>CM074494.1:31665342-31826543 GCA_037389245.1 Oryzias sinensis
TTCATGGCACAGCTGAGCTCTCCAGATTCCTCCATTTGGTCTTGGTGAGAACCAACTTGGAGTTGTGCTGAGCGGGCGGTGCGGTGGCCCCTCTCCAGGTCCAGGCGTGCCAGGATCTGGTCTTTGTAGTGAAGGCGCTGCTGCCAGCGTGTGGGAGGACGTGAGGAAGAGGAAGTGGAGAGCAGCCAGTGGGATTCTGGGATGGCTCTGCTGTGACCCACATCCCTCCATTCTGCTCTGAATGCCTCCAGAAACAACCCAATTACTGGTGACCCCGGCCCCGCCTCCAACGCGCAGCATCAGCCACTAATTAAAAGTGAGAGGGCTTCCCTCCTTTGTTTTTGCTGGCTGTGTGGGGTGTCTGCGCATGCGCTCTGACGGCTGCACGGTCTGCAGAGCCAAGCAGTGATGCTGAGTGGAACCATCAACCTGCTGCCACGTCTGCACCAAGCCAGGCTTCATGCGGCGAGCATCTCCTGCAGCCGGCGCCGCTCCCACCATCAAAATCCTGATCCAAGACGCAGAAACCACCGGGGGGGGGGCTTCAGGGGCCGAAAACACATGGAAACACAAATCCAACCACAAAGGATTATAAAATTACCTTCTGGTACAAAATAATGTGATAAAAGTGGATAAAATGGTTTCTTACAAACACAAATGACTTTTATTTAATTTTAATCATAAAACTTATGTATCCACTGATAAAAACTTAAATGAGGAAGGGATCAAACATTAAATAAAAAATCTTTTTTGCTTTCCTTAAGTATGACGTTTCATAGTCATACTTAAATATTTCCGCCTGAACACACGAGTAATCAGATTACATCAGTTCCTGAGTTTTCCTCTCGGTGCAGAGCCGGCATGTTTGCTTCCATTCGTCAGAAGGTTCTGATCTTTAAACCAAGTCTCAGCGTCTGTCTACGCGGAACAGTTTGGACCCAATCGGACCAGATCGTCTGCAGGAACTGCGCCACTCAGACGCAGAAGTAAAACATCAAAGCAGAATTCTGATCCTGGAAATGAGATCAAAGCATCAAAAGTCAGAAGATCTAGAACCAAAACCCGACTGAAAAGGAATTTCTTTCATGAAAGTCTCATTCAGGTTTTATGAGAAAACACACTCAAGGTGCTGAACTTTTAGCCTAAACATTTACAGTAAACGTCCTAATCTGAAAGCAGAGGCAGGAATTTCCCATCATGCCTCAAAACTGGAGACAGAAGAAACAAGAAGCTAGCAGGCGGTTGGTCGGCAGACTCTGAGCCTTCATGGACTTCAGTCAGTTAACTGAGGAGAAGACCTCTCCTGCCGTCCATCATCTTCATGAATTGATAACCTTCATCCTGGCTTCATTCCTCTGAGGGGGGGGGGGTCCAGTCTTCTGTTCTGGACTCTGTTCTGGTGTGAAGCAGTGACAGAAGCCTGCAGAGTAAGGAAGGAGCGTCAGGCCTTGATCCTCTGGGACAGAAACGTTTTTCATGAACTTGCGCGTCCTTCCTCTTCGTCAGTCAGATCCTTCTCTGTTTCTCCTTCACCCTCAGCAGCCCCCCGTCCCTCTTGGGGGAGCCTTCAGTCCTCAACAGATGGTGAGGGCACCTAATAGGATTCATCTGCACATCAAACTGTGCATGTTTTTCAAATGAAGTCCCTATAAATGCACTCAAAGTGAATAATTAAGGCTGTCTTCAATGTTTGAATCTGTTTTTTGTTCTGGATTTGAAGAAAAGACTTAAACTGTTTCCTTAAATGTGAGTTTAGGCTCTTAAGGCGGATATTTAGCTGTTAAGCTATAAGTGAATTTAGGAAACATTTAAAAACAAAAATGACCTGGACTGTAAGTAAGTAAGTAAATTTTATTTGTATAGCACCTTTCGCAGACAAAAGTCACAAGGTGCTTCACAGGTGAAAATATGTATACATACACATATAAAAACTGAGGGTTTGAACCAGCGCCGTTTGAACGGGCCCCCTCATTGGCTCCAGCGCCTTGGCGGTGTGACGGTGTCTGTGCCCCCCCCCCCCCCGTGTTTTGTTCTTTCCGGTAGTGTCCGGCAGCACTGGCCCGGACAGAGGTCCTGAAAGGAAAGGTCAGTGGTTCAACTCCAGCAGAACAGTGATGTGTTCATTGCTGGGGAGGATTTGTAGGTGGTCCCAGCTGTGTGTGTGTGTGTGGGGGGGGGGGCAGACTTTGCTGGGAGGGGCTGAGTGAAGCAGAAACTGCATTAGTGCATCCGTGCTCCACCCAAAGCCAATCTGTGTCATCAGCACTGTGACTGTACCCCCCCCCCCCCATGCTGAGTGTCAGTGGAGCCGTGGGCGGCGGCAGTGAAATGCAGAGTAACAGGAAATCGGACAGAGACGGACTTGGAATTGGAGTGTATAGTGGAGCAATTACCCCTGTGGTGACGGCGATATAGTGGTGCAGCTACAGGCTGGAGCTGCTGGGGGGTAATTGATGTTGCTCAGTGGCTGGCAGTGAGGCTGGAGGCATGCAGACCACAGAGACATTTCCTCTAATAGGCCCTGCCAGGGGTCAGGGCGCACGCTGCACCACAGCACTTACAATCTGACCGCCTCTCCACTTGCCTCCTCCAATAAACATCGAGAGCAGGGCTGCTGTTGAGAGGGCTGACCCTCCCCACCCCGAAACGGCGAGCTTCCACGCCGCGTTGAGCAGGTTCCCCTTCATTCCTCCTCCTTCATCGTGAAGTTAGCAAACATCAGTAATCTGATTTCTGAAAGCAGATCAGGAGATCATGAAGGAGACCCCCCCCCCCTCGACCTTTGGTGAAAGGAGGAGGGAAACCGTGAATCCAGGTTTCCCCCAGAATCCAGTCTGAGCTCAGATGTGGTCCGGAGGAGGATTGGGTTCTGCACCAATGCTGAATAAAGTTTCTATGAAAAACGTCGTTTGGGGGATAAACCTTCAAAAACCTGCATTGATCTGAGATCAGGATCATCCTGATCATTGATCTGAGATCAGGATGAGGATCATCCTGATCTCAGATCAATGCAGGTTTTCCTGAATTGATCTGAGATCCTCATGGATGAAGGTCAGCCGTTAGTCCAGGAATAAAAGCAGCAGAGAAGACGAGCAGCTTTGAATGACGCGTTTTGACGACAGTTGGACGGCAGGCTTCAGTCTAATGAAGGTACAGAAGATCAGAGATGTACGACAAAGATAACGATGCCCCCCCCACGGTCCACCAGGACATGAATAATCTGCACATGAGTCTATGATGGACTGGGCTGTGCGGGGGCTAATGAGCTGCAGATGATAGATGTCACCTTCATTAAGAGCAGCACATTTGAGGAACTGGCTTCATGAAATGATGAATTTGGCTCTGAAAGCTCCGCCTCCAGGTTTTACACATTTGCTATAATTGGTGAACATGGGATTGTTAGTTTAAAAACATATGATGCCTCCCCCCTCATTCTCATGGGAAGGCTGGTGCTGAACTGGACCAATATTTAATATTTTACACATCTGTTTCTCCCCCAGAAATGGATCAGAAGACTGCTGTGGGATTAATAAAGCAGTCCTCCAGCTTCAGATGTTTGCACACATTCTGCAGAGGGAGTGATGAATTCATGCATCAGACTTGCAGGTACCATCTCCGGCTCCAGGTAACCAAGGCAACCACTTGCAGGTCAGAAGGGGAACATGGAAGCTTGTAGAGGGAAGTTCAGCGGCTGCCCTGCGGAGCACAAACATCTGCTGCAGCCGGGGTCCGGCTTTGGGACGCCGTTCAGACCGCCACTCGACCGCTTTGTGCCTGACGATGTCAGACTGACACTGTTGTGAACTCCAGAGACTCGTGTCCTCCTCACGTTCTCACTTCCAGCTGCTCTTCCTCAGTGAGAAGTTTGATGAAATCGTCTGGAACAAAAACGTTTCTGTTGTTTTAGTCTGTGTCTCAGTAAAAACCCATTATGGTTTTAGGCTGAAATAGGAAGTCCTGTGACTATGAATGTTTCCTTTGATCCTTGTTGCCATCAGCTGTTTACTGTGAAACCATGATAGCTTCGCCGCCGTGCTTAGGCAGAAAAGTCCATTTTTGGATGTGTGTGACGTTTTTCCTGCTAAACCAACGTTTGCTTCTCTGTTGATGCTGCTGAAGATGAAATGATCTTTCCTCCTGAAGAGACGTTAGCAACACATCCTCCTGACACGCAAAGCCGTAAATCAGAGAACAAAGAGGGATTTGCGCTCAGGATGATCAGACTTTAGTTCTGCACAAACACTAATCTTTCCTTTCAGATTCTGTTTGGTTTGAGTTTTTCTCGCTGCAGTGCGACACTTCAGAGCTGATTAAGACTCATTGAAGAGCCTCAATCTGTCATTATTCCGAATGGAACGGTCTGTTTTCCTGCTACTTTGATTTCAATATTTGGGTTGAAGAGTTTTGTTTGTGGTGAAAGCTTTCATCCATCTTTATGATCCTCACGCTCTTCCTCCTTTCTCTTTTCCACTGACTGGTGGAGACTCTGTTGGCTTTGAACCTCCGTGTGGATTCCTCTGACTCATGGCGTGCGGATGGCAGATCCCCCTCTGAAGTGGTAATCGTGTGTAGCATCAGGGTGGAGGAGGCAGAAGTTTACCTCCACGGTGAAATGTAATTCCATCCAGGAGCATCTCTGCAGCTCATCCACAAACTGCTGATGGCCACAAAAGCAGCATAAAGGTCACGCTGCTCCCACAACGTGTCCATCAAACGGAGATGAAACGCCTTTCCTGACACTTCGGTACCTGCACTGCGCTGCCAGCCAGATATGACGTGACATTTCAGCGAGTTTGTCCTTCAGGATCCTCGGCTGTCGCAGCGAAGCTCCACATTGTGTTGGGCTGTGAGCGCAGTTTGCTGGAAACCTATCAGATGATGAGATCTGAGGCTGCTTTCCACAGCTTTTCCTCCTGCGTCTGAGGAGAATGTGAATGTTTGGAGGAAACGTCTTGATATTTACGTCCAGAGCTTCAGCTGGAGGTTGTTCAGACTGACGAGAGATTTCTGTCAGCAGCTCAGATTAAATCTACCTTTGAATCATCGGAACTTCCTGTTTTGGTGGGAAAACGTCTTTAGCTGACTGGGAGGAGTGTGTTTCATTTGGAACTGCCGTTTCCGTGTCACGGTGGTGGATGGTCCAGCCCTCCAGCAGATTCCTAAATTTGTTTTTCTTTCTTCCTCTCAAAGGAAAGCAGCTCTTCCCCCCAGCATGCTGATGAGTTTATTAGGAGGGAACTACCTTCTCTTGGTGAGTTATTAAAAGAGTCAATTAAGGCGCTGAAGCAAAGACAAAACAGGGAAAACGCTCCCCTCAGTGCTGGGGGGTCTTTACTCCCAGACTCCTTTCATCTCAGCAGAGAAAAGACATTTTCCAGGTTTGCAGAAGACGGCACAGAGGCAGATCAACACGCCGTCATCTGCAGGATGGATGCAGGTCCATGCACCCCCATCTACTGTAGAACCACTGAGAGATCCGCCATTGGCTGCATGAAGCCAGCATAAACCATCATCCCTGTTCACCTCCAGCCCCCCAAAAAACCGCCAAGATTCAAGCAGAACTGTGATTTCCAGGTCAGCAGTGAAGATGCTTCTTCAGCTTCTGCAGAGGAGCGTCGTGTCCTCCACGCTGGAGCACAGACCATCTTAGAGAAACTCGTCCTTTACAAATCAGGAACTTCAAAGTTCAATGCAGCAGAAATATCAGTCGCTGCGTTTCTGTTGACTGTGAAATTGCTCAAATTGGATTTACGATAAAACATCTTCCTAATGGAAAAACGGCAATTTACAAAAAAAACTTTAAAAAAAAGTGTATGTGCTCGGGGGAGGTGGTTTTTGAAGACTTATTTGTCAAAAATGCAAAGGAAATAAATGAGTCAGGTGACCAACAACCGGATGGCGATGAGGTTCTTGGCAGAAATGGCGGTCTTGGGCGCTGCATGGCGGGCACCAGCAGAGGTCCCACAGCGTCACACAGCTCATCAAACGTTGAGCGTGTCATTGTTGGATCCACAGCTCCTCTGGAAAACCACCATTTGCCAGAATGACTTCATCCGTAGCCCCTCCCACATGTAAGGAGCACGCCGCTCTATAAGACGCCGACGTCTCCTTTGATGGATGATGATGAGCGCTAGAGGCAGAAATGTGAATGTATCTGCTGTCAATCAAAGTATTTTCACATCTGTCACCGTATTCCTGCACGACTTATCGCGTCAGTCGGTTTGTGTTATTCGTTCATAAGTTAGGATTTAATGAAAACTCTGTAAATTGTGAAATTTACAGAGTTTTCATTTCAAGAATTTCAATAAATTTCTGTGCAAATGTGTAACGAAGATGCAGCTATAGAGGCTGAAAAGAAAGGTTCATCATTAAAATGTGGACAAAGCTCCTCATTTACTGGAGTTACTTGTCTTGAAGTTGGATCCGTCTGGACTGAAAGTCTTCTTTGAACGATTCAAAGAGAGAAGACTTTGAAACCGTCACGGTCGTGTCATGATCCACCTTCATGATTTCATCATCAAAGCTGGATGTTTGTGGAGATCAGGGATTTTCTTCCTTCTGTTCTCTTACACTTCACTTTGTTTAAAGATCAACAACAGCAAGACAATAATAAAATGACATTTAAGGCAGTAGTTCTGTTTGAGATCAGTCATGTGGGACGTCTCCAGGCAGACGGGTTGGACAGATGTTTGTCCTGAAAGCCAGACGTGAAATAACTGCAGGTTCCACGGAGGAGACTCCGTTCCTGTTCATCAGGGCACAAACCAGCAGAGTGAGACTCAGGAAAGTTTAAAATCCCATCATGCAGTGCGGGTCTGCTGCTCCTCTAACATTTGCTTCATCATTTATGGACAGACGTTTGAGTTTAGTGATGTCACAAACGTGCAGAGACAACCTGAGAGACATACACACCACAAACACACACACTGACACACACAGACACACACAGACTCACACTTCTCTGTGTGTCTCTTCCTGTCGTCCTGACCTTCTAGCAGGAGAAGAATCCAAACCTGAAAACATTTTCATCTTCTGGGTATCAGAGTACAGAGGGAGTGGCAGCTGAACTTGTCTCGGTGCAGCTCCACGCCTCGGCGCCTTCGGTGCCGTTTGAACCCCGTCAGCGTCAGAGGAGACGTTCTCTGGTTTCCTCTTTGTGTGGCATCGAGCCAGACCTCTTCTGGATCCAGGCGGAACCAGAATCAAACAGACAGATTTGATAAGAGATGATATCTCTCTCCTTTTCTCTCAGTTTGCTGCAAACCCCCCCCCATCTCCTCTGCTTCCCAAACCCAGTCCCCCTGGTGGGGGGGCCTCCTCAGCCTCCTGTTGCTGGGTAACCAAAGAAATATCATCTGAATACAAACAAGTCCTCTTCTTTAGTGCAGATAATGACTTCAGGCTGTGGTCCTGATAATGGGGGTGTCACTTTTCACCGGGTCAGGCTAATTCCTGAGAAGTGGGTTAATTAAAGGTGGTGGTGTGGTTGGTAATCTGACTCCCAGGTGTTTTGAAACACTCTATAGGTCTCCGGTAAACAACCATGTGCAGGATGATGTCTGGGACAAAGCCAATCCACTCAACTTGTTTTTATTAAAGAGAAGAATTCTGGGTAATTTTGAACAGGCTCAGTAATAAACAGATTGACAGGTGGCTCCACCCACATGAGAGTCAAAGCAACAAACTGATGGCCACGTTGAACTGCTTCAGACTTTGACAGGAAAGAGATGTGGCTTCAATTCTTTGTGTTGACCTGAAACGTCTCACGGATGAATTCCTCACGTTGATGAAGGTCCGCCTCCCTCCAGGTGGAGCCATCTGAGAACTCAGGCGGGTCGGTTGAACTTCTTCAGTGAGGATGGAGGTTGGTAAGCAGGTCAGCTTTACAGCCCTGAGAAGCTTTCATGGACCGTTATGGGGACTGTGATCTGAGACAGCTGTCAGTCCGTCAGCTAGTCTGGACAGTGTTGATGGGAGGAGTCAAAAATGTGACTGACATCATAACTGGATCCAACATTCTAAGAAGAACGTCTCATGTCTCTCTCTGTCCTCTGGGTCCAAAGTGTGGACGTCCTGATCCTCACTGTGTTCTTTGAGTGGTAAAATGTTGGTTAGATGAGTGTTTTTCAACCGCTGTGCACTACACTACACTAGTGTGCCGTGGGAGATGACTCATTCACTGATCTAAAATCATTTTCCATCTCCAGGATTTCAGCTCTGTGTTCATCCAAACATCCTGATAAAACACTGTTAGGAATATGAAAGATCATAAAATACTTTTTTCTTTGTGTTTATTTGATTATATAAAGACATTTTGATAAGAATGACGGTACCACGATTTAGCCACAGCTACAACTGTATTAGGAAAAGTCCCGCCCCTTTAACTGTCTCCACCAATCATTCTTGGAGGCTTAATCACATGTCATCAGTCTGACCAATCAGAAGTGGTTAAAGTCTTCACTTCCTTGTTCTGATTCTCTCATAAAGTCTCAGTTCCAACAGAAATACCAGCTAAAGCTCGTCTTTAGCGGTGTAGCTTTCCACAGAATCCGGTGTCAGACCGTGGAACAAGAGAACAAAACCATGAAGCTCAGAGACGAGAGTCTGTCTGCCATCACTACATCTCCCATGATGCATTGGGTTAAAGTGACAGCATCTCGGCGTACAATGAGTCTGTTAAACATCTTGAAACCACAACGAACACACAGTTGTGAAATCTTCTTGATGAAATAAATTCAATGAAATCAATGAATAAAAACAATATTTTTTCTTTAAAAATGCATTTGTAGTTCACTCTCTGTGTTAATACAAAATGATTGAGATTCTTGCTAACACATTTGAACGTTTATCAGAAGAGTTATTGAAGCAGGAAGTCCGAATCTGTGAAGATCTAATTTAACCGGACTGCAGCTGCTCTATTCCCGTTTTCCTCCGCGTAGCTGATAGCTGCATTTCAAACTGTGCTTCATAATCGTGTCTCTTTGCATTTCCAGGGTTTCCAAATGAAGTTGTTCTGCATTATGCTCATATCTGCACCTTTGTACTATGGGGGGGGGTCTTCTTTCACGTCCTCACCTCTCTCCATATCGTTTTCATGCTGTTCTCTCCTAGAGACCACCAGTGTGTGAATGTGTGAGTGACTGGGTGAATGGGTCCGTGACTGTAAAGCGCTTTGTCCTTGTAGGAAGAAAGGCGCTATATAAGTATACGCCATCTACCATAGATCATCTTTACCGAAGTCACACAACAACACATTAGGGCCGCTCTGTCCATGTAGGAGAAAATGTAAAACTTTCACCTTATGGTTGTGAAAGTACTGAATATAGAAACTATGCTAAAAGGCAGAGAGCTGCATGCAGCTCAAGAGCCGCCTGTTAGCGCCCCCCCACCCACGCACACACCTCGCACACACACAAACACACACACACACCTCGCACACACACCCACACACACACCTCGCACACACACACACACACACACACACACCTTGCACACACACACACACACACACACACACACACACACCCACACACACACACACACACACCTCGCACACACACACACACACACACACACACACACACACTTCGCACACACACACACCTCGCACACACACACACACACACACACAATGTCCACAACCCCCTACCCCCCCACAACATAATCAAGCATACATTGATGCATAAATAAGATCCAAAGTACATAAACTTACTCACATTTACAAACTCAAGTGGACACTCTCACGTGCACGCTCCCACACACTCTCAGCATGAGTGACTTGTGCCCCCCCCCCCCGGACGTTGTTAAATTAGGTCAAGCTTTGCTGTGGGACGGCCATGGGCCCCCCCCTCCATGACCACGGGATGAATAACACAACTCTGAGGCAAAGCTGGAGCACATTTTAGTTCCTGATGAACAAAAGCTGACCTGACAGTCTGAGCTTGAATCAATGACTCCATCAGCAGAGTCACTAAAGCCTGGCAGAGACCCCCCCACACTGTGCCTCCTCTGTATTAGCGGGAGTGTTTGTGTAAAGGGGGGCAGTGCTTGCTGAGGCTGAAAGAGGAGAAATAACATGCTGTC
The DNA here is from genome assembly GCA_037389245.1 of Oryzias sinensis. Lineage (NCBI taxonomy): Eukaryota > Metazoa > Chordata > Actinopteri > Beloniformes > Adrianichthyidae > Oryzias > Oryzias sinensis. Next base: position 31,675,426 of record CM074494.1, read on the forward strand.
AGTCTGAGCGGACTGTCAGCGCTGCATGCTCTGCAGCCACCCGACACTCTCTGCGCAGACGAGGAGCGCCTGCAGCCAGCCGGAGCGTCCCGCCTCTAAATGACTTTTTACCCAGGATTCCTTTCACCTGCACCCTCGGTCTGACCCAGGGCACAAAGATGCATCACAGCAGCGGCCTCATCACGTTTTAATGTGTTTTTATATTTTCAGTTCAATCAAAAAAATGTTAGAGTTGAAACTGGATTTTTTTACAGTCAATACAAAGAAATAATGTTTAAATCTTTCAAAGTTATTGATTAGTATCCTGAACAAAATCCTTCAATTCTGCAGCTAAATTACAGACAGGAAATCTGAAAACCACAGAAGTAACTGTGCAGAGAACAAATACGTGGTTTCATAAATTCTACAGGAAGATGATAGTCAGGTTATCTGGACCTCACGGTGCTGTTCACTGATGGGCTGAACCTCTGGAGCGTAATGAGGAGGTCCTCGCCGCTCTGAGGTGGTCACGCTCGCCGGGAGGAACATTTGAAACCGCAGAGGATAAATAAAAGATTCAGATGGAGGTATTTTCCTGTTTCTGTATAATAACCCCCCCACCCCCCCAGTGCTTGCCTGGTCTCTGCGACCCGTTCTATTAGTACTAGATCTAACAAGCCAGCCTGCATGGAAGCAGCGGCGGAACATAAGACGTTATTTGATCCCAACCGTTATGAAGCCCCGCCTCTTTCTGTCAGCATTTACATTGAATGCTGTGGTTTCAAATTCAGAAGCAAAGTTTTACATTCATGGACATAAAACTAACCGTTAGTCTGTCAGCGTGACTGACTGTGAAAACATCAAGACAAGAGAACACACACATCCGAAATTTGATGGATCTGATTCAAATTCTAAAAAGCTCCAAAAAATTTTAACATCTTTAAAGAATCTGGTCTCTTTTCCTTCCATATTTTCAAAATAAAGGTTTACCTGTTAGCTCTATAGAAGCTATTGTTTAGCTTAGCTAATCTGTGATTACACTTATCAAGTTTATGTTTCCAGTTCTTATAGAAACGGATTTTATTTCCTTTTACTGCATAAAAAATAACGACCATATAGAGAACCAAGCATTAACGGTAATTAATGCAACCATTTGATTTATTTTGATTTCAAGCATTCATTGTATTCAGTACAATAAAACTAAATCACAGATTTATCAAACTCATTACAGAAATGGTGAAATGCATGGATAAAAAAACAGACAAACAAAACAAAGAGACACTTAAATCACATTTGCTTAATTAAATCTAGTGATATGATAGTTTTACAGTTTTTGTAATCCGGTTCTGAGCCAATAGATTCCTTTCAAGTTACTAAATCCAGTGTCTGGTAATGATTGATGATCTTCAGAAAACATTGATTCATGATTTCAGTAAACAGTAATAGTAACCATTATGTAATAATCATTGATTATTAGAACACATGATCACATTAAACCAGTAATTATTGCTACACATTGCAGATCAAGTAAAGTAAATCAATAGTTATTGATTGTAATTTAAACATGTCAGTAATCATTATTGCACATTATTATGTAAAACTCATTGGTTGTAATTAAAAGAGCTTTGATTATTTCACCACAATCAAGTTCACACATGGATTTGGAATTATTCAATCACCTATTGATCCTTAACTCTTATCTTTATATCATTAAATCAGTTTTTCTTTATACATTTTCTCTAATATTTGAACATCTGAACATTGTTTGAGCTCATTACTGAACCCGTTCCAGAGTTCCACACACCGACACACAGAAACGTCCCTACGATTGTCTGTAGAATAGATTCCAACCCGTTTTATATTCTAATCCGTTTTCTAAGGTAAGTGAGGGTTTAGCTCCGCCTTTCACCTTTCTGCACCTCCTTCTGTCCGTCCTTCCTGGTTTCTCTCTGGTGGGAGTTGGCCTCATGAATTCAGTCCATCTTTCTCCTCCGCTGCCTGGAGCAGCTCTGGACAGGCGGCTTCATTGAGTCAAAGTGAAAATTCAGTCCAATCTGCTGGATTTCACAGCTAGGTGGCTTTTGGCGTTCTGGATATAATGAAGATGAATTGGAAGATTTAAATCCAACCGCAGAACTTGTGGCTTTTTCAGTTAGGAAGTCATGAATATTGAATTCCTACTTGTGTTTTCATGATAAATTCCTCTTTTTGCATGTAATGCTTTTAAACGGTGGGGTGTCATGTGACCTTAGCCTCCCGCGTGTCACTCACACAAGTGCAGATGTGAAACTATGATAGCCTCACACCAACATGGGTGCATGCTGGGAAGTTCCTACTGTTTGGGAGAGAAGCTCAAGTCCTTCTCAGATGAAGAACATCCGATTTCCTTTCTACGACCTGAGAAACGATTGGATCTTTACTGTGCATGCACGTCGCCTCTCTGTTGTCCAGCGGTTCTGTTTGCCGGTTTTCAGACACACGGCTTCGTTTTTGTCAGAACTAAACCAGATCCGGTTTGAGTATTTGAGAGCACAAACACAGACAGTAGCTAACACTTCATCTGCAGGATCCCCACCGTTCCTGCCAGAAGACAGACGCTAAGCTAACTGCCCCCCTCTCTGTGGCCCGTGGATCAACACTGATGGTTGCTAGGATACGTCTGAGCTAATTAGCTGGAAGATGATCCTCAATCTAAACCATATCTCCAGCTTCTGTGAAGCGTCCAGTGTTTACGTCTAGATCCGAGTCTGGATGTAAAGAAACAATATTGTTCGGCTCAGCAGGACGGTTTTGTTTATGGACAAACCCACAATCAGTGGTTAAGGATGATTTAGTTAACAATATTCCAGAATGGATCAGCCGTCCCGGCCTTATCAGTGTTCTCCAATTGAAGTTTAATATCCTCGGTTCCCAGCAGTTCCCAGCCTCCTCTTGCAGTGTGAGCTGCCAACCAGACAACTCCAGGACTTGGATGGAAATCTTTCCCATCACCGTTCGCCACCTCAGAGGGGGAGATTAGGAAGATTAGATTTGCCTTAAATAGATTTTTTATGGCAGCCAGAAACAATGCTATCTGTGAGTCACTCCATACGCAATTCAGCCAGCCCAACGCCTGACAAAAAGCATTCGTCCTTCATCGTGCGTGGAGCACGGCTGTGTGTGCTCGTGATTGAATCTTGCAGGCGAAGTAATGGCAAATGTTATGACCGGTGACGTAAGGGGACGATGACTAATACTGCCTCCCCCAGCAAACCCGCAGGTCCATGCAGCTGGAAAAACGCTGCACCTGCAAGTACTGCGGCCACCACACGTGTGTGTGTATGTGTGTGTGTGTGTGTGTGTGTGTGTGTGTGTGTGTGTGTGTGTGTGTATGTGTAAGTAAAAACATGTAAAACGCCGTCATGACAGCCGCGTCAACATGAAAGCACACGGGCTGCATATTTATGGGGACGTGTTTGAAGATTCAGCTGCAGACTTCAGAGCCTCGACCTGCAGCGGATCTTCACCTGTTCAGCACTGAGTCTGCTGTTCAGGATCCATTTATCAACAAATGACTTATGGTGTAATCAACAGGAAAATGTAGGTTCTGACAAATGACCGCGATAGCGTTCTGGAGACCATGGGCCGATGCGGGGGCACACCTGTGCAGGCGGGCCAAGGGCCGGTGCCAGGGGACCAAAGTCATCCCAGATACGAAAAGAGATGAGCTTTGGACAGAGACTTTTCAGGTGTGTGAAACTGATGAGACCTTACTAAACACTTGTAAAGAAATGAACAACATTTGGTTTAAAAAAAAGGAAAAAGAAAACAAGCTGTTGTCGCGTCTGGGGCTGATAAAACAAGCAGATCCGGTTGTAATCTGTCAGACAATTTGGAACGACCTCTATTGCTTTGAAAGGTCAGGAAGGTCAATGTCACGTGAGGGGTTGATGAAGGTCCCAAATGCAGAGACGGGAGGCGGTTGGTTCCAAGAACAAGGGGTTTAACCCTTGTACTATCCTAGGCACTTTAACGTTGGGAGTTGGGTCATCTAGACCCACTAGACAGTGGGGTCATCTAGACCCACTAGACAGAGCTCTGAACCTTTTTTCTTCAATGATTTGTGATCTCCACTGGTGTCCATGGATTACATGAAATCTTTCCACCTTTATCCACCTTTGTCATGGTAGGGAGAACACCTCAATGGAAGGGGGGGGGGGTTCTGGACCCCATAGGATAGCACAAGGTTTTATTAGTATAACAAAAGGCGGTGCAGAGCAGGGAAAACAAAAAAAACAACCTGTCGGGATAAACAGGCAGACAGTTTGGACCTTTACCAGAGGACAGCAGTGACAGGACGTATATACTGACAGGACTGAGGAGACACAGGTGTAAACCGTCAAACTAAAACTAAAACAGGCAGGGAGAACCTTCACAATAAAACAGGAAGAAGAACGAAGGCGTACGGAACCGTAATCACGACAGTCAATGTGGAAGAAAACGCCTTAAAGCATAAATGCTTCCTGTTCAAACGTGTCATCAAACAGTTTCTTATTTTTGTCTCTAAATGACATGAATGCATCAATATGAATAAAAAATACTTGAAGAACAAAGTGCTGGACAGTTGTGAGGTTCTGATCAGAATCTTTAACAGAAAACCCAGTTTAGCCGTGTGCTGCACATGAACATCTCTAAGACTTTCAGGAACAGTTTGACATTTCTCTCTTCTTACAAATAGTGCAGAGATGAGAAGAAAAAAAAGTCCTATGAAAGACTCAAGTGGAAGAACCCCCCCCCCCCATCCCCATAAAAAAGACAAGTGATCAGAAAAGCAGGAAGTGTTGCTCATAGACTGATGTGATCCGTTCAGAATAGATATTGTTCTGAATTGGAGTTTGCCTCCTCTAGTTGGTTTTCTGGTATTTTATTGTTGGTCGTCTGACAGAGATCAATGATTAACAAACAAGAAAAGCAGTCAGGCGACATGAGTCAACCATGAAAAAGAAACACATTTCTGTGTATATTCCATATGACGTGTGTGACTGAAAAGTTGTGACAGAAGACAACTTATGAAATCAATATCTGTAAGAGTTCTGCAGAAAAGTCCTCTAATGCAGGGGGGTCAAACTCATTTTCACTGAGGGCCACATCCGCATAGTGGTTGTCCTCAAAGGGCCAGATAGAACTCATACATGTAACTAAGTGTAATGAAAAATAATGTAACTACTCCTTAATGTTAAATAACTCATTATTTATTAACTACAACTTTTAAAGTGACAATTACGGTGGCATAGAAAACATATGCTTGCATAAATCCTTTTAAATTTTGCTTGCTTATTAAAACCCACGATCAAACTGTCCAAGTGAATAAAGAGAAATAACATAAAACTGAGCTAAAAAGAACATGTATGACACGTGTAACATTTTACAAAAAGGCTGCACAGAGCCTTGCATCCAACTGATGGTTTGATGACAACAATTTGTCTGCTTACACACATAAGAGCTGCAAACATTAAATAATTACAACTGCAGCTACACAAATGTAATCAACTAAAAAACATTATTTTAAGAGATTAAAAACTTTTACGCTCTCGGGGGCCACATAAAGTGACGCGGCGGGCCACATTTGGCCCCCGGGCCTGGAGTTTTACACATGTGCTCTAATGAATCAAGCTGTTGATGATTCGCTCAACTGAGGGACACAACCCAAACAAATCAATCCGTAATGTAGAGCTAGAATGCAAAAGCCACATTGCTAACTGTTTTCACATCCCACTGTACTTTTCAAGAGTTATGCATATTTTTACTTCAAAAACATAAGGAAACGGTGAGAAACGGAAGCAGGGAAACGTGTTTGACACCCAAAAGCCTGAAGGTTGATGAGCCGCTGCTGGGAGTTTGAAGACGTTTGAAGCTTTCTGATCCTGTCACTAATCTGCACTGAACACTGACGCTAAATTGCAGTTGGAAACGTCACTAAAGCAGCAGCTTTCCCATGAAGACAATAGCTAAACCATCCAGTATTCCATCTATGTGACAGACTCACTGAAATGAAGCTTTGGTCATTTACACTTCAGATAAATTAACCAAAGTACGACCGTGTTAAGGGAAACCCAATATGTCCAGCGAAGCTCTCCTCCAGCCCGCATCACAACTGATCAGGTGTCACAGAAGAGCCTCAGGAGACGCCGTGACCAGCAGGAGCACTGATGCGTCTTTGTTATGGAGGTGGGACTTTAGCTCTGCAGAGGCTTCTCTGCTGACTGAAGATCAGAAAGACCTCTTTGTTCACTGAACTTTCCCTCCACCTCCGTTGTTTTTTTATAAAAAAGGTTAAATGACAAATGAAAATGTGAGTTCCAGACAGTGATGGTGAAGTCAAAAGTTCTCTGCAGAACAAAGTTAGTCCACATTAGAGAGGAAACTGGGTTACTGTGAGCACAGTTCCATTTCATTTCAATTTGATGGTCAGTTAGTTTTATAGGAAGTGGAGCCAAATCCAAAATGAGATGGTGGAGCGTTGAGGCAGGAAGGTAACAGGACAAGCAGGCGGCACACCAACCGGAGCATGACCGTGCTGCCGTGAGCGTCCTGCTGACTCTGAGATGTGAGCAGAAACATCTGAAGCACATCCAGATGGTTCTGCTCCAGAGGCAGCTCGTGGAAAACGCTGATGCTTTGGACACATCTGGGCTCCTTTTATGGTGTGTTTGTGAAAAGTGTGAGAAAAGCTGAATGAGAGCGCAGAATGTTTATCATCATGAAGTTATTTTAAAAACACGTTAAAATAGTGTCTGAATAGACGCCGCTTCCCCGAGAACCATCTGCAGGACGGCTCTCATCTGACAGCTGGGGCTCAGTTGGACTGAACTGACAGAGAGATCCACGAGTCTGGAGGTGTTCTCCTCATTCCACCATGGAGATCAGTCCTCCCTTCTTCAGGGGGGTGGCAAGTTGCCATGACAACAAACAAGAGTGAAGGATGTAACTGCCGTTTTAAGGGTGCTTCTCGTGTCTGGGAGACCTGAAGTCATCAACGTTTCAGGAAGAGAGAAGGCGTTTTAGAAAAACCATCTTAGAGCAAGGGGGCGGGGCATCTGATGGAGTCCTGATGATTCATGAAAAGATCAGGCGTGTGAGTTCATGAATGCTCGAGGACACGTGTGAACACTTCTGGTGGCAGAGTGTCTGAAGGACGTGTGAAGAGCTGCTGCTGAGTGCATCCCAACATTTGCTCCCGTCAGCTTCAGACAACAGAACATCGTGTTTAAAGCTCTCTGGGGAGTTGAGTCACACCGTCGTCTCTGCTTCTGCCTCCCCAATAGTTTTATGCGCTCCATCAAAGAAAACAAGAGGCTCCATGTAAATATCAACAGCAGAGATCGGATCTTCATCTGGTTCCTCCTGGATGTAAAGAAGCTGATTATTTATGGGAACCAGCAGCCCAAGATGTGTCAGTGTGTGTGTGTGTGTGTGTGTGGGGGGGGGGGGGGGGGGCTCACCGATAGCCACACAGGCATAAAATCAATGTCCTGACAGAGACTCTGAGAAACAACATTTCCTTTAACCGCTATCACCAGAACTGACACTTTCCATTGGTCTTTAATCACTGGTGACCTGAAGGGGACAACGGTTAATATGGGGGGGGGTTTCAAAGTTAGTCAGCAAACCTGATCATTCACAGCACAGCTGCGGGAAACATCCCCTCTGTTGCCGTTCACACCCGAGAACATCCCAGGGATTGGAACCAGAGACCCCAAACCAGACATTCAGGCCTCTGACCATCGATACGACCACGTCACCGAAGGAAACCAGGCCGGTACCGAGTATGTCAGGTGAGTGTCTGCTGGGACTCCAGGACGCGCTTCGGTGAACTTTGGCGACATACGTTCTGACCGCTAACTTGTCAGGGCGCCATTCTCCACAAACAGGACATCCGTTTCCTCACACTGTGTTTTTTGGGATGGTTTTAATAGAAGAACAGAGGGTGTCCTCCCACCTACCGTCAGGGGTGTGAAACGGCGGCGCTGGGACTCAGGCCCATATCAATGTGAGCAGCGGACGGGACAATACAGTGAGCTCGAAAAGGAGTGGGTTGAAGAGAAATCTTGTCTGCTCCCAGTCCTTTTTACAAAACCTGATGATGTGTGTATTTAATGCGCGTATTGTTATTTACAGATAGGTATAAAACATTCAGGGTACAATTCTGCATGGCAACTGTGCTAAAGTGACATTTTTTGTTTAATCGTTTCTGGTTTTATACAGTACTATTAGTGACTTCTTGTAGGTTTTTTTGAATGCATGTAAACTTTTGGTTTGTTTTAAACCTTCATCCAATCCATAAATCCACACCACAATTAGACACATTTTCTTTTTTGTGGTGGGAATGCACTGCTTTTTGAAATTCAGTTGTTTTCTTAGACTTTTATTCCCGTCTCTGTCTTTGAACATTTGCTGTAAGTTTATTGGAAGTAAGTTGTATCTGGCTTTGTTCATGAGAGCTGTTTCAGTTTCACTAGATCCCATATTTTCAATAAACCCGACTTTAAGAATAGAGTGTTTGTATGTGACCCATAATCCACTCCATGAACAATTCAAACAGCTTTCATTGTAAGACGTATAAACACTGTAGGTTTGTTTTCTAAGTATTTCCCCAAACTTCTGGACTGTACTGTAAATATGGTAGTATTATGAATGAATATATTAGTAAGCGTGCTTTGTGAGTGACAGTATGGCGCGTTTTTCCCTACACTGCTATGCTTTTAGTAATTTTTGCTCTGACCTGCTTTATTTGTGGTTTCCAGCTTATTTTGTCGTCCAGAATTATTCATAACTTGATTTCAGACACTCTTTCCAGAACACGGTTATCAATGGCAACTTTTATTTCTAAATCTGCAGGAATGCTGCGATTTTCGAAAATCACGGATTTAGTTCTGTCAACACGGAGTGACAGTTTATTTTTGTCAAACTATTGTTTTAGTTTCACTAATTCTGTATTTACTGTTTTTACAATTTCCCTGAGGCTTTCCCCAGTACAAACTATACTTGTGTCGTCTGCATATAAAAAGTATTCAAGTGTATTTGATACCAAGTTTATGTCATCAATGTACAGGAAGAACAGAGTGGGACCTAATATTGACCCTTGTGGAACTCCACAGCTTAAATTTAGCAGGGACCTCAACCCAATGAATGAGAAGATTCCCTTTTACTGTGGGGATTGGGTGTCCACGCCCAATCCCCACAGTAAAAGCTTCTAAAGAAATAGAATCCACTATGACCATGCTGGAGTCGATTATCTGCCCCAGAAAAACCCTTTTCCTTCCAAAATACCAAGCAGTTGTTTTAGGATCATGTTCCTCTGTTTCTGCTGTGGATTCAACACGAGCCAGCACTGTAAGAAACTCAAGAAACCCCAGGATGATGTCTCTACTGGATTATTGACTACCTGACAGACCACGGTTTGTGAGACTGAAGGGCTGCGAGGAGCAACAGCACAGCCGAAACACAGGAGACTCACAATATCTCTTCATTGTCTGCAGCTCAGACCTAAAATAGACGTCAGAGTCCAGCCGGCTGCAGAAATACAGAGTAAATATTGGCCATGTCGTTGGTGGGTAGCCACCAGCGGTGGATTCTTTTCTTGAACAGTGTGCGATGAACATCAGCAACACAAAGGAGATTGAAATGTAATTTAAGAGAGATTACATTATTTTCCTTTAGGATGAGTAGACAGAGGGCTGAAGCATCGCAGGGTTTCCCTGGATCAGGGCAGACGTGCTTGTGGTCAGGAAGATAAGGGCTGCAGGGCAGCAGTCAGTGCTGAGGAGAGGATTCGTATGTGCAGTCATCTGTTGAGGCTGCAGCTTCAAGACCAGTGAGTCAGAAACATAACAAGCTGATAAGGAAGGCCAGCCGTGTGCAGGGGAACGTGAGAAGTAGACGGCTGCATCAGTAACGGGATGCTCACCTGCTGTGCTATAAACACTCCACATAATGAAGCACCTTCAGCAGCAAAGATCAGTTAAGAGGTAGTTTTCTCACAGACCGTCACTATCTATCCAACACATCCTCACCAGGATTCTGATATGAACTGACAAAACTCACCAGAACTTTAGCCTCACCATCCTCCTGAGTGAAAGAGCATGAGCAGCTCTCGATGTTCTGGGCGGGTAACTCAGTCCTCAGTAAATAACACGCGCGCTTTGACCGTTTATGTTATCACCATAAAGACGAAGAGGGATTAGCGGCCACAGTTCCTACTCTTAACCTGAAATGTTCAATGCTGCCCGTCACCGGCTACATTCAGAGAGGCACAAACAATGCTTCACACTGAGCTTGGTCGACTGAGTGAATGAGAGTCAGGTGTGCGGCATCCAGGAAGTGTGCGCTGGGGTTTCTGGGAGATGTAGTGCGGTTAGAACTCTGAAGATGGTTCCTGCTGCATATTTCCTCTCTCTTCATCTTGACCAATCTCCCCCTCTGCATGAGCGTGCATGACTCAGTGACTGCTTTTTAAACTAGTATCCACTTTGTTTCGATTGCATGTCAGAGCCAACTGTTTGATGATTGGTCACCTATGACTCCACCAAAATGTCAGGAATGAAGTAATGCAGGTTTCTGAAGACTAGGAATTGTAATCTAATTACTGATATTTGAACTGCAACTTGTTACGTTACTCCATTTCTAACAAAAGTAATCAAATTACAGACTTTTGTTCCAATGTAATTTTTACCACAACACAGAGTTTTCATTGGAAGTGATGGCTTAAAAGCATGGTGTGAACACAGCAATATGGTTGGAAAAAGGCCCTCTTTGTAAAAACCTTGGACCCCCGACCTAAAAACAACACTGACTTCAGCACAGAGTCGCTATCTGAGTGTTTTCTCTGAGATTTTCTGGAGACACGTCTTTGGGAAAAACCCGGTTCCTGTTCATGACGTTTCAGGAATGGGGCTTCTCCGTGGAGTAAGCTGTTTACTGAAGCTCATGTGACCCACAGCTCATTCATTAAAAAGTTTCCTCCTCAACTTCACAGAAGAAAATGGGAAAAACTAGAGTGTACATCCTCACTTTAGCTCACCGTCTTTCTTCTTGATAAATTGAATAAAGCCCAGAAGCCCAAGATTAGCCAAAACTCAGAGTTCATCACTTCAAAGTAAAACCTCATTAGTTTAGATTTGCCTTTCAAGTTCCCTCCTCTCAGGACTCCGACTTTAACAGCTAATTACTGTTGGGTTAATCTAAGGAGGAGGAACCTCAGAGGCGAGGCAGGTGCTGATACGGCATCCAGCTGATCAGGTTAGTTGTGTAACGCGGAGTAATACCACCGCAGGGACGACAGTCAATGAGTGCAGCCCACTGACATGCTGATGGGGAACACGGAGCAAATATTAATACAACAATTACAAAGTTTGATCCAGATAAAACACTCCCGGGGGGGGGGGGGGGGGGGCTGAAGCTCCTGCAGGAAGGCACACAAGAGTCTAGAAGAGATCTGGGTTTAATTCTGAGGGGAGAGAAGACGGCTTGTAGGGGTCAAACCTCTGATGTAGAAGGGCAAAGCGGCGGTCCTCGGCTGAATCCCCCCGAGTCATTACGTTACACGTGTGACTGAATTTAGACCAGCTTTAAGGAGCAGTCCAGAGGAATGTGGGTTTGTTCTCTGCTTCAGGTTTGACGGGGAAAAAAACACATAAGGTATTTTTAAAAAGATGTGAGTCCTTCCCAGAAAAATGAATATATGAATGTTCATGCTCGCTGGGTTTACCGTGGGTCCGTGCACACAAGTGAGCTGGAAGCTGTCACCATGATTTTCCCTCCTCGTTTTTCATGTACAGTGCTGTTGAGTGTGCCGGGGCTCAACGAGGGGAGTGATTACGTGCAGAGATTAGATGGGGAGGCAGAGGGAGATATAAACCTCAAGGAAAACCGATCATTTCCACACATCCAGGCTGCAGGGATGTGGATCAAAACCTCCCTGCAAAGACATTTTTCATTAAATCAACATTTCTTCACCTTTGTACCTCGACTTTGTGTCAAGTGCAAAGTTGGCGAGGTGCACAGTTCAGTGTGCCTCTGCAAAAAAGCTAAATCCTTTCTGTCAGGTAAAAGTACAGCAGATTTCCGACGCGGGGCTCAGTTCATCTGCCGGAAAAAAACATGTGCTCTGCTGTATTGGTTCTGCTGCAATCATTGCACTTCACTGATAATCGCAATGACATGTCACAGATTTGCTGCTGCAGAGGTGAAGGCTCCTCTGCTTCCTCTGCTGAGGATTCTCTCAGACTCCTGCGCTGTGATCACATACATGTTCATGGAACGGTAACGCAGCATCGCTGTCGTCGTCTGGCTCTGCAGAGCGATCACAGGGTTTCTATCAGCTGTCACAGCATCCGTCATTAGGAATCATCAGCTGAACACCACAGTTCTATTTTCTCTGACAGAAAAAATGGAAAACATTTGATCACATCTCGATTTTTTGCAAAAATAAGCAGTTAATTTCATATGAAACAGCTCAAAATGATGACAATACTGTTTACTCTTAGCAGTGATGTAAGCTTATAATAAGGTACTAAATAATAACCTATAAAAAATTGACACTAAAGTTCCAAAATGTTGAGTGAGAAGATGAGAAGGACCTGCAGTGACAATCTTTTCCATCCAGCCCTACAACTCAGGGACCTGATGTTCATTTTCGTACCCAAACCTGAAAAACTGTCATCAGAACAGAAGAGCTCAGTATCTACAGGAACTCAATCCTCTGCAGAAACCGGACGCCCCATGCCTGCAGATTTCCCCGGAGCTTTCTGCCCAGCAGCACTTGGTTCCAGGCCAAAACCCCAACGGTATCCCACAGTGCACCTTGGTGTGAGTGTGCGCTCTGTCAGAGACAGATTTGTCCTGCATGATGAAAAAAGCCTTCAGCATCAGAAGACATGACCGGAAAACAACAGCGTGGCGGTCTCACTGGCAGCTTCCATCGCGGCGGATGGAAGCATGAATCCTGCAGGAAATCAAAGATAATCCCCGATTGAGTGAGTGAGGGTTCAAAACTCCCCAACCAGTGGCTCAGAGTGAAGGTTTCAGGTTGTGGATGTGGGGAAAATAAAATGTCAAATATGAAAAGATCAAAAGGATTCTGGTGTTAACTTTCACAAACGGAAACCTCTATAACAGTCAAAGCGCTCCTGAACTGTGATGTGATGGAAGTGAGTCTCATTAGACGAGCAGAGATGAACCTGGAAGCTTTGGGGTCGTTTGAATCCCATTTCACAGATCCTCAACAGAACGGCGGTTCACTGAGGTTTTGGTTGAGATCAGATGAACTCTGGTACAGGAAACAGATCAACCTTTAGGACACGAGTGGAGCTTCTCATCGGTGTTCAGGTGTTGAAGCTGTGGCGTAACAAATTTCTCTTTCTCTTTGCCTTTTCTTCGTTTCACAGCCACTCAGATAAATCTGCTTCGTTTGACCACATTTAAAATAAAATCACTTTGAGTCATCGTTTAATCTCTGTGTTGCCAGATATGGTAGTGGTTTTCCAGCCTAAAGGTCATCTAAAAACCACCAGAGGCAACAAAAAACACCCCAAATATCATTAACATTAGCCATAATTAGCAGTAATTATTAACGATTATTTCTTTCTTTCTGATTTAATTGAATATTTAATATTTCATGGAGGCTTGTTGCAGTCAGTCAGTAAAAACATGAAATAATGGACTCGTATTAAACTCTATAAACAAATAATCTATTTCATGTTAATGTCACAAAAGGCAGAGTGCTTTTTTCCCTTTGTCATTCTTTTCTTGTCAGCTCCACATCAGATCTGAACACTAAATAAACGACAGACAAATGGGAAAGAAATGGTTAATGGCGTTTTGTACTTTTTCTACCTTCCTGGAAGGCTGAAAGTGCTTTACCGTCACAGTCCCATTCAGCCGTTCACACACTGATGGGGGCTCTGCTGCACCATGGCTGTATTTGCTTTATGCCAAACACATGAACTACTGAATGGAAACGGAGGACATGTGATAAAAACACCAGGAAGCATTACAACATCAGCACATGCTGAGCAAACTAAAAGTGTCACAGATCGGGTAGCAAAGGGACAATCAACCTGCTTCACCTCGGATTACACTGAAATTCAACTAAAAAATACGCAAAATAAGATGATATTAATAAGGAAAAAAATGACAAAAATGAATAGAATTCAACATATGAATTGCAATATTAATGGTCCCACATTTCCATTTAATGAGACAAATGAAGGAAATTGAACTTAAGCAGTCGGCTTAACGTTAGCACCAAACACACGTGGACTACAAGGAGCACTCATAAAAGACGTTAGCTAGCTGCACCCTCACGTACCCGACGTAGACGACGGACGTAGAAGAAACGTCTACAACGACCACATCTGAGCTACAGTTAGCCCTCATAAAGACGCTGACGCTCCAGGTTAGTCAGACGTGGAAAAAACACCCTGAACCCTCAGCAGAGCGACATCCGGCGTGAAAAAGGCGTCTTTAGCCGCGTTGGATCCTCCTTCTGTGGTTAATCTACAGCTCCTCCACGTTTCTGAATGCAGATTGAACCCTTTGACCACGGAGCTCGCAGCTCTGGCCACCTTGAGCCAATGACCCCATCAACGCGGCGCACAAAAGGAACGGAATGACAGACTTTTCATTATTGGCCGGCCATTGTGCCACAAGGAGAAATCAATTATAAAAACACGACTAACAGCAAAGATAACAGCAGCGTCCTCCATTGTGCAGGAATGAGCTGACTTCTTTTTTTTCCTCAAGGGTCTCTTGACCAGTCCTGCATCACCTTGGTGCAATTTGCTCTCCATCTCAAATCCCATTGCCTTTTGGAATTGGATTTACCTGACTCATTCACACTCTGAATGGACACTCCTTCCAGAGGAGAAAAAAAGGAGAAATTGCCTGAGGAGCTGTGAGGTTTTGGATTTGTCAGGTACCTCTGTGTCTGCCGCCAGCTTTCAGATAGGAAGGCCTCATTACAGCGAAGGAGGGTGGAGCCGGGCGCTGAGACAAACGGAAACACACCAAGAACACATCACCGCTTTGGTTCCCTGATGGAACAATTACCCAAAGTTTAGCTGGGGATGAAGGTGCAACGTAAAAAAAAACGTCTTTGCTGCTCCAAAGTTTGGCGTCAAAACTTTGAATTTCAATGCAGATTTATCCTTTGAATGAACATCAAAGGTGAAAATAAGAAATGCGCCCCATAGGCTTTTGGCAAGCTCAGGGACTTTCACTTCCGGATGAACAGCCTCCATAAGAGAAAATAGCATCTCCTCACAGCAGGAAATTAGGCAGAGTCAGCATGAAATCATGCCGTCACACATGCATTTCTTTAACAGCAAACTGCTTTTCTGTCACTGTGACCGTGGAAATGGAAAAACACAGAGCAACAACAGTCGCTAATGGCACTTTTAAACAAAAACACTTGCCTAGGTAAACACTGCACATTGCCTGGAGAAAACCGGCTTTCATGTACGGCGCCACGTGTCAAAGTGTCACAAAGAAAAAGAATTCATTCACATTATTTTGTTTGGAAGAAAAAGTGGACAAAATATTCTGTTAAGTTTAGAACAAAAACCCAGAAAATGTTCAACTCCAGCCTGAAGTTAGACGAGATAAGAAAAGATACTTTATTGATCCCAGATTGGGTAATTCGGTCGTTGCTGCCACCGTGTACAGGCTCGACATCAATTACAATGAGTGACAAAACTCAGTCAGATAACAGCTTTTAGAAAACAAACATCAAGTGAGTTTATCTACGGCAAAAGGATGATGGGTTATAAAGTCTGATGGAGTGAGGTAGGAATGGTCTCCGGTAGCAGTTGGTGTGACGGCGAAGCTGCCTTAGCCTCTTGGAAAAGGCGCTCCGATGTTGGTCAAGTACAGATTCTCTGGTACATGGAGTCTGCTGCTGGCCTTCCTGTACACAGCCGTGCTGTTGGTCTTCCAGCTCAGCCTGTTGTCCATGGTTACTCCCAGGTACTTGTACGACTCCACCTCTGCCACATCCCTGCCCGAGAGGCTGAGAGGCTGGGAAGCTGGTGGTTTCTTCCTGAAGTCCATCACCATCTCTTTGAGCAGCAGACAATTTACTCCAACCCACCTCACAAATTCATTGTGAGTTCCTCGTCCTCCTCCCGCCCACCATTAATGCAGCCGACAACCACAGAGTCATCAGATAATTTCTGGAGATTGCATGACTGAGTTGTACTGGAAGTCACTGGTGTAAAAAGTGACCAGGAAGGGAGAGAGCACAGAGCCCTGTGGGGCCCCCACACTGCTTGTCACCACGTCAGACAGGACACTGCCCAACCCGACAACCAACCGACAAGTAGTCAGTGATCCAGGAGACCAAGGCCCCTCCACCCCCATCAGCCGCAGCTTCTCACCCAGTAACCAGGGCTGGATGGTGTTGAACACACTGGAGAAATTAAAGAATGTGACTCTCAGAGTCTCCCCCGCCATCCAGACGTGAGTGACCACCTGCAGCAGGTAAATAAGAGCATCCTCCACCCCCAGGCGTGGCCGGTAGGCAAACTGAAGTGGGTCCAGAGATGGTTCCACCAGAGGTCTCAGGTGGGACAACAAAATCCTCTCCAGCACCTTAGCTGTATGGGACGTGAGAGCAACAGGACCGTAATCACTCGGCCAGAGGGAGGAGTCTTCCTGGGGACAGGAACCAGACCTGCGGTTTTCCAGGGGGCCGGCACCTTCATTAGACTGAGGCTCAGGTTAACCCTTGTTCTATCTTAGATGACCCCCCCCCCCTTCCATTGAGGTGTTCTCCCTACCATGACAAAGGTGGATAAAGGTGGAAAGATTTCATGTAATCCATGGACACCAGTGAAGATCACAAATCATTGAAGAAAAAAGGTTCAGAGCTCTGTCTAGTGGGTCTAGATGACCCACTGTCTAGTGGGTCTAGATGACCCACCTCCCAATGGTAAAGTGCCTAGGATAGACCAAGGGTTACAGATGTGAAGACGTTCCTGGTTCTAAGAAGCAAATCTTTGTTAAAGTCCGGCTCATGACGTTAGAGGAAGGAGTCTCAGCTTCGTCCAAACAGCCCTCCACCGTAACCACGGCTGCAAAGACAGCACAACTTCACAACAAATGGAGACTTTGGCTCCACCCCTTTTTCATTTCTTTAGGTCGGTGAGATTTCAAATTCTGCACTGTGGAGAAGGGGTTAACACTCTCAGCTCACAGTGAGAAGGCTGTGGTTCAAATCCCGGCTGTGTGGAGTTTGCATGTTCTCCTGGTTCATGTGTGGGTTTTCTCCCACAGTCAGGCTCCATGGCTGATTGGTGACCAGTTTGTTGCTGTGTGTGGTTGTGTTTCCCTGCATGACCCCTCAGCCCCGTGGGGTCACATGTCGATTAGTTGTTGAATCGTTTCAGTTCATCCTCTTTTATTTTGGCGAGATCCCAGTTGATCTACAGTGACTCTTCCTGTTTGTGTTCCTCTGTTGTTTTGTTTGTATGAATCTTTTTTTGTATGTTGTCAATGCCATCTCTCTCTCTTTCTATTCCAGCAGGAGCCTGAAGTTGCGTGTCGTTCATGTTTGCTTTTGTCGTTTTTGCTGTGTAGAAAAGTGTGGATTAAACGACATCCCTCCAGCCTTTCCCCTCTGATGCTCATCAATCCGCCTCTAACTTTGTTTGGGATTCATTCTGCTTGTTCCCACTGGAGTCTAATTGTTTGTTTGTTGGTCACGCCAGCAGTTAATCGCGTTGTCAACAACTTGACTTGAATAAAAGGAGATTTTCTGGCAGAGCGGCGGCGTTTCAGGTGAGGTAATTGCTGGTTTTCAAGCCATTATTCTTTGATCTTTGCAGACGTTTGCTGTTCTCCCAGCAGAAATAGTCCTGTCAGATTAAGTTCCCCGTCAGTAGTGACTGTAAACCAGCAGCTATTCAGGGATTTCTGGATTAAAAACCATCATCAGGTGTAAAGTTCATTTCAGTCAACAAGATGGGACTAAAAAACCTCAATGATCAAACTGTCAAGTTGATTTGACAATTTTGTAGTTGTTTGTTCATTTAGATTCAAGTTTTATTGTTTTATTGCCGTTTGCACATGCAGTACATCGGAATTTGTCTTTGGCATCTCTCATGTCAGGGTAGGTTAAAAAAGGACAAAAGAAAAATTTGAAGAAGAAATAATAAAGAAAATAAAAATAAATAGAATAAAGTTAAAAGTCAAAATTATACAACAAATTTACATGGTGTATAAAAAAATATAAATATCAGTAAAATATGATAATGAATATTGCAGAGAAGAAGAATTTAGGGTGAAAAGTCAAAATAAATCAATCGATTGATTTCATTTATGCAAACTTTTCGGATGGAGGGAAATCTGCAGCTTCACAGTTTCCTGAACTCAAACCTTCTGCTCTCCTTAAGTAAAATGAGATGGACGTCAGTTGTAGAATCCGGCGCCGTTTCTGGCTTTGCGCTCTGAAAACGTCGGCCGACACATGGGTATGCACACGCCACCCCCCACCACACACACAGCCACAGGCCCGGCTCAAAACAAAACAGATGTCGGACTAATGACCCACTCAGGCAGTAAATGACAGTTGAAATGGGGTTAGAGCAATCTGAAATCAGATAAATGGACCTAATCTTGTTCTGGTGGGGGCCCTGGCCGGGAAATGGCTCCTGACACCTGAGACCCTGCAACATGTCAAGCCTCAATCCAGGCCGCGGCCTCAGGGCCATACATCTCCATTTTAGATGACAAGACACAAATCTGGAGCGTCAAGTGGAGGAAAGCCCGGGGGGGTCAGCTGTAGTTTAGTGTCGGATTAAAGGGGGAGGAAAAGCAGAGGCAGCCACGCTCTACAGAGATGTAATGAGCAGGTTGCACTAGATAAAGGTGACAGGAGAAATGGAGCGGGCTCAGGCCTCGTTAAAGCGGCCGAAAGGCTAACTCAGGCAAGCTCCTCCTGCCCCCCCCCTCCAAGTAACCCCGCCCAGTTCCCTCTGGATCCACGGACATCCCTGCAAACCAATGAGAGTTGGAGGATTTACCTTTTCCAGCCGAATCCATCCGTCCACGTAAACAGATTTCAAACCCAGAAAAAAGCAGAAAGAATCTTCCAAACAGACAAGCCAAAAACCTTTTCCATTTCGGTTGGGGGCGGCAGACGGAGACCTTCTGCACCTGAGCCCAGAACGCCGCCGTGCGCCACCTTTGATGTCAGACGACAGACAAATGTCAGCCTCTACTATTCAACCCTTCACCTTCAATCACTGCCTTCAAAAGATGGGAGCCAGATAGCAAATATCAAAGCAGGAAATTGCTGGCAGAAGCCATGGTGAGGAGGCAAAGGAGGCGCGGGTTCAGCCGGAGAGCCAGGGCAGGCTGTCAGACAGAGACGCACAAACTTTCAGGTCAAGTGTTAGTCACAGCCCGATAGCTGGGCTCCGTGGTGTTAATGAGTTCACCCAGAGAAACTCTGCAAACTCCAGAGGAGACTGTTAGAAAACTTTATTATAAACATCAAGTTTGACACAAAACCTCCAACCGTTTTGTTTGTCTCCAAGCTTTAAAGTCCTGGGCTGCTAACAGCAGCAGCAGAATGACAGACGTCTCAATTCTGTCACACAGGAGGACTGATGCACAACGATTCAGGGAACCTTCGGTGCGGATGGTCTGAAACAAAGACCCGCATTCCCATGCTCCTCTACTGGACCTGGACTGAGGCGCAGAGGTTCACACAGGTCCTGAGGGGGGCTGGTTTGTGGGAGGAGCCCCACCTGAGGGGACAGGTGAGCACAGGTTGAGATGGAGGAGTCGTGATACGTCAGAATCACGTCTCCTGAATGCAAATATGAAAGCAAATAATGTATTTTGTGATATGATACGGTCTTAAATGTATGCATTTAACATAATAACATGCTATAATCTGTCTCATATGTGCTGAAGTAAAACCTGTTTGTGCTTATGGGGGGGGGGTGCTGTGTCATGGCAGACAGTTGCTGTAATGTGGACTTTTTTCAGAAGTTTAACAAATAAATGAAAAACAGAAGAAAGATTTTCATCAGAGCACTTTGGTGTTTCAGCTCTACTGGATGATAAACAGACGTGACAAAATGATAACGGTCACTTTAACACAATGATTCTAAAAAGGTTGTGTTCCTGCATCCTCACTTAAAGACAGAAGCGGAAATCATGTCCCTCGTCTCCAGTTAGTGATGTTCTCATCTCCGGCTCCTCAGCAGAGCACAAGCCACAGGAATTGAAATCTCAGAGGAGCTTGGTGGATCCTCCAATCGTGACATGTTTCCAAGCTTATCCAGGATGAAGGAAGCTGCAGGAAAGGTGACTTCATGGAGAGAGCCGTGTCGGACCCTCTCCATCAAACACGGGGGGGTTATGGTTTTGGACGTCAGATGAAGAGGAGACCTTCACATCTGCACCCAGATGAGTGTGAGGCTCACAGAATAATGAGCTGTGAACTCCTCTCTTATCAGATCCAGACGCGCCGATGCTCCTTTATTTTGGGGTCGTGACCTCTGGAGCAGCGGCGCTGCATTTTGATGCTTGTTTCTGCAAACAGAACAAAAGTGTTTTATTGCTTTTAAAGCAAGGCATTTTCCAGAGAAAGACCTCGACGTTGCAGCGTTTGGCCTTTAAGTGCTGAAACAGAACAAAAGCAATTGTTTATATACCAGGGGTGTGGGGGGGGGGGACTTTGCTCTTTAATACTTTTTGATTTGCAATAAAAAGATAAAATTCTAGTAAACATTTTGATGACAAAGCGATGATATATGATCTAAACATGCTCAGAATGACAGATGAGTCCTAAAGATTCTCTGAACGCATAGAAAGCTGCACACGTGTGTCTGCAGATGCATGTTAGGGAGCACACGCATGGAGCTATTACATGCTCCATGCATGTGCTCTTTGATATGCACATGTGTGTCTGCAGATGCATGTTAGGGAGCACACGCGTGGAGCTATTACATGCTCCATGCGTGTGCTCTTTGATATACACACGTGTGTCTGCAGATGCATGTTAGGGAGCACACGCGTGGAGCCATTACATGCTCCAAACGACCGTACGCTGGAAGCAAGGCGGTGAATGCGGCGTTCCTGCAGCCCTCAGAGCAGAGTGGTGTTTGCGGGTCGATTCTCAGCGGCTCTTTAGCTGATGTGAAGGAGACTTGGGAAATGGTTTCATCGCCGTCTTCCTGCGGCTTTCTGTTATGGCGAGGAGGACGTAATGCACAGGGAAGCATCCGTTCCAGTCAGTCATTAGAAGCAAACAGTGCTGGGACGAGGACTCCAGAATTATTCTAGTGAAAAATTAGCCGCCTGAAGAAAACAGACATTCAACCCCCGCCCCCCCCCAGGGAGGAGGATGATGGGAAACCACGAACACACGAGGATCATAAAAACTCTCATAAAGTTAAAGGTGACAGAACACACCCCGACTCCAGCGCCTCCCTTTCGTTACAGTTAATGGCGTGTTTCTTAGGCAGGTGGGGGGGGGGGGCTGAAGCCCTAAACTGACATTGACGTACAGCAGAAATGGAAGTCCTCGTTCACCTTCCCTTTGTTCCAGAGAGAGGGAAGTGGTGTGTGAAAGGCTGTAATTAATGAAGCTACAAATAGCTTCAGTTTCATTTAATGACAATCTGAGTGTTAAGAGGCAGTCCCCTTTGTTACGGGGGGGGGGGGGGTGCTGGCACCGCCGGCTCCCTGCAGAGCCCTGACAGGTAATTCTGCATTTTGAAATGGTAATGAAGCAGAAAGCATCGCTGGATCAGACCTCCGGGACTCACATGTTGAGTGTCCTTCAGGGTGCAGAAACGTCACGCTCTTGATCATCCGCCGGCCTCTGGCAGCGGCGTGCACGCTGGCGAGGAGGTCGGGAACTGTGTCTGTGCGACTTACCCCAGAGCTTAGCCCGTGCAGCCACTTTCTAATTGCCTCTTTAAATGGGGCAAATGAAGCTGGCATGGAAAATTGCATCAAACAAGTCTGTAGGCTGGTGCTCCGTTAATTTGGGAGACACTGAAATGCTTTTGGATGAGCTAACACCCACTGGATATCACTTCCCAGGTAGCAGCTTGCAGAGGATTTGCTTTGCTCCCGCTGTGCACAGACGACCGGCGGCTGCTGCTCATTTGGATGCGGCCTGGACATGCACAGCTTTGTTACTCGCCGCTGCTGATATGCTGGGAGAAGAAAATGTTATTGGCTTCTGCAGCAATTACCGATGCCGTGACTTTGATGCTGCCTCAGATTGTTAGCTGAAATTAGACGTTTTCTTCTTCAGAGGATTTTACACATTCACGCCTTTAATTAATTTTTCAGTTCTCACAGTTTCTAAGACCATATCTCGGACTCTTATCTGTCCGTCCAGAAGAAGTTTCTGGCTCTGCTGTTGCCCATCTCTATTCACAATATGCTTATCTGCCTCCCAGAAGGATCCTCATTGTTCTACCTCTAATCCTCCAAATCTGCGGCATGACTCAGAACTTAACCACGCTCTCTTGTGCCAACGCCATTCTGTTCTGCATTATCCTTCAACACAAACCCAACATCATTTCTCCGATGAGACAATTCTGCCCAAATGATTCCTTGGCAGCCAGATACTTGATCAAACAGCAGCTGTGAATCTTAAAGGTGAAAAAACACAAATGAAGGGAACCCTGAGAGACACAGCGCTGTACTTTGTGTTAATGAAGCTCACCGTCTGACCAGCAGCGGGACAACGATGGAGAAAAGGTTTGATTCCAGCAACGCTCCAACTTAAGAAGAAAGTTTGTTGTTTGTTTGTCGTTTGAAGCTGATCTGGGCCAACATCAACCAAAGGGACACAAACCATCCAACATTAGTTTCACCTGGACTGTTGTTCATATTTCCAAACAAACCTTGAAACCAGACAGAAACATACTTGATCATGTCTTCAGTCCCACCTGTCCTCACAGGTGAATACAGCTGCCTGCAGGTGAGAAATGGTCAAACCTGTGCAGGACATGCAGGTGACCTGCAGGAAATATCCAGGTCGTAGACGCTCAGTAAACCCGTAGAGAGAAAATCAAAGTCATTTTTTCCATGTTTATGCCGCAGCGACAGGTCCTTAGACAACACCTAAGGATGGAGTAGGTAAGACGCAGGCGTGTCGTACACATTTTTTATTTGTAACCTCCCAAATCCTGCAGACTCCTCGCTGCAGCCTGACTGGGCAAAAGTAGGAAATTAGAAAATCAGAAAGTAGTTTGTGTGGACATCCTACCGGCGTCCTACAGAGACGTGCACACCGCGTGCGTGCAGCAATCAGTAGTTCAGACACTCTACGACAGTATCACCTGTATTAGCCTTATGAGTACTTTCCACTTACCACACGCACAACAATGGTACGTTCCATTGGCATGGCGTCCCTTGAGGTGGCTGTGCAAGCCTCATGGGAACCGAAAGACACACCTGAGCTTCCCTATAGATGCAGCTACTCCTCTACGACCCCGCATGGACCGGACAACCCAAAAAACCCCAGAACCCGATAAGGCTTTAACATTAAATGGAAACCTGCATCCTTCATCCAACTACCAGCATTCAAGCTAACACAGCGAGTTTGATACAAACGGGCATCAAATCTGCAGCAAATTCAACACAAAGTGAAGATTCCATCTCCTCTGCTTTCAAACATCAAACTTTGCTGCAGGTTGTTATTTTCCCTTTATCTAGAATTCACAACTCCACATGAATCTGAAGAAAAGCTCAGCTAAAGTACCACAGTCCCATCTGAAGCCCCCCCCCATGGCTCTTCTCTGAGCATCTCCTGGCTGCATAACAGAGAACACCAGACATCTACACATGATGCAGACATAAAGAAAACAACCAAGTTTACTAGATTGGGTCAGCTGATTGGCACTTTGTTAGAATCCAACATGGACATGAAGAATCCTTCATTCATGTATAATTCAATTCAATTCAATTCAATTTTATTTGTATAGCCCAAAATCACAACAACAGTCTTCTCGATGGGCTAACAACACACTTTCAGTGTCTCCCAAGTAACACACTGCCCCCCACCCCAACACACATTACCACCAATTCTTCAGGACACAACGAGGCATCGTCTGCAAAGAATGGAAAAGGGAAACTGTTCAGGTTAATGAATATAAATTAATGTGTCTGACTTCATCAATGGACTCATGATGAGATTGAAAGCTCTCAAGGCCGACAAACATGACCGGGGGGGGGGGGGGGGGCGCTCTGTATAAACCCCAGAAGTCTGACTTCCTTAAAGTGCCTCTGCTCCTGAATCAGACTGTCACAGGCTGCAGTGCGGTGGTTCCAAACCCCCAACACCCCTGGAATCAGACGAGAATCTGCAAACGTACTAAACCGTGATAAAGCAGACATCATGAAATCTGATCTGCATTCAGACTCACACAGAAAGACGCTAAACTAGGAGACAGAAATGAACAAACCTCAAAAACCTTTCTTTACTAGAAAATATTGCTGCATAAATCAGCCGTTACTGTCAGCAAACTCTCACTTTGGAAACTTTATCAATTCAGACAAACTTTAATGCCGAGGCTTTTGTCACTCCTCATTTTTCTTGGGGAGTAAAGACAGAATTCAATCCCTTGTCAGTATTGTGTCTGGCTGCTGGAAAGACGGCGGAGAGCAGCAAAGGATCTGGACAGAGATTCAGCCGCCGATCATCATTCTTTGCTGGGGGGTTATTAAAAGCTAAGTGGCCTGAACAGTTTTCCTCAGACAGAAGCTGCATGTTGTTGAGTCCTGATGGACCTCCCCCCCTCCCTCACCCACCCACCATTGTGGGTTCAGTCCCAGACCGATTGGTGGGTCCTGAAGACCTGGATCACTAAAAGAGAGAAAAAGCCAGAAGACAAATGTCTGCAGTGACTCTTAAACCAGGATCCAGACTTTAGATCCACATCAGAGAAACTCATTATTGAGAGTGAAAGGTTTCATAGTCACACGGACGGATGGGACAACAGAACACCAGCTACACTCAGTGGTAATCTAAGACCATAAACATATACAAAGTCACTGAATAATAAATTATGCACTTAAAGGACAGCTATTGATTAGGCCTTTCACTTCTGTCACAAGACCCACAGATTATCACAGGATCTGCACAGATTGCCTTACTCCTTCTAGTCTTTTGGCGACAAAACCTAGCAGGGACTGCACTCACAGACTTGGTTGATCCATGGGGGGGGGGGGCTCAGTGTTTTATCAAATTCCTTTGACCTTGATCATGTAAAAGACAATATGCTGCTGATACAAAACCAATAATAATACGATTTTATTAGACACAAAATATTGAAAAAAAGACAACAAACAGGTAGATTTACTTCTGAGCAAATTAGAATGAGATTGGAAACCATGAAGGCTCTGAAATGGTTTTGACTGAACAAAGAGTTCAATCTTGAAGGAGTCATGACAGCATAACCTGCCCATCTGGACAGTGACAGGAACAGCCAACCAGGAGGAGAGCAGCACAGACATGTTCACAGTCTGAAGCCTCTTTCTGCTCTGCTGTTAGCACACGTCAGCCACGTCTGTACTAACTTACCGATCAGTCGTAGGCTCAGACGAAAACACAGAAGACTCGTCCTGTCCTGCAGACACGGAGCCGGTTCACATGTTCGCAACAAGCTAATAGGTGGAGCAATCAGACGCCGTTCATGCGTCCTGCTTCTTCCTAAACTTCTTGTTCTTGGTAAACGTGGCTGATGGTGACGGCATTCACTTTGTTAATGTGGAAACGAACATGTCTGCAAAGCAGACAACACATTCCTGCTGTCCTCTTGTAGTCCTGAAGGAAATAACGAGTACTTTGGAAACAACATGATGTTCTGACGGTGTTGTCTGTGTTTAGCTACTAATGCTCAGATAGAAACCAAAGAACTGGACATTTAACAGAAAACTCTGCATGTGTGAACGTGAGTTCTCGTTAATGGACACTGCTGTGAGGCACAAAGGACATCAGATTATCCTGCTCATGTGTGGCTTTAGAAACCAGATCATTCCTTAAATACACCGATGGTCAGCTATTCGGAGTGCATGGAAACGGGCTGAAACCTTTACCGTACAGGATTGTAGGAGGTCATGGTGAGGAGGGAAAACCTCTTCCAACTAAATGCTACATAAGGTGTAACTCCCACAGTGGAACGGAGCTCCCCATATTCAGCTGGAGGGGAGCTTCAGATGATCTTCCTCTGAAGAAACCGTGGTCCTTTTCTGTTAAAGAGACAAGAATAGAGCCGGAGATTTCTGACAGTGGGGGGTCCAATAAGCAGCCAAAAGACTTCAAGTTAGCTATGGGATTTTATTTGCTGCTTGTGTGAAGTGCTGATGCTATGGGATGTCACTAATTCTGTACATGGAACCCACAGAAAGGAGAAACATCAAGAAGCCAGAGCTGGCAGCATCAAACAGTTTCACACCACATTGATGTAGGAAACTTTCAGCTCTTTTTCTGAATAGTCGAGTGTGAACTCCATCTGAATAAAGAGGAACTAGACTTGTGGGAAAATTTGAAGCACCTCCTCTTTACTTCGACTGGACAGCAGGAGTTTGATTATCAAAGTTCTCCACTTGAAGAAGCTGCAGCTTCATTTATACCAAAGAATCTGCACAGACCTCGGCATTTTCTCCAAAGCTCATTTCTATCATAAACAAATCTTTTCTGATTTTAGTTTCAGAAGACACCCCGCCCACATGAAGCCCAGCTGTCTTTGGATTAGTTACACATAATCAACCAAACCTCACTTCATGCTGGCTGCTTTTTGTTCAGATGTGGGACAATGTTAATGCTTAGAACCACTGACAGGAGATCTGTCATTAAAAGGGCGGCTTTTTGTAGGTCATTCTGTAGATCCAGTTGGGAGTCGTTCTGAAGATCCAGTCAGGAGTCGTTCTGTAGATCCAGTCAGGATCCCTCATGTCTTTCTTCACCACATCCACAGGAGATCAACCTTTTTTTTAGGTTCCCTCCCATCTGAAGTCCAATCCAGCAGAACCTGGTCGTTTTTTGGCGGTGGTTGTTTTAAACTGGGTCATGACCAATCAGTATGAAAGTTCCGTTTGGGATCTAAATTAAAGTCTTGGTTCGGATCTCCTTCCTAACCAAACCTTCTGCATTTACCCAGACTTGGGACGTGCACACACAGGCACTGGTTTGTTCCCTTCTGTGGTTGCATTGCAGCTGTGTATGAACTTCCTGAGCAGTGACACGTGGAAACAGGTCCATGCATTACTGCATGTGCGTTATGTATTGAGCCGGTTCATGCATACAGCAGCAGGAAAGCATAGTTTCTTCTCAGAGGGGTGTCAACATTGTGGTGTCAGACGCTGAGCCCCGTTGCTCAGACGTGTGGAAGCAGCTTTTGCATAATCCAGATCTGAACCTGATCCACATTCAGCTTTCTATTCAATCTAAACAAATCAAATCTAATGAGCGTGTTAGCTAACAGAATTACTTGATCCTGTACATTATTCAAAAGCAAACAAGAGAAATGTGCAGATTAAGGAGCCATAATAAGAACTGCATTCAACCTGAGAGGGGGGGGGGGCTGGCCAGACATTTTTATGGTTTTTGGTCCACTTTGAAATGTCAACATCATTAGAAAGCAACGGCGTCTTTCTAATTTGCAGAATTTGATCCAGTAGCAGACGCAGACCAGAAGAAGGTGTAAAGTCTCCGCCTGCGGATACAGTGTGCTGCAAACTTGGCCTTTTCGGGCTTATCTGAGCGAGGCTGAGGTGTCGTCTCTCCCACTGAGGAGCCTTATCCTCCTCAAGCATCTGTTTTTGAAGTCAGACAGCTTTAGCACAGATTAATGGAGTGCTGGAGTTCTTGCCACGAGGGCACAGAACACGAGTCTCCACTTTTGGCATGGCACCCGCATTGCAGTCCTAATATCAGTGCAATTTCTAGACTGCTGGAACAGCAAGTTTGCCGTGACAACCACTTTGACTTACCTTTGTGCTCTTACCTCCAGTTTCAGGCAGAAACGTCTTAAATGGAGGAGCCACTGATCCGTGGTGACACGCCGCCTCAAACCTGTCTGGGTGACAGAGAGAAAGTCAACCTGAAAGCAGAAGACAAAACTTTCAGTCTTTTAGTCTGAATTTTTTAAAGTTGAAGAATATTTGCTCTTTTGTGCAAATCATTTTAACAGTTAATGAAAAGTTATGTTTTCTGAGCCAGTGATTCTGCATTAGTAAATTTGAACTTCAATGTTATTAGCAGATATGAGGGACTTTCTGAAAGAGGCATCGGGCTGTGTGCAGAAATGGTAACAGTTATCAGGCAAACACAACAAAGCATCAGTCACATTCACACTCATGGGGGGGGTACGGGCTCTGGGGGGTTTTGGGTTGTCCGGTCCGTGGGGGTCGTAGAGGAGCGGCTGCATCGTTGGGGAAGCTCAGGCTTGTCTTTCAGTTCTCTTGAGGCTCGTACGACCACCTCAAGGAACGCCATGATAATGGAACGAACCATTGTTGTGGGTGTGGTTATTGTATCATGAAGTATTCAAACTGATGGAAATAATGGAAGTCAGATGCACTTTTGGCGTACAGGTGATGCTGTCGTACGGCGTCCGAACGCCTCACTTTAGTCGTTAGTATTCAATTCAATTCAACTTTATTAGCACTTTTCCTGATACACAGAATCTCATAAAATAGGTATTAGAAATAAATAAAAGTAGTAGTTCAAATGGTAAACATGATACTATTAATAAAAAAATGAAGAAAAAGTAAGGTGTGAGGTGCTGCTTAGTAAATGCTACGTGCACAGGGTGTGCATGTGATCCGTAACACGCCCATGTCCACACAAACTACACGCTGCCTAACAGTCAGGCTGCAGTGAGGAGCGTGCACGTGTCACGTGAACACCACTAACAGGCTCAACGTTCAGTCTGCAGGATTTTAGGGGGTTTAAGAAAATGAAAAATCTGTGCGACACGTCTGCGTCTCACCTACCTCCCCCTTACTCACCCTCACGTGTTGCATACGTGTTCACTAGGACCACAGCATGGACGTAGAGAAAATGCACATGAACATTTTACCTCACCAGGTCCGATGAGCGGTTCTACAGGTCCGATGAGCGGTTCTACAGGTCCGATGAGTGGTTCTACAGGTCCGATGAGCGTCTACGGTCTTGATATTTCCTGCATGTCTGACCATTTTCAGCTGCAGACACCTGTGAGGACAGCTGGGACTGAAGCTTTAGTTATTGGCTGCTTTTGCATTGCAGCATCATTCCATAATAACAAATGGCTCCTCGTTTTGTGCTGCAGCACAGCTGTCTCAGAGAGAAAGTTTATGTGTGAGTGGAATTGTTCTGCCTGACTGTGTGATTATTTGAAAGGTTTATTGTGTCGGGACCTTCTTCTGGTCTGTTGGATCAGCATGGATCAGCTTCCTGTACCTGTGATACCGTGACCTGAACATGGGCTCGGCTGTAGTTCAGGCCTACAGGCTTTTATTCCACCATCCATACTCACCTTAATCTAATTTAGCAGAAAAAAGTGAGCTCTTTCACTCGACTCCCTCGCCCCCTTCGGTGGAGCAGCGGACCCTTGAGAAAAGCCTCTCCTGCTTTTCTTTTGTTGCAGAGCTTTTCATGAACGTTCCTGCAGCGACTGTTCTCACGCTTCCTCTAAAGGCTCTGAAACAGAGACAGAGGCTCTTTTCTCAAACACTTTATTTCCACTTGGAGAGGAGGTGGATATGGATGGGTGGTTACCCCCCCCCCCCCCCACACACACACACATATGCACCTCCTGTAGTGGAGCTGCGCCCCGAACACTTGCAGTGAAACGTGTTGAATGAGTTCATTCTGAATTGTCAGGACCAAACAGTCGCTCCAGCTCGGTGAAGCGGACAGTCAGCTCTGAGGTTTCATCAGAAATCAGATTCGTCTGCTTCCAACTGCAGAAATCTGATGAAGACGAGGAGAAATTCTTGGGCAAAGCATCACTGCTCTCTCTAATTTATCTGTTCAATAATTGTTAGGGGTAACGAAGAATCCACTTAATTGATTAATTGATTTCTAAACCTACAATCCAACCAGATTGTCTGACACAAAATGTTATCAAATCGACCAAAGCCATTATAAATCATTTCAAAATGACATCAATCAACAACTGATCTTAGAAAACATCGTCTGGATTGAGGTCCAGTAGGTTTATGTTTCTTTACGTTAAAACCATCTTATCAAAGCAGACAACACATGTGTGATGTCATCAACACGGATCCGTCCATCATTCCAGTCCAATGTGTGGACAGACTGTGAAT
Organism: Oryzias sinensis; assembly: GCA_037389245.1. Lineage (NCBI taxonomy): Eukaryota > Metazoa > Chordata > Actinopteri > Beloniformes > Adrianichthyidae > Oryzias > Oryzias sinensis. The sequence goes on from CM074494.1 coordinate 31,705,732, forward strand.
AAAGTCATGTGACCATCCCGGGTCTAGAATGTTCTAAGAATGTTCCCTTTGGATTCTCTGGATGTGGAAAAACAACAGTGGTGAACTTTAGGAAACTAACACGTGAATGGATTTGACATTCATTCTTAGGAATTATTATAACAACTATATCATTGTTAAAATAATTGGTGAATATTAATTCATTTAAACTGAACCTGGATTTTCAATCCACTTATAAACTCTTTGATGTCGTCATCAAAGTCAGAATAAACGTGAGGTCAGTCAGAATCTCTGGTTAATCTTCATCAACTGGTCATCTGGACCTTCAGCCTCCTCCTCATCATGTTTTCTTCGGTGTTTCTGGAGGACCATGAACGCATCACAGTAGAAAGTCTGAAAAAGTTTTCCTCCCCCAATAAGTGCAGCCCCCCCCCCCCCCATACCTTCCTCTGCGACATTTACATTCAGGATGAAAACAGCAGAGTCTCACTTGGTCTGATTTTCTCTGATTTTGCTTCCAACTGCAGCCCTTTGTTCGGCTGATTGCAGCTGGAATTAGCAGCAGACGCTCCACGGCGGGTTAAACACGCAGCCATTCAGGACGTTTCTGAAAAATTAATTTAATGAGCTCATAGAGCATGTGCTCTCCCCGGATCTGAGCTGTCAGACGCTGTCTTCACCAACAGGCTGACCTTGTGCTGGCTGCACCTGTGAAGTGAGATTTATGGGCAGGTGAAGCAGCTGAATGAAGAAATCAATAGATTCATGTCTGATGGAGCGCGTTGTCTGGAAGAACAGCATCCCGCTGCACGGCTCTGCAGCTGCAGACACATGCATCCTTCATGCAGCATCCCTGAAACCTTCACAGTTTTTAAACATTAATAGCTTTATTTTAATACAAAAATGTTACAGCTGACATCACACTGGATAATCGAGGTGCAAACAGGAAATACGTTAGATTACTTTAGGTGATCAAAGTGAGAAAGGGATGCAGATGCAACAGGATCCTTTCTTCATGAAGAATTGTTTTTTACATTATCAGCTCATGAGGAAAAAAACTTTGTACAAATAAAAATCCTCCATGTTTTCTTTCTTCCTCCAGATTCTCTCTGTCAGAATCTTTCAGAACAATTTGAACTTAATGAAGGCCTGGACTGACCACGGACCACGCAGGTGGTGTAGCTGTCCTGAATGAAGCCAGACAGCCTTCTGCATGGGATGACGCAGCAGTTGCAGCCTTCAGCATGCAGTGATGCATGTGGTGATGCATGCGGTGATGCAGCAGCTGCAGCCTTAAGCATGCTGTGATGTAGCAGCTGCAGCCTTAAGCATGCGGTGACGCAGCAGCTGCAGCCTTAAGCATGCGGTGATGCATGCGGTGACGCAGCAGCTGCAGCCTTCTGCACGTTTTAGGCATGGCAGAGCACCCGTTTGGGTTGGGCGTGCTTAACGTTTGGCCGCTGTTGCTCCCACAGACGAGCAGAACCAAGGGGGCAACAGCGACGGGTCGCTGTCTTCATTATCACCACGGCCTGCTGCTAATTGGGGGGGGGGTTGACTATTTGTTGCCGTAAGGGGTTTGTAATGTTCTGGAGAAACACTGGAGGGTTTCTGAGGGAACATTGGTGCGATCGCAGGTCTTCCTCACAGGTTGATGGTTCTATTCTTTACATAGGTGAACGGTTCAGGACAGAAACGGTTATCCTCATGTGGAGAACAAACATGTCTGACACAAAAAGCTGCCGGTGCTGAAAAGCTCCTGATCCATCTAACCTGCAGACAGGGATCAAAAGGGTTTGAACCCCCCACCCCCTCAGCTGTTCTCTGTCAGTTGAGGTTTTTTACTTACAGTCAGGTGCTGTCATGAAGCCCCCCCCCCCACTGAATAGGCGACCCTGTTAGACTCCAACCGCCTGGTGCTGGATCAGCGTCTAGCCATCCGACTGCAGAGACTCTGCGATTCCTTTTTCCTGGAGATTCTGCTGATTAAACACTTCAACTCTTTCAAGTGAAGATGAATCTGAAGCCCGACCAGGATTTAGGAGGGAGATGATTATGGAAATGATGTGTTTAAAAATATCTCATTCAGTTCAAGAAACAGTTACCCCTTTTAGAGATGTTATTTGACTCCCAGCTTTGGGTTTCAAACAGAATTCCTAGAATAATGAGGCTGTGAGAAGAAGGCGTCGTGTGGGTTTGGTGAAGCAGCGACGCGTCCTAAAATTCCAGGTGAACTGCGTGTCAGACCCTCCAACGTCACAAAAGCCAGAACATAAAACGCTCGTGAAGCAACCATTTATACTAAACAGACTGTGTGAGGAAAGGAACGTCCTGGCGAATGAAACTGTGCCACATGGCGGCCGTGGTGCAGCGGTAGGGCGGTTGACCCATGATCGTAAGATTGCAGGTCCGATACCCGCCTTGCATGTGTCGAAGTGTCCTTGGCCAAGACACTGAACCCCACCTTGCCTCTGGTGGGAGGTTGGCGCCAGTGTTTGGCAGCGGAGCCGCCATCAGTGTGTGAATGTGTGTGTGTGAATGTGTGTGTGTGTGTGTGAATGTGTGTGTGCATGGGTGAATGGGACTGTGACTGTAAAGCCTTCGAAAGAGGGATGGAAGCGCCATATAAGTATAATCCATTTACCATTTACATGGTCACATGGTCACACGGTCACATGGTCACACGGTCCACCGTCCATCCATAAAATCACTTAACCATCATATTAAAAACACAGAAACTGGAATAAAACATCTGACAGAATCTGGTCTATATCAAAGTTTCCAGATTGAAGCGTTTCCGGCTTTGATCAGCATCTTGGTTCCTCGTCCCTCCATCCACTGATGGTGGGGGGTCCTCAGCCTGAGCTTTTTTTGGGGAACCATCAGTTTCTGTGAAGCTCATAATGGTTCTAACTTGAGTAGAAGAGACTTTAATGACAAAGGAGGAAAAAGTCATTATAATTCTACTGCTGTTAATTGTTATTAAAAGTTCTGAGAGGAAAATTTCTTTTTCATTTCTTCCACTCTTATTGTTAACCTTCCTGTTTTATCTTCCTTTATTTTCTAACACAAATAACTGTATTATAGCAAAACTGCAACCCATTCTTTATAGACATAGCTGTCTATGTGAAATGAATGAAGGAGGTTTCTTAACCCTAACCCATCGTTCTGTTTTTCTTTTCTAAACACCAACAGTAAAGGAGAATGAGGTTTCTTTGGAACAGATCAGTCAGTCGAGGTCTACTCGTCTTTATGCTACATGTTATCGCATCCACAGATCTGTCTCTACGGAGATGAGACCGATGTTTGTTAAAGCACCTGTGTAGATTTTAGAGGAACAGACACAGCTTTTCATCCAGAACCAGATTGAAACTGAAGTTCTGTGTTTGTATTACTGGTCTAAATGATCCCTTCTGTGTGGTTTTGTGGCTGCAGAGTCTTATAATGTTTTAGCAAAACACTCAGCAATTATTTACACAATTTAAAACCTTTTCCCCATCAGGTTTTGCTCCATTTATCTTTAAAAAGCCCAAAAATAAAGGTTGGTGCTGACATTCCAGTCAGGCAGCAGAGTTTGGGCTTGTGATTTATGACCGTCCCTCTGTTTCTCTACGGTGATGAAAATATGATTCATGTTCCGGATATCCTGTTCGTTTCTGTCCTCTCTTTGACCTGCTGCATTTCTGCCTTGTAATTATAGAGCAGCCTTTTTACAGAGCTGCTGTCTCAGAGGAAGGCCAGAGTCACGGAGGGAGTTTCCTCGTTAAAGCGTCCCTGATCAACAACCACAAACCCAGAACCGTCCAGGACCTAGAATTACCCTTCAAAGACTGACTATCAAGACTAAAATAAAGATCTATTTTGTCTAATTCTGGGTTAGATGCTAACAGAAGTTCTGCTTTCGCCCAAACAATTGTGCTTGTTTACTTCAACACGTGTTGTTTAAACTCCAAATGTACCAATTTAGCTCCAGAAAACTGTAAATCTATCCAAACTGTTTCCAGCCTGTGTCTATGTAATACCTGCAATAATCATCATTTACTGACTCAGTCTTTTGTGGGTTTTTTGTACATTTGTAGAATTGTTGACTAAGATTGAGTTTTTCTAGGCGGATTGTGGACTGAGTGGTCCGGTTCAGTCCAGTCCAGTATGTTGAGTGTTTCCATTATAAAACGGACCCATTAAGCTGAACCAAATTGTATTCCTGTTTGGTTCCGTTGGTTGTAGGTTTACGGAAGAATGGACCGGTTAGGGCGGAGCTACTGTTCAAACCTGTCCATTGATGGAAGGTCATTACGATAAAATAATTCCTGTACTCCTCTTCACCGCCTGCAGTCTTTGTATTGATACTTTGTATCCAACAGCCGTGGCATAGCAGTAGGGCGGTCGACCTCTGATCGGAAAATTGCTGGTGGCGCCAGAGTTGGGCAGCGGAACCGCCATGGGTGTGTTTATGGGTGAATGGGGCTGTGACTCTAGATCCCTCTGGGCGATACTGGTCCACTCCATTTACCATTTATGAAGAACCAAAGCTAACCAGAAAAAAATGAGGTGCTGGGTGACCTCCATTGTTGTTGTAGGCTTCACCCCACAGGGGCCGTGGCGCTCCACCGTTGAGTTCTAAACTGGACCGGACCGGACTGCTCAGTGGAAACGAGGGATCCAGAGCTTTAAAGGTGGATCCAAGGGCTCAGAACTGCCTGATGGGGATGAGAGCAGATCCTTGTCCTGAAGTCTGAGATCTGTTCACGCACATCCAAATCCAAAAAAGAAAGTCTTAAAACAACAGGCTGACTTCCTTAGAGCGGTTTTCCATCCACGCCTTTACCCGAGTGAGCCATCATCAGCATGCCAGCATGGATGAAACGTCCAAGCAGAGTGTTCATGGGAAATGTAGTGATGAGGCCCCAACCCAAAACACAGAAATCATTAGCTAACGATTAGCTAACGATTGGCTAATGAGGATGTTTCTCCTGCCAAACTGGCTTGTAAGGCTTCGTTTGTAGCCTCTAAACTGAATTAGTACTTTTAGCAGGTGTAGCTTTAGATGTCTTCACTTCAGACATGAATCTGAAATCCATGGACATAAGAGCAGGAGGCAAGCTCCGACCTTCCCTCATTCATTCATTCATGGTCCTCCAGTAAACCGAGTCTGGTGCCGTTTTTCTGGGTCAGATTGTGAAAATGAGCCAAGTCCTTCTGTAGACGGTCCCACTGAACTGGACACCCAAGCCTTTAGTGGACACGGTGTCATCTCCCTCATCACTTCTGAAGGACGGATTGGCTGGATCCAGAAACAGCAGGCTAACAGTAAATGCAGCTTTTTGTTCTCTGTTGAGTGACAGCTTTCCTCCACAGGCAGCAGAAACAGATGAGTTCTTCAGACCCATTTGGAAGACATATCGTGGCCCCATAGTGTTCAATTTTCCAGCAGCCATACTGAAGCCAATGAGCATTTTCCTATTTATACTCTTCTTTTTTCTGATTTGAGTGGATATGTGAAGTGTTCTCCAGCAGCGGTAATGGGTTCTGTCAGTGCATTCTCTCTGCAGCTACTTATTACCCTTCACACCTGCCCATCAATATCAAAGACCTCGCTGCTGAACAAAAATATGAGTAAACTTTCTCAAACGTCCATCAAACAGCTTCGGTCAAAATAAGTCAATATGCATTACAATGTGGCCCAGCCAAAGACGGCAGCCTGTAATTTTCTGTCCAATGCGTGGTGTGCATCCACTGTGCACGTTTCAGCAGAACATGGTCTGATACAGATCTGCCATCAGTAGACATCTGCTGGTGTGGGAGCGACTGAAATGATCAACGGATTTGAGGAAAGACGCCAAACAGAAGACCCCCCCTTATTTAAGGAACAGGATGGAAAAAGCAGGCGTTAAAACAGCTTCAGGATGACGGCATCGGTTTCCTCCGTCAGCCTGAGAACCGGCTCTCATTACAGCTGATTTCATGTGTGAGCACACAACCCATTGATTCATCGATGTGTTGACCTGGAAGCCCGCCGGTGGTGTTTGGGTGACTTCCACAACTGTGATTAATCAGCTGCTTCACGCAGATCCCCCCGGCGACGCGTCCCACAGAGACTGCAGAGACGGAAAATCCAGGTCGAGGTAAATCTCCCGCCATTAGGAAGACAGTGTGGAGACTGGCACTGCCAGGGTTCACAAAGCCGTCTTTTGTTGCCAGCACAGTTCTGCTTGAGAGAAATAATGTCATGGGTAATGCATACGAATTTATTCTGCATAACCGGCAGCTTTGAATTGTCATGCATGCTTTGATTGTCTCTGATGAGCGCTTTCTTCAAGAACAATTGTTAATGTTGACTTCATCTTCAGCGGAGCAGCATTGATACGCAGACAGAAGGGAAAGGTAGCTCATTATATCGACAGAGATTGTGCAGCGTTGAAGCACTCTGCCTCAATAAATTGTATTTTTGTGTCAAAGAAAGCATGTGGGGCCTTGACTAATGCAGCGTACGAGTCTTTTCTCTGATGTCTACAGCTAATGGCAGCCGCCTGTCAGGGCTATAGTGGGGAAATAACTGCCAACAATTGAAAGGGGGTGTGAGAGAGGTCAGAGCCAAGCTCACTTTTAGGGAAAACCAGAGCTCTTTCTAAAAGATTACAGTTAGGCAGACAGTGTTTAAGGGTTACTGTGGACACAAGACAATGACATCATTACTTGTAGGGTTCTTTCTTTGACAACTGGCCAAATATGAAAGAAACATTCCTTGTTTTGTTTGCATCAGCTCCTCGTAGAAAGATGCTTGAGAAGAACAAAGTCTGGCGGCATCGGCTGCAATGAGGGGAGAAAACCCAGCCGTGTGATCCTGTTTCTTTCCACAGATGCTTTTCAGCTCCTCCGCTGCTGCCGCCGTCCGGGCTGGTCGTGGCATCACCGCCGCTGACCTTTCCAGGAACAGGTGAGTCAGAGACGGAGCCGCCTGAGAGTCACTGGAACATAGAGGCTGTTCTGCTGCTAATGGGCCCCTGTCACTCAAAGGAACACGTCCCCGTTTGTGCACAATTTGGGTGTCAAGTAAAAGATAAAATGAGGTGGTACATGTTATTTCAACCCCTTGCCTCAGTTGCCATGGATACCAGATTTTGCCACCGAGGCAAAAACATTTATTTATTAATAAAACTCTGCTCCTTTTTGTTTTCTACATTTAGTGACTGGCAGGAAAAAAACTGTGACCGGTGAAACCAAGAAAACTGAATTAATTAAAGCACAAATTCTGGTTCAGCTTTTATCTGAACACTCTAATTAATGATTTATAAAAATCACGTTGAATTCATTTGAATATGTCAAATAAAACGTATAGTTTTGATTTTACATTTCCTTTCTTCGCCCTGCAGTTTAGTCCTATATGAAAGTGTTTGAGGACTTTTTGTGACATTTTGTGAAAGCTGAGGTCTCTAAGCAGTCAGAGACAAAGCGTTCACCAGGGTGTCACACAGAAAGGTCAAATTCCAAGAGCAGAACGTTCCGCCAAATGTGAGAAGGATTAGACAAAAACCAGAGCAAAGTCACAGTCAAAAGTCTCCTTTCAGTCAAAAATCAATAGGAAATACTACTACTGATGAAAAACGCTCAGTTCTAAATGCTTTAATGATTATCACACACAAACTACAACACAAATGCACACAATTCTTCTCACACTGTAACATTTTTATATGTAATTTTCATTTTTCTTTTAATTTGTTTTAAATTTAATGTCATTTTAAAATGGTTACTTTGTTTGAACTGACATATTGCCATCAATAGTTTTTATCATAATCATCATTCTTTATTATTAAATAAAAAGCTTCAATGTTAAAATGATAAATATGCTGAAATAAACTCAACTATACAAATGAATAAAGTTGTGTTTTTTTTCACATGGCGAGATTCCGATCACAATGGAGTTTCAGCTTTTCCACTAGAACGTGGAAAATCCGGAGGCCTGCAGCCATGAATCCAGGAAGCTGGTGGAAGAAAGCCCATGTTGTTCCTCATCGTCTCCCCTTCATTCCAACATCTTAGCTTAGCTCAGCACGCAGGACGCCACGCTTTGTTGTTGGCGGCTGGCGCCATGCTTGGGACAGATATGGCTGCGCTCCTCTGTCAGACTCAACACCCCAGCGGGTTGGTTGTGATGCAACATTCATTATCACCGTCCAGCACCATGTCTGCGCTCCTCTGACTGTCCTGGTAGCACAGTGACCACCGCGGCGAACAGAGGCACTAAGGCGGCGCCGCCTCCAACTGAATACCTGCTCGCCACGTGCAGCGCTCAAACAACGCTAAGCAACAATGATGTTCCTAACGCTGACGGAGCTCAAGTCTAACTCCTTGAATGTTTAAGGCCGAATCCGAAATCCTCCCCTACCCCTCTGCCTCACCTCCATCACTCCATCACCTCCATCGCCACCATCACTCCAACATCTACATCACTCCATCGCCTCCATCACCTCCTTCACCTCCTTCACCTCCATCACCTCCATCACTCCATCACCTCCATCCCTCCATCACTCCATTGCCGCCATCACTCCATCGTCTCCATCACTCCATCCCATCATCCCATACAGCATTCCATCACTCCATCCCTCCATCACTCCATCGTCTCCATCACTCCATCCCTCCATCACTCCATCACTCCATCGACTCCATCGCTCCATCGCTGCCATCACTCCATCACTTCAAAGCCACAAACAGATCTTCCCATCCAGGACAGCAGGCTTAGATTTAATGCACCGATCTCCTGCCTGACTGACAGAAGGAGTGTTGTGGGGGAGGAGAAGTGGGGAGTTTGGACTCTGGTGCTGCTGGTAATTGACACAACATGAATTATAGCTCATAAGATTCCTTCATGTTCAAAGCAGATCATTCTTGAGAAACAGGCCCCATTACAAGTGGAGGCTGACACTACAGTCATCTCCGCCGTCCTTGCTCACGCTTCCATCTAATTGGCTCTCCGCTCTCCCACAGATCCATGTCCTGCTTGCCAGAGCTGCAGACCCTGTTCTTTGTTTCCTTTTTTGCTTTCAGTCTCCATCTAGAGCAAATACAATTATCTTATAATGGGATCCCGTTTGATAAAAAGCCGTCTTCTGTCATTCTGTTGGAGGTGCCAGAGTGTTGGATGGTGAGAAACTTCAGGTTAAGTACTTTCTTTTATCGTTTCTCCTTTTTATATGCAAATCCTCCTTCCCTTCTATCTATTTACTGTTGCAGGTATTCAGAGTGGGCCTCACGCCGCCGCCGCCATCCGGCACCAGCGTGGGACCTGAAATGGATTTGATTAGGATTCCAGAAAGCGCCTTTGATCTTACGTTTGTTAAGCACATGCAGCCACATGACAATAGCGTGAGATGATGCCGTGATTCTGCTGCCGTTTACAAAATAACGGAGAGCCTAAGTGCAACGTAATGCAGAGCGCGCACATCTGTTAATGAGCGAGGTGCAGCGAGCCAGAACCTGGGTTCATTTGCATCGAGTCCTGACAGAGGCAGGGGTTCGGCTGCACACGAATACGTCTACAGATAACAGCGCTCAGGTACTGTGGGCCGCACACTCTACCTGCTGTCAATGTGAACAGACCGTGAAAAACAGGAAGCCCAGAGTTTAAAGTACCGTCACATGACGGATGTCGGTTCTGACCTTTTTTAAGGCTCTTGCTTTCAGCCACTGTAGACTGAATGGAGAAAGATTTTCACAATTCAACACAAAAGGCTGACGAACAAAACAAGAATCTCTGCAGCTCTTCTGCTTTCATTAAAATGCTGCTCTTCTCTCTGAACAGTCAGCTGGAGACAACTGATCCTCCTCTCATGTTTGATTCTTCTGAGTTCTTCCACTTGATTTGGAACCATTTAAAAAGAAAGGCAGCTGGAATGTTCACTCTTATTGCAAGTACAGTTAAAACTCAGCAGGATAAAGTCACACTAGTTTCCCAATGATAAAGAATGCATTTGTCCTGAACATAACAATGATCCTCAGCGGCGTTTTCCGTAGCTGGACGTTGTGACTTTATACAGAAGTCTGCTCTGCCTTCAGCGATCGGACAGCTTCCTGTCTACGTTCGCTCTAAACGGCACAGATTTGGACTTTAACTCAGTTTGTATGAATACAAGCCACACAAAGGTGATACATGTCTTCTTTCCAGGAGGAGTTGGAAAAGAATCTATTAAAAGCAGCTGTCTTCATAGGTGAACATGATCAGATTAGAAACAGTTGGCTAGCTCACATAATTAAATTGTCATTGCAGCACAATGTCTGCAAAAGCCCCCAAAAGCTGCACTCAGTCAGGGATAAACAGGATGCTATTTCTGCTCCTCGCAGCTCGGACGAAGACACTCCGCCTCTTTACTTTAAGCTTTTTCAGCCTCTAAGTGACAGCACTTGATGCACAGGCTGAAGGAAATAATGTGGATTTCTCTGGATTAGAGCATGAGGGCCGAAGCTTCGCAGCTTCTCCCTCCTCTGCAAGTGGATTAAATCCACTGATTGCCACAGAAAGGAGAAGGTTGTGGCTAAAGTCTCCCTTCCAGGGTTTGTGGATGGGTGCTGGGTGAGAGTGGTTATCATCGTGTGCCCCCCCCTATGGATTTAAATAGTGTTTCCCAGAATGCACTGTGAGCATGTACCAAATGTTCAGCATAGCCTCTACTTTCTCTGATCGTACGGAAGAAACTTTATTTGTCAGCACTAAACAGAGCAGAACTCGATCAAATCCTTCCTTTGTCTCCAGCTTCAGACCAGTTCATTCACAACGACTTTCCTGGATTTTTTAAAGAAAAATGCACCAGTAAGGAGATCCATCCCCCGTTTTAAGCTGAATCCAGACTTACTTTGCATAAACAAAATGTTCATCCTAACACGTTGAGACGTGATGGCTGATTTTTCCCGCCTCTGCTGAGTTCGAGTTTCTTCTACTTATTAGATTTTACAGAAATGACCCAACAGCCATCGACTGTATCAGAGAACTGGACTGAGTGTGACCTCATCCACAGAAAAAGGTTTACTTCCAGCTCCAACCAAATTCAGACGATTCAGAAGCCATTTTTTTGTGATACGGACGTTGCCATGTTGGAGTCAGATGTCGTCAATTGGTCTGAGTTTCCATAGTAACCACTTCACTAATCAGAAGTGAGCTTGTTGGAAGGCCACACCCCTTCGACTTGAAATCTGTCAATCAAACATTTTGAATGTTGGGTGCGGGGGCCAGCAGGCTAAACCTACTTTTATGGAGGCATCTGATTGGTCAGTTTAATCCTTGAATAACTTGAACTTTCATGAAAAAGAGGATCATGCAGATGGTGTTAAATAAAAAGGTATCAGAACGGTTCTTCTGACCAATAGAACGACTGAGTAACAGTTGTTTGTTTCTCTATAGACGTCTGTCGGGTTTTGGCTTCTTGGAGCCACTTCCTGTTTGGAACACCAGGGGGGAGGAGTCACTGAGTCCAGTTCTCACATACTGTCAATGCCTACAGCACAAAGGTGAGCCCATGTTGTATTGATGCACATCAACAGACAGACAGACAGGAGGACGTTTAGAAACGTCTAAGACAGGCAGTGAAACTCCTCCCCCTTGGTGAACCCTGCAAACATATTTTTATGTAAGTGAGCTCCTCACAGGACCTTTTTATTGCAAAAGAAAAAGTGAAAGCAGGTGTTTGCTTAGTTCATTAGAGTCAAAGCAGCTGCTGTCTTCATGCTTCTGTCTGTATTTTTACCAAGTAGTTCCTGTAAAACACCTGCAGCTTCTGTTACGCATCACCGTATGTTCTGTAGCTTATGGATAAAACAAACAGACGTTTGGGTTCGTTCACGCTGAACCGTTTCTGCTTTTCTCCTGGTCTCACTCTGCCGTCTGTTATGAATTAGGCAGGAGCCATTTCTGACCTCCTCCTTTGTGTTTGCTGTTCATCTGTCGTCGGTTAAGAAGACGTATGCTGATGGAAAACTGACAGGCGACTCCCACAACGCCGCAGAGACGTTCTACCGTCCAAAGCTCCAACAAAAGAAAGCAATTGCATGTTCTTGTTTTAGCAGCTCTTCTGCAACCATTGTCTGCCGAGTGAAAACATTCTCTGTCACGGCCCAGACTAATTACTGGACTGGCAGCTGCTGCATGCATTCCTCAGCCACTAAAGGCCATTAGCACAAAGCTCCGAGTCAGGTGAAAGAGAAATGATTCAGGGTGATGTCTCCATATCTGCAGGAACATGCCACAGATTCCTGACATGTTTAATGGAGTCCGTGGCTTTTCTCTCTGTCTAGTTAGCGGCTCGGGGAGCATCGCATTTCATCCAACCGGCTGCCACCCATCAATGCCTGTTTATTCTCCACAAAAACCCATGCAAGGTGAAAATCTTCAAAGGGACCGACTGTGCTGCCACTTAAGCAGATAATACATTCTACTATAAAAGACTATTTCATTGACATTTCAGCACCATTCCACTCCCGTCATTCTGCACAATGCCATGGAAATCAGTTTCTTCAATGCCACCTCTTCTGCCGCCTCCGGCTTTCAGTGGCAGCAAAATATTAGAATTAAACGTCATACTTGTGGAGAGCAGCTGCTCTTTTTTCCTCCTCTCCTTCCTCGTTGAGACAGAGTCACCAGAGGAGTCGCATTTAACTGTATCTCCTTTGGTCAATCTTTTTAAAGCTGGAAAGCAACAGAAATGGTTGGACCCAAAGTGTCTGGGGAAATGTCAGAGGCTGGGATGATGCCCGGTGATGCTGTGATTTATGGTTTCATTACTGCTTGCACAAAAAAGGATCCCTGCATGAAGCTGTGCTCAGAAAACCCTGCAGATCCTCATCCCCTTCTCACACAAGAAAGCCACAGCATTTATATATATTTATGCCATCTCGTTCTAGGAATATCTTTCTTGATTAATTCTGCAGAAAACAAATAAAAACATCTCCGGAAAATAAACATCATCTGGGCATCATTAAGTGGATCATGCATCATTTTAAGCTGTAGAATGAAGAATGATTTTAGAAAAGTCCTTCCTGACAGAAATAGTGACGTTAAAACCCACCACAATAAGAGTATCTCCTCTTTCTGTCAGCATGATGTCTAATTAGTCTGCTTGAAGTGAAAGATGGCTGAAGAAGACTCAACCAGAGTTCAAGGAGGTGGCGGCCTGTTATAAACACACACAGCTATTAGTTCCTGATGAAAAACCTGGTTTTCTGAGGAGCCCGCAATATAGCAGACTGGGATCCTGTCACCCAACATTTGCTGGGATAGGCTCCAGCAACCCCGTGACCCCAAAAGGGATTCCACAAGTTTGGAGACATGGATGGATGGATGGATGGATGGATGAATGGATGGATGGATGAAGGGATGGATGGATGGATGAAGGATGGATGGATGGATGGATGGATGGATGATGGATGGATGGATGATGGATGGATGGATGAATGGATGATGGATGGATGGATGGATGGATGGATGGATGGATGGATGGATGGATGAATGGATGGATGGATGAAGGATGGATGGATGGACGGATGGATGAAGGATGGATGGATGGATGGATGGACGGATGGATGAAGGATGGATAGATGAAGGATGGATGGATGGATGAAGGATGGCTAGATTCAATTTTTAATTCAATTCAATTTTATTTGTGTAGCCCAAAATCACAACAACAGTCGTCTCGATGGGCTTCGAAGTAAAACATGAACTCAAAAGGATCATGAATACATAGAGTTCAATAGTAAAATACTAAAATGAACTAACAAACTGACTAAGCTATACTGGCATCTCTGCCCTTAGACCCCCCTTTGCGGTAAGCAAAAACTCCCAAAAAAACCGGATTCCGGAAAAAACGAAGAAACCTCAGGGGTGTCCACATGAAGGAGGGATCCTCCCCCAGGACGGACAGGCGATGTACCAGAACTCTTAGAGAAGAATTAACTTATCTAAATCTATAACTACATATATAAAGTCCAGCAGACGAGCTTCATCCAGTCGTGGTTGTGGGGACAGTCAAAGGCGCGAGTCGAGCCGGAGACAGGAACCACAGCCAGGTGTAGGAGCGGGAGCAAAGGCGAGGTAGACGGTCAGGAACTGGAGCACGGATGAACCAACTGGAGTCTGGAAGCACTCCCACTCCCCAGGAGGGGAAAGAGGGAAAGAGGGACAATACATGAATCGCACTGTACCAGACAGAGGCATGGAGAACTAAATGATAAATTATGATCAAGAATGGAGGAGAGGAAGGGTAGAAGTAGAAAAGAAAAGAAGACAGAACCCCAGTGCACCATAGTTACCCCAGCTTCAACTTCTAGCAGCCTTTTAAAAGAAATAGTTAAGTTTAATTTAAACAACTTAACATTAAGTTAAATAGTCTCTGAATACTAACTAGTCTGACAATAAGCCTGTCCAAAGAGGAATGTTTTCAGTCTAACTTTAAATGTAGAAACTGAGTCGGCCTCTCTTACATGAGCTGGGAGGTTATTCCATAAGACAGGGGCTTGGTGGCTAAACGCTCTACCTCCAACCGTACTTTGACTAATTCTAGGAACCACAAGCAGTCCTGCATTTAGTGAGTGAAGTGTTCTGATTGGATGGTAAGGGACTATGAGGTCCTTAATATAGGACGGGGCCATTCCATGTAAGGCCTTATAGGTTAACAGGAGGATCTTGAACTGGATTCTAGAATCAACTGGGATCCAATGAAGTGAAACTAACACAGGAGTGATGTGATCTCTTCTGCTAGTTCCAGCTAACAATCTAGCTGCTGCGTTCTGAACAAGCTGGAGACTTCTTAAGGAACTTTTAGGACACGCTGCTAACAAGGAGTTACAGTAATCCAGCCTCCACGTAACAAATGCATGAATGAGTTTTTCAGCATCACTCTTAGAAAGTATATTTCTGATCTTAGCAATATTCCGCAGATGGAAAAAGGCAGTTCTACACGCCTGATATGTGAGCCTTAAATGATAAATCCTGGTCAAATAAAACCCCAAGGTTTCTAACTGTGGAATTGGGGGCTATACTTATGCCATCCAGGGAGACTATCTGAGCAGACAGAGCATCTCTGAGGTTTTTAGGTCCAAGTATAATGACCTCAGTTTTTTCTGGGTTCAAGAGGAGGTCATTAATTGTCATCCAGGTCTTGATGTCTCTGATGCAGGCGTTCAGTTTCTCTATCTGGTCATTCTGGTCAGGCTTCATGGATAAATACAACTGCGTATCGTCGGCATAACAATGAAAATTAATGCTGTGTTTCCTGATTATGTTTCCTAGGGGTAGCATTTAAAGCGTAAACAGGATGGGTCCCAAGACTGAGCCCTGTGGGACTCCATAGTTGACTCGAGTGCACTGAGAGGAATGTCCATGGATGGATGGATGGATGGATGGATGGATGGATGATGGATGGATGGATGGATGGATGGATGATGGATTAGGTAATGCCTAAAAACTGAAATGATCAATATCAATATTCCCAAAAGCTTATTAAACTGTGTAATCGTTGCTGGTCATAAACGCTGGTTTGAATCCCGACTGGGTTCTATGGAGTTCAGTCATATTTCTAAAATTCTCCCTTTGGCATAAATGAATCACTTTTTATGCAGTTTGATGCATTATTTATTATTTAGTTGTTTTTATGTATGAATGTTGCACTGGCCAAAAGGCACTTTTAATTTCACTGCACGTACGACAAGGTAATAAAGACCTGTCTGTTTCTGTCTGTCTGTCTGTCTGCCTGTCTGTCTGTCTGTCTGTCTGTCTGTCTGTCTGTCTGTCTGTCTGTTCATCTCGATGGGCTTAGTTTTTTGTTTTTTAGCTCCTCCCTTTGGTCAGGTGGTTTCAGGATGAAGAATTTTGCCAAAGAATCTGAACACAGAAAAGATTTGTTTCTGAAGCAAAACTCGACTGAAAGGATTCATAAGTGGACTGTAAATGATTTGACTGTTCCTCGGGGAGTAAATGCAGCTTTTCCAGATAAAGCCTCTGTTTGTGACTTTGAAGAAGAAAGATTTTAAATAAACTTCACAGATAGGAAGATGAGGCAAACAGGCAGTGTATGAATTCATTGCTTAGCAGGAGAGCAAGAGACCCGTCCCGCCGTCCTCCTCTGGTCCATTATTCACTGCAGGGCTGTACAACCATTAAACAGGTGAACTTTCAGGTAAACTGAGCTGTAGGTTTCTGTCATGATGTCAGAGACGTGAAGAATTAACGTAGAAACAAAGCAGCAGAGGAGCAGATCCTTCACAATAAAGAGCAGAAAATGGGTGTGGAAGACGTCCTGCCTTAAAGACTCCAGCTAACGTTGGGCATACATGCTTTATTCCAGCCTGTGCTGGGGGGGCACTATGAGACAGCCGTCAGAGGCTGTGCTGATCAGGGGTGGCAGTAAACTCAGACTACATGCATAGATGTGTTTGCTCAGATTCCTGAAGGACACAGTTGCTGCAGAGAAGCATCCGTCCTGGGGGAGGCCGGGAGACCCTTCGGCACGGGGTGATGTTGGTTCCCCCCCCAGATTGAGCCCACGGCGGTGATGCTGCAGACGTGGGGGCTGTGGAGGCATGCGTCATCCTGACAGCTCCATCTGCACAGACCCTCTAATGATCAGAGTGCAGGACCCGCTGCTCCCGTCCTGAACGCCGACCACGCTTCGCTTCATCCTGATCTTCTTCCTGTCACACTTCAGCCACGAGGAGGAGGACTTTAAACCCCAGCGTCTGAGCCGCTCCGCCGTTTGATCTTCATTTCTGTGGAGTGCACATGACAGGATATTTCCTCCCAGGTCTGGATTTGTGTGCAGGCAGAGGCTGGGGGGGTTTGATTGAGATATGTGACAGTATCACTGTTAACAGTGGGCCATTAGATGGGTGTCCTTGGGCTCTGTGGGCTCCTTTCATCACTCCTGGGTGGCTGGCTGTCTCCGGGTGGTGTAAACTTCACTTGGCTCCATTATTTATGACTTTGTCAGGCTGACAACAGCTCATTCCACCTGTGGTACTCGGCTGGCTGTTCTGGATGTGGGGAGAAGGGAAGCGCCATCGCAGTTTCTGACAGAAAAACACTGAGTTGACTTGCTTTGCTTCAACTTCCCGGACCAGAGAAAGCTGCTGAGAGACAAACCTGAACTTTCCAGGCAGCTGAAGTTTGGTTTAACGGCTAGAATGTGAAAACATCCAGCATTTGTTTGGGGGTTCCTCCACATCCCGGAGGCCTTTCACGAAGCCGCAACTAACAGAGCAGATCTGAGAGGATGAGTGACTAATGGATAGTGATCTGGCAGGTCTGAGGCCTTTGGCGCCGCGCGGATCAGCCTGAGTGACGGTTTTGACCTGTCCATCCATCAGACGCTCTCTCCACAAAGTGACAGGCCTGAAGGAAGGAGGCGGTTGCAGCCTCCACCCGCCTCCACCACTGTGCTAACGAGCCATTCACACAACACAGGAGGAACGCCTGCTCTCATGGAGGAATTCCTGCAAGACCGAGATCAAATTCAATGAATCCTTCAACAGATTCATCAAAGGTGACGTTTGTTTACATGAAAAACATGTTAAAAAATACTGAAATAGGATTTAAAGATGATCTATTTTGTTGATAAATGTTTGATTATTTGGTGCAATAAAGTACAGCTATTTGAGGTTAAGTGGTGGAGTGTCTACCCTGAGACTTGGAGGTTTTGGATAAACATGCGGGATGACATCATCAACTTGAGCATCCATCCTTTTTCTTCACCCGTCGGATCTATTTTGGGGTCACAGGGTTGCTGGAGCCTGTCCAGATCACTGATCGGCAAAGGCGGGGTTCACCCTGGACAGGTCGCCAGTCTGTCACAAGGACACACACAAACACATGCACACAAACACATGCACACTCACATGTACACTCGCACATGCACACTCACATGTACACACTCACACATACATACTCACACATGTACACTCACACATACACACTCACACATACACACTCACACGTACACACTCACACATGCATGGACCTCGCTGCATCACGGAGGTCCAGGACCTTTATTTCCCTTTAGCGTAAACTGAATGTGAATCTTTCAGCTTCCACTGTTTATATGTACCTAAATCTGAAGTTTCTGTATTTCTCCTCTGGATAAAGCAGGGGACACAGTGGAGAGCATGAATTTTGAATTCCCCACTGCTTTCAGGAGGATTCAGCCTGATAAGACCCAGAGCGTGCAGGTGGGTAAAACCACAGCAGCTGGTTTATTAACCAACCCACCAACAGCCCACAGTGGGTGTGACTGGAGGGTTTGAATGCTGAGCCGGTTGTTAGCAGCAGAGGGGCACCGCAGGGAGCGCTCCTCTCATGGTTGCTCTTCATCTCTGCTGGAGTCAGGGAACCTCCAGTGCAGCTCGGAGCTGTCAGAGAGGCTTACATAAGTCTGAGTGGAGCCATGTGTCAGTGCTGAATATAGAAAACTTGTGGGAACAATCACCTCATCTCCAACAAGTCAAAGGAGACAACTGTGAGTTATTTCTGGGAAAACAGGAGTAGTGACTCAGACAGATACCTGTGTGCTCACCTGAACCAACAGCTGCACCTGAAATGCAGCACTGCGCCTGGAAAGTCAAAGATCAGAGCAGAACCGTTTTTTTGGGTCTCAAATCATGTAAGCGCTGCAGCAGGAGTGAGATTGCTGTCAGTCTGTGAGGAAGGGGAGGTTTTCTGTTTGCACCGCAGCACGAGAAATCCAACCACCTCCAGGAATGTCTCTGAGCTGGAAACCCTCACGAGGCGTGACGGTAAATCGTTAAAAAGAGAAAAACAGCTGCCAGATAAGATTGACAGAATACCTGCATGAAGGTAAAGAGGAACTGCAGCCTTTTTGGAGCAGCAGACAGGAGGATTAGTTATATATTAGATCTAAGAGATCTAATATATTACATATTCACTTTACCTTTAGTGGTAACAGCAGGTAAAGTATTTTTGAACAAACAATGTTTTCATCTGAAAATCTGGTGCAAACAGAGCAGCACTGTAAGTTCAGTTAATGTATTCATGCTCCAAATGTCTTGAAAACAACTTGGTAATGCTGATGCATTTATTTCCATGATGAATCATGGCGCCATCAGCTCAAAGCATCCAGGAAAATTACATCTGCACGAGTCAAGACACGTTAGTCTGCATGCAAATGAAGCGGGGAATATTAATCAATAGCATGCCCTCACCTCCACCAGCACCGCTCCAGCGCCACTAAGTGAAGCGTTAACTATTGCACTATTTCAGGAACATGGCATTTGAATAAATATTTCATTACTTTGGAACAGAATACATGCATGTTTGACAAGAAAAATCCATCAACATTTTTTGTTAATGCAGATGACATTTACCATGCTATTAAAAAACACAGTTCCGTTGGCTTTGGTGCTCTCAGACCAACCTCACGCCAGCATACGCCGGCTGCCTGAGAGGACGGAACACGCGCCCAAACACATGAAGGAAGAGGCCGTTTTCAGAATTCCTTTGTTGTTCCATAGGTAAAGGTCGTGACAGTGTGCTGTGATGTAAACACGCTCAGGACTGACATGTGACGGTAAAGCCTCAGCCATGTGCATCTGCAGAGGGGTTGACCCGTAACCGGCACTGAGGATTTTTGGGTTGTCTGGGCCCACGGAGGGTCTTAGAGAGGAGCGGCTGCACCTTAAGGACGTCATTATAATGGAACGTACCATTGGGTGTTTTGTAAGGTATTCGTGGGGCTAATGGAGGTTCCACGTACTGATGATGTACAGGTGATGCTGTCGCACGGCGTCCGTACGTCACTCTGGTCGTCAGTAAGGTTTACTGACCAGCACGTGAAAAGCACCAACAGCCTCCTTCAACGCAGGATTTGGGGCGTGGAAAAGTGATAAATCCGTACGACACGCCGGCGTCTCACCCACTTCTCCCCAACTTCCCCTTACGTGTTGTTTTCACTGCAACATGCCGCCGCAGCATGAGCGTAGAAAAAAGAACATTTTCTCTGTACGGGTTCACTGGGCCGTCTTCCACCCAAATGTTTTGTAAGGAGCACCTGTGTGTCCCGGACAGGTTGGACCGTGTTTCACCCACAGACATCCCATATCCCCCCAGGACAGCAGGAACTGAGGGTTTTGCTGTGACGCCCACAGTACAGCTTATTGTTGGTACGTTTTTCTTGTTTTTGTCATATTGCTGCAATTGTCAGGAGCCGGGGCCAGGGAGGTTTTGGTGGGTGTTTTCTCACCTCCGGTTTTGGGCTTTTATTTTGTTACTTCCGTTCAGCGCTCCATTGTCTCACCAGGTAACTTCACTGGTCATCACCGGCAGCTGTCTGCTCACCTGTTTGCCATTTCCTTTTATGTATTTAAACCCTTGTCTGTTTGTTACTTCTCACCGGATCGTTCTGTAAGTTCGCTTCAGACATTTCGAGTCTCTTGTGATTAAACCTTATTTGCTTTTGAAGCTATTTCGCCGTCCTGCGTTTGTGTCCAACCCCTGACAGCAATGACTCGTTAATATCACTGAACCTGCGGACATCGTTCACGCATCAACATGCAAAAACTCTGCTTTATGGATCCTGAGTAAACAAACTCGGATCTTTTCCAGCCAGTGACACGGCGAACAGGAAGTTAAAAAAAAGGCCACAGGAGAAAGTAAAGGACAGAAATGAACACAGGAAGGACACAATCACCGTTTTAACACAACTACAACCGAGTTCAAATCTCAACAAATTCCAAATCTTTTTGTCATCTGAAGCCATAGCAGGAAGAGCACCAACAGCTTCTTCTAGAAAAGCTCAGAGAAGATGGTCTTCTGCTGCTGGATCTGTCCAGAAGAAATGTCTTTGATCGCCATTTGTCTGCATGTCATGAATCGGCGTCTGGCAGCAGATGAAGACCTCTGTGATTGACGGATGTTGGTCCAGAAGTTTTCTCTAATGTCTCAAATGTCGTCGTTTGGCTGAAGTCAGATTTCATGAATTCTATTGGAGCTCAGAAGAATCTCAGACGCCTGAACAAAGCGTGTGAATAACAAAGGACAACACCTCTGAAACTAGAATGGAGGAGCTGAAATGAGTCTAAAGGAAATGAAGGCGTCCTCTGTAAACGGAGAGATGGAAAAACGCCACGTTAAACGGCTGTCAGACATCTGCTATTTATGTCTGACTTCATTTATAATGGATGAAAAGTAAAACTGTCAGAAGGAAAAACATTTAAAATGATAACAGCTTTGAAAGAAATGTGTCACAATTCATCCAGGTTGCAAATATCACAACATGAAAGTGTTCTTAAAGAGGCTGCGTTGTTTTTTAACCTTCAGTTAACCGGATAAGAACAGGTTTTAATCTGTAACTGTGGCTAACCAAAGAAGAACATTGAAATATTCTGATAAATAAAAATACAAGTGTTGTTATGCAAAGAGTGTAATTTACATCAATAGGTTTAAGGCCATACTTTAAGGCAGAGCATCAATCTATTGAATATATAATTACAAGGCCTGAAATTCTAAGGAAATATTAATAACTTGTTTTCATCATTTTAATTGTCTCCATTGCATAATTCTGTATCATGAACAAAAATCACGTCCACAGATCCTCCATGATGGAAGCTGTGAAAACGTTACAGTTTGTTCTGCGTCTCATAACCTTTCGACTTCAGTTCAGCACAATTTCCACATGACAATGACATCTTTAGCATGAAAACACCAACAACCAGTTTTATTCTCACTGAGGCGACAGACAGCAGCTTCCTGGCTGCTGAACTCAGTCAAGGTGAAAGGTAGAGAGGACCGGCGGGAAAAACATCAGCTGACCTTCATCCAACCGACTTAAGGATGTTCCACAGGATTGAAGGTTCTGTCCGATTAAAAGCTCCGTCCTTCAGGAAACGTCATCCAGCAGCGGCTCATCCTCATCCTCACATGACGAAGGAGGAAAATGCAACAAACCTCTGCATGTTTGAGGGTTTAAAGACCCACTTTCATTGAGGAGAGGAGGTGAAAAACAACCAAAAGAAAATAAGAAAAGGGTTAAAGCAATCTATAGACACAACCCATGACCGTTATGGAAAAACTACCGTCTGTTCCCCACATCCCCTCACCACAGCGAGGCAGCTCTGTCAGAGAGTTCTTCTGCCTTCCTGACACAGCACTGTATTTTATCCGGGCTGGGGACCGGCACAGGGAGAATCGGACCCACAGGGAGAATCAGCTACATAGTTAGGCAGTGAAGGGTTTTGCTAAGCACCCACATGGGATGAAGCTCATTGCATCCCGTGGGAATCGTCCCCAGATATAAAAACTACACCTTGCTAATTAGGATGTAAAAGTCCATTTGAGTCCTGGTGCTCTTCTGCAGCGGTACAGGGGTGGAGCGTACCAGCTGATGCTGTCACAGCAAAACCATAGCAGCTGGACGGACCCCCAACACGAGTACAGATGATTAGCTGAGCTAACGTTGGACTGCAGGAGCAGCAGAACCGTGTTTGCTCACTCTCTGCTGTTTACTGCGGCTCTCCAGTTTCTAATAGTTAGTACTCAGAGCAAACTGCAGTGTGTGTACTGATACCAGTGTACACACGCCTGAAAGTACAATGTTGTACTTTCTGTAATCCTGCAGAAGCATTTGTCTGTGGATTTCTAATGAGATACATTAACTGTGAATCCAAATGTTAAATTAAAGCGTGACTTTGAAAGGATAAAGGAGGAAATCCAACTAAAGAATTTGCTTTGAAAAGGAAAGGGGGGGGGGGGATTATGTAAACTGGCTTCTTCCCGCTCCTTTTCAAGCAATAAATCAAGCTCTACTTAACTTTAGTTAATGATCACTATAGTTAATTAAGCAAAATGGGATTTAAGTGACATTTTGTTTTGTTTTCTGTCTTTTTAATCTATGTATTTCAACATTTCTGCAATGAGTTTGATAAATATGTGTAAATTCCTTATTGCTTTGACTACAATGCTTGAAATAAATCAAATCAAATCAAAATGTTTTCCATTATGAGTGTGTGACAGGAATATTTACTTTACTTTTTGAACAGAATAGCCTTACAAACAATAATGAAACACCACATTCCCAATCTTGTACTAATCCGACTTTTGCTTCCCTGGAACTCCTGAATGCAAATTTAAAACGGCGTGCGGTGAAGCAGTCTAATAAAACGCTGAAGGTCAAAAGGCCGCCATTCCTAATCTGGCTGTGAATATAAATGTCATTGGAGAAGCAGGGGTGATAAATGAAAGCAGGAAAAAAGCTGATTGGTGGTTTCAAGAGCTGAACCCACCTTTCAACCTGGCACACTGCTGACCCCCCCCCTCCCCCCCTCCACGAGCTGTGCAGGTAAACGCTCACGGACCACAGCCTGCTGCCGGCTGCCTCCAAAGCTGCTAGTCAGACGTATCGATCAGGCCTCACCTCCATAATTGCATTGCTGTATGTTTAATTTGTTTTGAAACTCCTCATTAATTACCCAATTTATATCTGGGTAAAGCCATTCATTTCCTAGTCTGTGATCAATTGAACATGTCTTATGGACTGCGCTTGATCTCACCTCAGCTTCCTGATCCGGATGTCCTCTAACCGCTTATGTTCCTGCAGAGCAGCACCAAAGGAAAGTTCTGAGATCTTCCCATCTGCTCAAAGTCAAACTTCCTCGCTTCCAAATCTGAGAACATCTACAAATCATTCTGAAAACTAATCCTGAGCTCCTCATCCAAAGTGAAAACTGACTTTCAGACTGGATCTCAGCAGCAATCAATCTTCCCCTGACAGCGCCAGTCTGTCAAAAGCAGGAGCAGAGCTGGGAGAAAGGAACGTTTGAGTTTCTGCTCAGCTCCCAGCCGACATGTGCCAAGCCTGACGCTAGATGAAACCATTATGACGGGCTGACAGGGGGGCTCTTGTCCCAGCAAATTGAGGAATAAAATCATTTACCTGAGTTCTGTTTCAGCAGGTAGCAGTGAGGAAGAGGAGGAGAGAATGGACTTTGGGAAAACCTCATCTGTAGCTTGAAGCCTTGAGGAGAAAGTCTCACAGCTTGGCTGCTTTGAAAAAACAAGTTTTCCCGTTTACACCTTTTTCTGTCAGCTGGAATCATCACACCGTCATTTCCTTCATTTGTATCTTCTTCTTTTCTGAGGATGACTCTGGAAATGGTGACAGAAAAATGAGTCATTTCTTCTAAATGCTTTTGCATGTTCTGGAATCATGTGACTGTAACAGATCTACTTTATTTCATAGCTGTTACTTGAATGCATTATTCATGCAGTAACTCATCAGATGTTTGACGTGCAACAGTAAATGATAGTAAATGATATGGTTTGTTCTTTTATTTCATGTTCTCCTCACAGACTGGATCATTCACAGATTGTCTGACTGACAGCGTTTCTGACTCTTGCCGTGTAGAAAACTGTTCATGGCTGAAACGTGACTGATCTAGTTGTTTCAGCTCTGCATGTTCTGCCGTGTCAGGCGGCTCTCTGAGGCAAATGTCAGCAGAAAGGACGCAGGAAAAGCTCGTCTATTATATCCATCTCAAAGGAGTGACAAAAATCAATGCGTGAGATGCTTATCAGGAGAGTTAATAATTCATTCCAGGCCTTTGGCAGGTGTATAATTGATTAAGGAGCAATAAGTTGTGGTGATAAATATTTCAGAGGGAGAAAGGAGCTCCGACTTGTCAGCGGAGTGAAGCATTCTCACCGGGACACGGGTTTATTGAGTCTCCACAGTCGTGCAGTCCTTTTCTCAGAATGCCTGAGCGCTGTGGCGATTGCTCTCACAGATGATGGACGCCGCTCCCGCAGTGAAGATCAAATCACTCGGACAAGCCAACGGCACAGCGTTCGGCTCTGTGGAGCAGCCCTGACAACCCGCAGGCCAGAGCCTCGGATTGATTGGGCTTTAGAGGCGGGTTACTTCAAGAGTCACTGATAAGAGAAGCAGAGCTGGGATGGGACGATTTGTGTCTCTGACGTTCACTAAAAGCATTATTTGTTATTATTTGTTGTCTGTGTGAACTCGCCACAGTGAGCGATGGCTGAAAGCAGCACCAGAGAGAAGTAAAACGAATAAAAGGGCCTGCAGACGACTCTGCTCTGTGCCAGCAGAGAGCTTTCATCTGGAAAATCTTCCCCTTTAAAACAATCTGGGGTGGATTTCTCTGCTGCTCAGGCAAAGGTTTAAAAACGGTTTAAATGTCTGTTTTTAACAAATGTCTTTCTCCTCCATTAAAAGACATTTTCTACAATTAAAATAAAAATTTGTAGATTTGCATTCATATCTAAGGATACTTTAGAGAATCAGCAAAAACACATCTATTCAGCAAATTTTAATTGATTTTAAAGCAGATGGTTTTTATTCCAGGAAAGTTTTTCAGGGTCAGAAGAATTTTTCCAAAAGAACTTTTTATTCCATTCAAAAAAGGTCAAAAAGGTAAACACAGTTAAAAGCCACGACAACATTTTCAACCTGTCCTGCTTTTCAGTTTATGGTTAGGTTATGAGGCTCATTTTGGAAAAATTCTCTTATTTTCCTCTTTGGCTTTCTGACTGCTCAATGTTTACCTCCAGGAATTGCTGCCATTTGATCAAATCCATTCTTTAATTTGCTAGAAGTGTATTTTCTGTGCCAATGACAGCTACCCAAACCCAAGGTAGAGACCAGTTCAACGCTATCGCTAACTGACTTATTTCACAATTTAGGATGGATGGATGATGGATGGATGGATGGATGGATGGATGGATGGATGGATGGATGGATGGATGATAGATGGATGGATGATAGATGGATGGATGGATGGATGGATGGATGGATGATGGATGGAGGATAGATGGATGGATGGATGGATGGATGGATGGATGATGGATGGAGGATAGAAGGGTCTCAATCCCAGAAGGAACAATAGCAGACACTGAGGACAGTTACAAGTACCCTGGAACTCCACAGGCAAATAGCAGCCTGGAAACAAATAAAATGAACCCAAAATATAATATTGTGTGTACATATGAGAGCCAATATTCTGAAAAACAGAGTGAAACAACACATGGACAACAGAAGTGATCCCGGGTTATAGAAGTGACACGATGGTGCTCGCCGTTTTCCACTTTAGTTCATTGTTGGCAATAAGAAACATGACACGTCTCATAATGGATGATTAATTACCTCCATATAGAGAGCTGTGGTGTGGATGTGAGAGACAAATGAAGAAATAATCTTCACAGCACCTGTGGAAGGCTGCGTTTATGTGGGAGTGCATAAATGTGTACTTCATTAAATGAAAAATTACTCTTCTATTCATTGCCAGTTATGATCAACAGGAAATGCCATGAATATTCATCAGAGAACATCATCAACAAACACAAATTTGTTTGGAAATCCTCCATTTAGTTTACACTAGGTGGGAAAACAGATGCAAAGTGATTATTAGCAGAGAGATAAAGTTCAAAGAAAGTCAAGACGTTGAGGACTTCATCTTCAAGTCTTCCTGATGCTGAGGATTCCTTCACTGTTGACTTGACAGGAAGAATCCCGTGTAACATGACACGGTAAAACAGTGTCATGTTTTCCAAACACAGAATAGAAAATCTGAGGAAGTGCTGATCATGAGGCTCTTTCAGAAGCTCTCTCATTAAGCTGCAGCCTTCGCCGAATGAATCATTGCTCATAAATTAAACAAATATTAAACAAACACTTCATTAGGTGCCTGAATAAGCATAGACTCAACCTGATCCCTGCTGCTGTTTGAATTCCAATTAGAATACATTAACAGTGTAAAATGAGTGACTCTAATGCCGATGCTGAGCGTCACATTACAGAGAAACCACAGGGGGGGGGGGGGGGGGGCATCTGTACCAGAACCTGGAGTCGGTCCATCAGGAGCCGCTTTTTCTGAAAGACAACTCGGGTGGAAAACTGAGTTCAAACGCTTTCTAAACAAATTCATCTGGTAAAGGCACTGAGGACCCCCCCAGACCCCCCATGGTCTTTCTTTTAAAGCTGGTCTTCAGAGAGTCTCAGAAAAACTGAAGGTCACCAGTGGAATAAACAAAGGAGGGCTTTGAATTGTGAGAAGAAAGTCTAAGTGATGATGAGAGTCCTGAATGCAGTCAGAGAAATGGTTGTGATTGGCTGCAGTGGCACTGAATCGCGGTAAACTTTGTTGCTTCAGAGAAACGGTCTGCAGCACAGAGGAGGAAACCACACCTCAACCCACTGGTTCTGGTCCTTTAGGATGTCATGTTAACAGAAAAAACCCGGCTTTGCATAAAACAGGGGGCGAGCCGACGATTGGATATGTGCAACTTTCAGAAATAATGTTCAACTTCTAAAAACACAAAAGTATCAGTGAGGAAGGATAAAGTTTCTACTCTAACCATAGGGGACAGTTTGGTTCTCTTACTGAAGTTTACCAGTGTTTCCTTTAGTTTCTGATCATTTGAACCACAAATAGAACATAAAAATGAAAAAGTCTCTGTGTCCCCGTCACGCTCTTACCTTAAAAAACTGGTCTCACGACGACTCAGTGAAGCTTGAGGAAAGCTGAGGACACATTTGCTTGGCTCAGAAATGAATCTGTAGAAACTTGGCTCAGAAAGAATATTAGAAGATGAAAGTGGTCCAAACCTTGCTGGCAATACGGCTGAAGAGTTTTTAAAGAGAAGAACTATGACCAAATGTTTCCCCTGAAAAGAAGACATTTAAAGTACTGACGGTTCAATGAAAGCATGAGCCAGTGGATGTCCTCAGTGAAGAGAGGCCAGAACAAGAAGTCCCCCCAGAATGGGTCCTTACATGTTAGTGCAGACCCTCCCACCAATCAATCCACCATTAGGTTCAAAGTTTGTGTAAAATCACAGTGTGAATGAATGATTGACAGAAAAATGAGTCATTTCTTCTAAATGCTTTTGCATGTTCTGGAATCAATCATGTGTTTAGCAGCAGAAAGTCAGAATAATGAACAGGCAACCAGTGGCCATACAGTCAAATGGAAGGCTGTTATGGATGGATGATGGATGATGGATGGATGATGGATGGATGGATGGATGGATGGATGGATGGATGGATGGATGATAGATGGATGGATGGTTGGATAGAAGGAAGGATGGATGGACGGATAGATGAATGGATGGATAGATGGATGGATGGATGGATGGATGGATGGATGGATAGATGAATGGATGGATAGATGGATGGATGGTTGGATAGAAGGAAGGATGGATGGACGGATAGATGAATGGATGGATAGATGGATGGATGGATGGATGGATGGATGGATGGACGGATAGATGAATGGATGGATAGATGGATGGATGGATGGATGATAGATGGATGGATGATGGATGGATGGATGGATGGATGGATGGATGGATGGAAAGATGGATGGATGGATGGATGGATGGATGGATGGATGGATGGATGGATGGATGGATGGATGGATGGATGGAAGGATGGATGGATGGATGGATGGATGGATGGATGGATGGATGGATGGATGGATGGATGGATGGAGGGATGGAAAGATGGATGGATGGAAAGATGGATGGATGGATGGATGGATCGAAGGATGGATGGATGGATGGATGGATGGATGGATGGATGGATGGATGGATGGATGGATAGAAGGATGGATGGATGGATGGATGGATGGATGGATAGAAGGATGGATGATGGATGGATGGATGGATGGATGGATGAATGATGGATGGATGGATGGATGGATGGATGGATGGATGGATGGATGAATGATGGATGGATGGATGGATGGATGGATGGATGGATGGATGAATGATGGATGGATGAATCTCCTAAACCAATCACAGCTTCCCTGCACCTCATTCCTTTTTTTCTACACTAGAGCAGCACAGACCTTGTTTCCAAGTGTTTGTACCGGCTCTGCTTTTAGATATTACTGAATTAATTAACTGTATGAATAATTACACATCAGGGCTAAGGAACTCTTGCTGCCCTAAGCTC
This sequence comes from Oryzias sinensis, assembly GCA_037389245.1. Lineage (NCBI taxonomy): Eukaryota > Metazoa > Chordata > Actinopteri > Beloniformes > Adrianichthyidae > Oryzias > Oryzias sinensis. Next base: position 31,734,666 of record CM074494.1, read on the forward strand.
TCTAACCAAGAATGAATGGGCCCCTACTGCTTGAAAGAGGATTAAACTATAATGTGAATCCTTTATTTTCCCCTTTACTTAATTTAATTCGATTATGCACAGAGGAGGGCAATTTTGTCAGTAGTAATGTAATGTGGAGCTCATAACTCACATGGAAGATAGAGATCATGGCATAACTGACCTTACCTGACGCCTGTCGACAGAAATCCCTTTTTAAGGCTAAATTATGGCTTTGCCATTTGTACCTTCGATCTCATTTTCCAGGCCCATGGGCCATATGTTAATGAACGATTTGATTCAATGTTTCAAAGTTAAAACCTAACTAATGTGTGAAATTATCCCAGTTAGAAAGAAAGTAATATTTCCTGCTAATGTCATGATCTACGCGGAGGCAGCAGAAGTGATCAGCATCAGCACAGTCAGCCTCCTCGCTGAAGGATTCTGGGGACAGGAACCGGTTACACGGTGGTGAGGTCACCGCGGCCACAGACCTGAGAACCTTACAATCAGTGTTCCAGGAGGAACCAGACACAAGGGCAGCAGGTCTGAACCAGCAACCCAGAACAGGGGTTTCCATGAAAAAGGACTGGAGGCTGTTTTCAAACTACAGAGGAAACCGTCTCCTCCTTCAGGAGGTTGGTGGTGGAACCGCAGAATCAGGAGGAACAGATCCGCTCTTTAGTCCTGCCAGAGCCTGCAGCCGGTCCACCTGGAGTTTTGGATTTGGGGGAAGCATTTATCTGTGTCCCCTGAATACCTGGGGGGTGTTCTGAGAGCATGGGATCACCACCGTTTGATCCCTGCACAGGCAGAGCAGGCTTTGGAACCAGCAGCGACTGGGACATGAACGTGTTCAGAATGAATTCTGTTCATGACGTCTGCGGTCAAAGTTCTTCCAGCAGCTGGGGGGGGGGGCTTCTTAAAGTGTTTTCCTGGATTTTATGAGGAAAAGGTTTTTCTGGTTTCCTCACAAACTGCAGCATGAAGCCTTTGTCAAAAAGTCCCTCAACATGTTATCAGAAGTTTTTATTGACGTCAGACATTAAGGGACAAATGCATTTTAGACCTTAACTGTTTAAGTCAGACCTGGAAAGAACTAGAACAGCATTGGATGACAAGTACAGCAAAGCCACATCCAAACATGGCGGGACCAGGACCCCCGAGGCCTGGACCAGAAAAGCTTTAGTGTGGCACCAACCTTCCAAAAGGGTGGAACGATGGTGAACACAGCAGCAGGTCCACAGACACTCAAAGTCCTGACTGAGGCCTGACTTTAACGTTTGGGTCTGAGCTCAAAGACTGTTTGGTTTTTTTGGCTGCAAGGCATCATGGGAAAATACAAATGAGACCAATGAACCAAGACATTTTTTTAAAAGATAGATAGATATCTTCTTCTTCCTCCTCTTTCAGCTTTTCCCATCAGGGGTCGCCACAGCGAACAAGTCGCATGGTAATCTTGGCAATGTTTTACGCCGGATGCCCTTCCTGACGCAACCTTCTCAAAGCAACCGGGCTTGGGACCGGCACAGAAGCACAGAAGGGAACAGGGAGCAGCCCGGATTCGAACCCTGGTTTCACGGACGGAAGGCGCCGCAAACCAGCACGAGCTAGACCGGTAGATATAGACTTTATTAATCTCCCAAAGGAGAAATTCAGGTGTCCCGTAGTTTTTCAAAGCGTTTTGTGAATTTCAAATGTCAATTTGTCCTCGTGAAGACCCCCCACACAAACACACACAGAGCCATCATCCTACAAAATGTTCTTCTGATCTGCTGCTGTTCCTGCGGTCACTCTATGATGCCCCCCCCCCCTCTCATGAACAACAGAGCAGACTCCTGTAAATGTCTGGAGGTCATATCTGTGGATGGTCATCTGAGGTTCTGGCTCACAGGAAAGGACCTGGGATGCTCTCAGCTGAAGTTACGGAGCTGCTGGTTTGCAAAGAACTTTTTGCAACTCTGTTGTCTTTCATCCATTATTCACGGCGCGTATAAAAGTGTAAAATGGCTGTTTCTAACCAATCTTCACTCAGCAGTGTTCCATCCTTCACCTCTGTGTGACCCCGGCTCAGCTGTCTTCTCTGAAACGGCTGCAGCAGATGTTGCGTTAGAGGTGCTAAATTTTCAATGCAGCATATCACTGTAAGTGCCCGGTGTCACTTAAATGTTCACACTCTCTCTCAGTGTCACGGTCCGCTTCATTCCATCCCATGGAGGGAGGGGCAGGGGGTCAGAGGAAACACTGGCCTGAACACAGAGGAGTCATTCTGTGCTGCAGTCACACAAAGCTCCCATTCACCACAAGAACCATTGCTGCGCTTTGAGAGCAACCTTCGGTTCTAACAGCAGAAGCTCTGCCAGGCTGGAATTCCAGCATCACGTCTAATCGAACTGAAAGGGAAAAGCCCAGAACGGCATCGCTGTTGGTCTGCCTTCAAACCAGTGAGACCCTTTTACCAGCTTAAGAGAAGAAATATCTGTTATTAGTAGTTTCACAGGAAGAGAATGTAAAGTGTCAAAGTGCTTTCACTACAGTGATGTGTTCCTCCTCTCTGGGATTTTAGAAGCTCATCATTATTTCTCAAACTGAAGTATTTTACAGCCAAAACTAAATTCTAAATAAAGGGTCTGTATCCGGCTATTCTTAAGCCTTTCAGGGTGAATTATATCCACATATATGATCATTTAGTACCTTTAGCACACTAAAGAACCATTTTCTAATGAAATGTGAATTATTTTCACAGTCTGTTTTCCTACCCAGAAGTAAGACGGCTCGATCTCTGAGGCTCCGCCTTTCTCTCCTTGTGGGTGCCGCTCTCTTCATGATGTCCTCCTAGAGTCGACCTTTCTCCCACAAAAACAAACAACATGTGACCTTCTGTTAAGACGGATGTGCCTGTTGTTCATAGAAAAGGAAAGCGTTTAGCCGATCACCGCTAGCACCACAGGGAAAGTGGGAGTGTCTGTTAGCCTGGGGGCGGGGCTGGCAGCGCAGACTCTTCCTGAAAGGGGCGGTCCTCACTTTGTGATGTCACAATGTGGAAACCCACTAGCACTATTAACCCAATGTGTTCATGTGAGTAGTCAAAAGACTGTAAACACTGGAGCTAAAGCTCTGGTGTTAAAGCGATAACCAAGTAATGTTGAAGTCTGAGTTTTGAGACGTGGATGTTTGATAAAGTCATGTTGAAATGAAAGCAGAACTCAAACAGCTGCTGTTCAGCATCAGGTCCAAAACTGGGTTCAGGGAGATCCAACCAGATGGGTTTCGTTTGGTATTTTTTATCTGGGCGTGCTTTGGAAGACCTTTATCTGCAGAACTCAGTGTTCAGCAAACACAATGAAGCTTTTTAGGAAATGTAATGAGGTTCCACAAAAGCAGCAAAAGTTAATGACTGTGAGGAACACACAGGGATTACAATCAAACATGTCACGGGTCTGAATGGATGTAATTAAAGCCAACTTTCCATAAACTTCAGCTGAAGGTCATTCGAATCATTTCAGTCATTATGACTTCAATCCCAGACTAAACATTTACCTGCTTAATCACTTACACGGGGTGGACTGATGCTAATTATCAATCAACTGAAACTATATGAATGAAAGAAAGAAAATCATCTGTTCCTTTATTTACTGCTCAGCATCTTTTCACTGTTTTTCTTTATGTTATCTTTACATTTTGCTGGTTTTGTTTAAACGCATATATGTAAATCCTAAAAGATGTTTGCCTCAGCAACATTATTAAAAACACCTCAGATGAATTGTTCAAGTTAGAACAATTGAAATCAAATCCCTAAAATGAATTCTTCTCCTTTTGACAGCAACATTTGAAAGTTCAAAATTCAGATTCTCAAAATGAGCAACAAAAGCAACAAACAGACCAAAAGACCTGGAAGAAAGGAAGGCAGCTTTAAATGTGGAAACGTCTGAAAGCGTGGATGTGAAGGAGGCAAAAACACTTTTGGTGGGGTTGAAGATGGGCACCAGGCTCATTTCCAAGTAATACAATACACAATTGGACCAGCTTCCCACTAAAGGGAATCTATCCATCTTACACCATCAATTATTCATTTTGCTCGCTCCTTCTCCAGCCTGGTTAGAAGACAAGCTTTCTCTGGGACTGTGGCTGAAACCGGAGGAAAGCTGTTCCCTCCTTCTGACAGCCTCCAACAAAACGTCTCTGAGTAACCGAATCTGCAGAAGAACATGACCTGAATTCACCAGAATAGATGACATATATAACCACACCAAGTTAATGATTTGAGCAGGAGAGTGCAAAGTGCACTTCATTTGTTAAACATTTCCCTTCATTGAGCAATCCAAACCAGGCTAAAAGCGTCTGATCGCTCAGTGTGTGTGAATGACTGCATTAGTCATGAGGCATTGGGACTTCTGCCATTTCTGTCACATTTATCTCATGTTAAATAATTACACAACAACTTTGAGGAAGTGTTAGACAGCACACGCGTGTGATATTAGAGCTTTTATCAAATGTCAGAAGCCAACGACCATCGTCTGAACCTCATCAGTCTGATCCGGCTGACAGAAAGCTCGGTTTTACTGGATAATCTGTACGTCTAAGCCCACTTATGAGAGAGCTGTTTATTCCAACCAAAGAACCAAGGACTCAGTGATAATCAGTCTGAGCCAAAAACAGTTCATTCTAATTTAATTGTGGATTCAGACGAAAATAAACGAATCCGGCTGAACTCACTCCACTGAGGGGAATAGAAGCTTTTCAAGGTCACGGTCTTCCACCAGCGTACCGCTCTACATGTTTTTGCTTCTATTCTTCTACCAAACGCATGACAGTGACCGATGACTGGACCGTTCACCCTGCAGGTGAAACTGAGGCAGAATAAAATCCGTCTGCGTTTGCACCTGGATGTGAGCTGGACTCAATGTTTCTGATCCGGTTATTTCTAACCAGATAATGGAAACTCGGTGTCCTCAGACTGAACAAATGAACCAGGGTTTGTTTCCCCCGATGAACCACTGGTCGAGGTTTTGTTCACAAGCTTTGGTTCAAATCAGAAATGTCCGGTTGAAAGGCAGTCTGAACACAGACCAAACCCAGGATTCAGGACTTAATCCAGGCCAAATGAAGCGGACTCAGTCTGGACTAACGGAGGATTCCGGTCTGAATACCCCCTTAGTTCAGTTATTTCTGGTCACCAGTCATGTTGGAGTCTCAGTAGCGTGCGCCCAAAGTAACATTGCTTTTGTTGGCACAGTTGAATTGGCTGTTTGAGTTCCTCCAGTCATCGGATGGATGTAAACGTGTAGAAATGTAGTTTCTTGCATAAATAAAGTCGACCTGAAACTAAAACCCGGTTGAGGAACCTTCCAGTACCATCTGCCTTTCCAGCAGAACTCTACTTTTCACTGTGTTGATGTGAAACAGCTGAAAAAAAACAGAGACGTCGTTTCATACGAATCCCTTTGCCGTCTCAGTGGGTTTGCTGATTTTTCTCTTAAACCGGTTTGGAAATGAAAATCCTGAAGGTGAATTATGTTTTCAACTCTTCAGATTCTGTGTCAAATCTCAGCAAACACCAGACGTCACAAACGTTTTTAAAATACAGGCTGGAGGTGGTTTTTTCTCCGTCTTCATCAATACATCATCTTCATGAACACAGAAGGATAAGAGCACAGCCATACCAGATTTCAGATCATTTGACAAAGACGAGGAAGATGAGAGGAGGCGGAGTCAGGTGAGAAATGTCCTTTTTTTGCTCAGATGTTGATCGTGAACGCATAACTTTAAACTCTGCACCTGCGTGTTCTGCAGTGAAGGCGACAACAAATGCCCCTGAAGATGACGTACTCTGCACATAATAGACTATTTCTGAATGATGTTGTTTACAGCTCCATGCAGTTATGTATAACTGCAGGAAAAATGGTTTCCATTTGATGCTGCAGATGCATCACCATTTCCTCAACGTGGGCTTGCGTGGCCCTCATTTGGCAAAGAGAGGAAGACGATCATGTGTGGAGTTACAGCGATGAAGGATCTTAGATTGCATTTCTGGGTTTTGCGGAGGGGCCAAAAATCTCCATTTGATTTGCAGGAACAAAGTGGCCCTCACCACACTTCAAGTAATCACCCATCTGTGACCATTGTCTGCGAGAAGCATATGTGGCTGTTCTGACTGTTTATTAGAATGAGGATGAAGATAAGGAGCTTTTGATTACTTCCTCACAAACAATGCTGGATGAAGTGCTGTGTGCGCCAAGGCACATTCAGATCAGTCTGTGCACAACAAGCTCACTTCACTAAAAAGAGGGAAATTAAAACAATTATGAGCTTTCAAAGCTGGGACTTCAATAAAGCTGGCTTTGTTTCCTGGCATATTGAGACAAAAAGAAGCAGAAATATATCACGGTTCAGATTCTGGTTGAGCTCCAGAAGTGATTAGATCATTTGACATCATCATTTCTCTGCTTCTATTTTCTGCAACATAGGACCTTCCCCAAGGGAGTACACAACCATAATGGTTTTCCAGAAATATCATCGACCCGGCCTGATGCCGAAGGTGCCTATTATTGTAATAACACCTTTACTTGTGTGTGGGTAATTCACAACTTTAAAATGTGACCATCTGTCAGAGGAAAGTAGCTGGGTTTGGCGTTTTATGGACCGTTTGGATGTTTCTCAGCTAACAGAAACACCTTTCTAAGATTCGAAGACACGACTGCATGCATACAAGAGCTGCTTGAAATGCATGATGACAAGCAAAGATCACAGCAAACACCTTTTTAGAAGAAGGCGTGACGGACTCCTCTGAGGGCGGAGCTCGGCTTCTGTCACGGACACGCTGGAAGATCTTATTCTCTAAAAATGAAGCATTTCAACCTTTCAGTGCTGACATGAAAAAACCTCCTTTAGATGCCCTCTACCCCCCCGTCATGGCTTTGCCAACCCAACGGCCTCCACTCCCTCCATGGAGACCCTGCATGATGTTCAGCCATTTAAGCAGGAGGGCAGCAGGATGACATGCAGAGTTAATGACAGTGTCTAAATCACCGAGCAGACATGAAAAAAAATCCTTTTACAAATCATTTAGTCAAACCGGAGATGAAGGCGAAGCAGAATTCCTGTTTGAAAATGATTTTACTAACGGAGAAACCTGGTTTTCAATGATTATTCCTCCCTGATCAGATAGTTTGGAAAGATCCTGTGCAGCAGCTCAGCTGTCCAATTTCATGAGACTTTGGCTGGTGCAGCTGAACAGTGTGAAGGAGCCTCACACTGAGAGCTTTGAGTTTATTAATGCGCTGTGCCATCCTCGCACATTTGACGGTGCGTGCCGCTAACTGCTTTTCTTTCTGCTGTTTAAACCCAACTGACAGATGAAAAGCACCAAATTCAGGGCGAAGCCGGTTTCTGCCTGATCACACTCGCTCTGCGAAGACGCCTCAGATATTAACACGGACTCGCATGCCGCCTTCCAAAAGCCAACAGGAGCTGAGATGATTCCACTTTAAAGGAGATAAAGTGAGAAAATGCTAAATAATGAAATGGTAAAGGATCAAATTCAGGTTCATAGAAGCTGGACTGTAAAACCTCGGCGGTTGAGCTGCAAATAGTCATTTACAAATGTTTTATTAGCTCCAGCCTCTGAGCGCAGTAAGCCGCTTTATCTTTTATTACAGACACAAAATGAAGCTATTTACTGTATTTCCTGTAAGTGTCAGTGGTTACTAAGCCTGATGAGCATTAGAGAGGTACTTGAAGATATCAGCCTGTGATCTGAACACCACTTTGCACTCAGCCAGATAGAGAGCTCTATGCACTAACGCACTACTGAAACTGATAAAGCCAATTAGCCGAAAACTGAATCAGGGGTCGCTTCACTCCCTGAAATCCTGTCGTCGTGAGACTTTTCCCTCAGTTCCCCTCCACACTCGTCTCTGCATTGAAAGCAGCAACAACACACGGTGAACGATGAGCTTTTGTCGCCACAGGAAGGTCAGCTGGCAGATCTCTGAAAGGCAAACCTCCGCTTCATCTCAAGATTCTCAAAAGAGAATGTCACCGCCGTCACACTGAAGCTAAGACGACTCCCATTAGGAGATCCATTATGGGCTGTTTTGATTTCATCTGCAGGATGTTCTCATCATGAAGAATTTGCAGAAAAGGCATAAAGTGGAGCCTTTTAACGATGAAGCAAGTGTCACGCTGATGGGAGGAAAAACAATGTTTACCTGTTTTTTCTTCCAAATGCATCGCTTATCTGTAATCAGAGGGAGCGCCTCTCGCTGCACATCCCTGTTCTCTTTCAGCTAAAACCGTCATTGACTTGTTTCTGAAGAAACAACATGATGTGGTTCTATTCAGCAGCCACAGAGGTGGAATGATGGGAGATCAGTCTTTGTTAAAGATCAGCACAGTGTGAAATGAAGTGCTGCAGCACTTCTTCATGTTTACGCCTGCTAACCTCTGTTTGCTTATCAGACCATCATGGCTGTTCTCCCTCAGACACCGGAGGAAAAACAATCATGTCACTTCATGAATATTCAAAAACACTCAGAATAACTTCAGATACCATAAAACGTGGGACGACTCATGACGGTCACCTTTTCCTAGAGATCAGGAAAAGTCCTTCCGCTTTTGCACTTTTTTCAACAGGAAACGCATTAAAATGTTAGCAGTTGAACTGATGACCACAACCATAGCAGCCATAATTAAACCCGGGTTGTCCCTTTGGGGGTCACGGGGCGGAGCCTGTCCAGGGCTTCCTGGACAGGTCGCCAGTCTGTGGTAGGGTCAGCCATGAACAAATGTGACAAAAACACATCTACTGTCCTAAAACGACCGATGATCAGTGAGCAGAGTCTGGCAGAAGAAGCAGGTGGATCACAAAAGGTCTTTTAGAGGATTCAGACTGGAAATTGCTTCCAGATTATCGGGGAAACGAACTTAAAGCGAAGCAAATGTGTCCAGTCTGAATGCATATAAAGAGAATTGGATCAGAGAAGTCCTTTTGGGTTCATCCCAGCTGGTTACGCCTCTGAATTCCTTCTAATGTGCTTCCTGTACTTAACAAAAACTTCAAAGCGATGTAGTCGTCACTCATTTTACATTGTATGTAACCAAAAATGTCAAAGCTTAACATTTATCACTTTGAGTTGGTTTGTTTTTGCAGACATAAAGAACCTACAGAAAAACCGGAGTAAAGAGTCAAAGCTTGAAGGGTCGAACGCTCTCCCACAGCCTGTTTCCCCTTCAAAATAAAAGCTGGTCATCCCCCGTTACCCTGGCTGCACAATCCAATCCAGAATGTCTTTGGATCTTCTACTTTCTGAAAGTTATTCTTTCTAAAGCTCTTTATAAAATAAAATAATACTCGTCATTTTTATGACTATGCAAATATCGCTGTTAAAATTCTGACGCTTAGCTTGAGGGAGTAGAAGCTGAAGTAGATGTGAAACAACGCCTCTCTCTGGTCCAGGAAACCGTGGTCTCTGGTCATTTTCAGGGGAGATTTGCTGCCATGAAGAAATGTTTTGAAGAAATCAGCAAAATGTTAAATGAAGCAGGGAATTGAATTTGTAAATTGTTCTGTTTTCATAGAGAAAATGTTTAAGTGTGCCCTGGAGAGAGCATCAGTAAAACTATTTAAGCCTTCAATCTGAAGTTAATGAGGCAGAATTCATTAAAAAGACGGAGCAGCTGACGGGAATCCCAATCTGCTTCACCTTTCACTGACCTCTCTGCTTGAAGACGAGCGCCAGCCGTGACCTTGTTGTTTCTCTTCTTCCTGCACGGACGCCGTTTCGACATTCAGAGGTCGCTGACCCACAGAGTTTAGGTTTGTTTCAAAACTACAACTTTAACCATCTAGAGCCAGAAACAGTAAAAACCCACTTAACTCTGAGGATCTGAGGCAGTTGGAACGCTGCAGAGCCAAAGACAGGATTACACACAGGGCTACAAAACAAGCAACAAATGAATCCAAAAAGAACATGAATTATTCATGATTTTTACGGGGAAACACTGACTTTGCATCCCATAAATGCTGCACTAACTGTCAGCAAACATGCTGCTCTGCTCCTGCTCAACACTTCGGTAAAGTGTGTCTCATGACATTTTAATAACCGAGCAAAGCATCTGTTTTTGGGGACGTGTTCCTCTGCTAATGTCTGTGTGCTTTACACTTTTAATGGGAGGGGTTAGCTGCAGATCATCCCAACGTTATGGCCCTCATTCCCACTGAAATGATTTGATAACTGTGTGTGTGTGTGTGTGTGTGTGTGTGTGTGTGTGTGTGTGTGTGTACCATACAAGCTTTAATTCCATGTGTTCATTATTTTCTGCTTTATGCATGCTCAGAATTAATGAAAGCAAAGAAAAAGTCAGTTCAAGTTAAAACGCTTGGAGTCTGAGTCAAAGTCAGAAGGTATCATGTTAATTATTGGATGTTATGTTTTAGTCCAATGACATTTTTCTGCATAACGGTTTAAAGGTCAGATTTTTACAGTAAAAATGCTGAACTAAATGAGAATAAATGGTTGAAAAGTTAGGATGACGTTTTACTCTCCAGGACTTTTTCAAAAACTCGTGTTCGTCTGAAGGATGAGACACTTGACGACGGTTGGAAGATCAGAGGAACATTTAGGAGGAACTTGAGGAGCAACCAGACTAAAATACAGAACATTTCCAAACATGTCTGTCAGAAGATCAGAAGCAGCCACTGCTCCGGTGGTTTGAGCGCCGCCCGTCTGCCTCCACCAGCAGGCCACAGATGGAGCTGCAGCAGAATCTCATGAGGCAGGATGGGAGGAGCCTGCAGCCGGCGTGGATGTGAGGCGTTCAGGGGCGTTCCGCATTTCAGCCGGATTAGTTCCCCGCCATAGACTTAGCTTTCCAAACGACGGCCTTCCTTTGGAGCTTTCAGTGACTCCGCCTTCAGGCCTCTGAAAGCCGACATTTGCCCCGGCAGGGCAAATCCCAGGACACAATCACCTGAAACTGTCTTTGTGAGACGACACTCGCACCCCCCATTCATCTTCATCTGAAAGGTGAGTCTGACGCCCCAGGCAGCACACATCTAAGGCGGAGGGGAACTCCAAGCAGTCCTTTGATCCCCCCCCCCCCCGGAAGTCCTGCTTGCTCCGTCCGTGGATTGGCTGCTCCAGCCCCTCCCTGATGGTCTCGGCTCCACAACGGACGTCCAGAGTCCTCCTCTGGGAGTAATGTCTCCTTCCTCTCACAGCCCCCCCCCACGAGCCTCTAATGTTTTCTGACTGTACACAGGCATCCTCCAGTGTTCCAGTAACAGGTCTCCTAGAGGTCAATTAACCATAACGAGGCAAAAATGTGGTTAGCTCCAAGCCTAATGAGATTTGCTTCAGCCAGTGAGCTCTCAGATGTGGATGGAAAGGCTGAACTATGCATCTCATTTTCTGCTTCTTTTCTTTCATTTGACTTCGTCCAGAAAGAAAAGCTTCTCACAGAGACGGCAGGAGAAGCTGTTCGTCTGTAGGAACTCCATCACGGGACTAAATGTCTTCTGCCTGTGATGTTTTGACTGAAACCCGACAACCAAAACCTGACAGTCAGACACAAACCAAGACAGCCTCAGAGACGCTGCTGCCTCTGTCCAGAAGAAACGAAGAAAGAAGCTAAATGTTCACCGTTCAAAGAGGAAAAACATCATTTTTGTTATTTAAATATCAAAAAATATTTTAGCATTTGTCTTCTGGATGATCATCAGAATCAGCTTTATTGGCCAAGTACAGCACAGACAAGGAATTGGTCTTTGGTGTCTTTTGCTCTCGTGCAAACTAACAAGGTGTAAAAAAGTGTGAGGGGGTAAGACAAAAAAAGGATAAATAATAAAATATAAAGTAAAATAAGGTAGATATAGGAATAAATAAACATAATTAAATAAGAAAAATGAAAAAGTAAAATGCAGCAGTAGTTCTGGTAGTTTCCGTGGTTCTGGTCTGCAGTCAGGAGGTCATCAGACTGACGGCTCGGGGGAAGGAGCTGTCTTTGTGGCGAGCGGTTTTTGGTGCGCATTGTCCTAAAGCGCCGCCCTGACGGGAGGAGGCTGAAAAGTCGTGTCCGGGATGGGAGGGGTCTTTTACGATTCTGCCAGCCTGCTTCCTGACTCTGGATCGGTCCTGGAGGGAAGCCCGGAACCATTAGTCCTCTCAGCAGATCTGATGGTTCTGTAGTCTGTTCCTGGCGTGTCTGGTAGCTGATCAAAGCAGACCGTGATGGATGTGGTCAGGACAGACTGGATCATCGCCGTGTAGAAGATGGTCGGCAGCTCCTGAGGAAGGTTGAACTTCTTGAGTTGGAAGTCCAACCTCTGCTGAGCCTTTTTCCGGAGTGAGTCAATGTTTGAGGTCCACTTAAGGTCCCTTGAGATGGTGGACCCCAGGAACCTGTGAGACTGTTTCCTAGGGTCCATCAGGTTTCTGTGGTTACCAGGTCCAAAAGGACTCATTGATCCCTCAGGCGACACGCAGAGACGCAGCCGTTCCTGATCAAAACGCAACCGTATGCTACGCCATCCAACGGAATCGTGGCTCCATCCCTACGTCTGCATGGGTTAAGTGGAAAGTGTCAAACACGTGCTAAATTTAAGAAGGATTTATTATTGTATTACATCACACCAGGCTTACTATAAACCCACTGAACGGTTTTTCTTCAGTTCATTTGTTTGTGTTTGTGTTTTTAGAATGAAAACGTATCAAACCCAAAGATCCAGGTAGATACATTGTCACAGTGAGCGGAAGGCTCACCGTGACAATGGAGCCTAGCTCTGGCGGGTCGAGCGTGGAGCCGGCTGGAGGGTCAGGCATGCCATTGGAAGCGGGGACGGGTCGGGGTGTAGCTCGCACCCCCCTGGAAGCCGGGACGGGTCGGGGCGCAGGCGGCACCCCCCTGGGAGCCGGGACGGGTCGGGGCGCGTCCGGGACGACCACTGGACGAGGTTGTGGTGCGTCCGGGACCACCACCGGAACACGACGGGACTGGGGTGCATCCGGGACCACCACTGGAAAGGGATGTGGTGCGTGCCGGACCACCTCCGGAACAGGAAGGGGAGGTTGAAGGGGACGGCGGGGACGACAGGGACGACGGCGACGACGACCCCCCCTCATGACGACACGGCTCCCAGTATAGTCATGGTGGCCCACACTACAGGGAGATGAGGCAAACTGGGCCTGATCAAACACCCAATAAGTCTTAGTCCGTTCTGCTTCCTGGCAGTAGCATGTCCCGCTCCGCTGGGTCCAGAAAAAGTGGCTGGTCCATTCTGTCACGGTGAGGGGAAGGCTCGAGAGCCGGTAGGACCCAGATGCAGAGGCGGAGGCACGCAGTTCAAGGGCAAGGGGTTTAATTATAACAAAAAGCGCTGCAGAGCAGGATTACAAAACAAACAAAACTTACTTTGGCGAGGCTTGGAACATGGAACAAGGCATGAAGACAGGATGACACCATGACAAAGCTAATGGACCAGCACAGGAGGAAGGCAGAGACAAGACTAATATACAGACAGGGCAGACAAGACACAGGTGAACACGATCAGGGCAGATGGGGACCAAAGGAAGTAAAACTCAAGAAACAAGACAAGACAGGAAACCTTTCAAAATAAAACAGGAAACAGAAACAAACAAGACAGAACAAGAACTAAAACGAAAAACAAGACACAACAAACTCAAACCATGACATACATGGCTTCATTCTTTCCAAAGGCGGGAACAGAATACCTGTGGAACGGGGAGTGTCTGTAAACACACCTCATTAAAAATGCAGGCCCATCAACGGGGGAGGGGGGGGCGCTGGTCAAGCCCCTTTCAGTCCCTCCTTCACAGGTTCTGGAGACCTGGACCAAAGTGGGCGGTCCTTCGTTCAGCTTCAGTCATGGACCTTCAGGCCAACGGTTCAAAAGCCAGAAACTAGCCATTACCTCATCTGACATTTCCCGCACAGTATTTCATTTGGATATGTCAATTTGGCTCTGGTGCTTTAGTTGAGTCAACTGGTACTGCTAATCTGCAAACTATTAAATAAGGTCATGACAGATCATGACTGCAGCCAGCAGACTGAAGGATCACGCGGCATCGAAATATACCTGTGCATGTGTGTGTGCTGCACAGCAGATGTTCTGTCAGCAGCTAAGTGGATCACAGTCAGCAATTTATGATTAATCAGAGGAGCTGGAGCGAGCCATGCCGTTCTAAGAGCTGCTGTGAGGAAGAGGAGGAAAGACGACGAGTTTCCTTCAGAGCTCAGCATTCCAAGCTGTTCGTTTTAGAGAGACCACAGCAAACCCCACCAATGTGTTGAACAAGCTCCTTCATTCCTGAAAAGCTGAGGATGGTGAAGCCCTCAAAGGGCAAAGGTAGGCATCAGTTCATACGTCCACCACACCTGAAAATCATTTCAAAGGCATGAAGGTCAATAATGACCTGAAGAGGATTTATGAAGAGCCACCGCCCTGCACAGACGCAGGAGGGCCACTGATTCAAAGAACTGAAGGTGGCAGTGGAACATTATGCAGCCACATTTACGAAGCTATGTCAGCTGGGAGTTCATGTGTGACAGCGCGGCTGGGTGGGGCACATATTTCACACTATTCCATCAGCGAGTCTGGAAGCACAACCAGAGAGAAATTCCCTGGCCTCTCTGCAGCAGCGTTAATACACCCGGCATCAATCACATAACAGACCAGCGTGGAGACTTTTCAAAGCCATTTGATGCATATTTTCATCGTGAATTATGGGGTTGGTTCAGGCTGTCTGTGGACATGAGCTAGGAGAAAGCCAGAGAATGTATATTTAATCAAGTTCTGATTCCACAGGCAGGAATGACATGTTTGGTTTCAGCAGACTGTAATATTTTCTATGCATTAAATGCTGCAGCTGGAGGTCTTCTTTGTTGTTGATTGGTTGCGTTTTGCCTTCTCCTCGGAAATATGAAGGAGGATTTCCATGCAAAGAGGACTGCTTCTCCCATTTGTTTGGCGACATCTATATGTGCTCATGTGTAACAAGCCAACACTACGATTTAATGAGCTTTTGCAGCATCTGCCATCCCACTTTCAGACGCTCATTCTTCCAGCTCCCACTCGCTTCGGTGCAGACTCACCCTGCATCGCTCTTAAGGCTCTGAAGAAGAATGATCATTCTTACTGTGCTCCATATATATCGCTGCATTCAGCTTTGTTTTTATTTCAAAAAAGACGCTGTATGGAAAAGGGTTACATGTTAATGGAGATGAAGATGTGTGTTATTCAGGAAGGTGAAGGGCAGGAAGGACACTAAAAAACAAAAGTACTTCCTGTTATGGCTGTGACCGTATTTGGTTTAGTTTGTTCTGTGTTTCTTTTATATCAGAGTGGGACTTGTGTTTTTGTGGATCTTAGTGTTTGTGTGTTCAGGATACTCAGATGCTGGAAAGGCCAGCCTCCAATCGACCAGAGCTGATGGAGGCAGCCTTAAAGCACAACAACATGGACTCCAGAATGGCGAGAAGGAGCCTTGCAGCAACCAGCCTCCATTGCAGCAACAGTCTCCATTGCAGCAACAGTCTCCATTGCAGAAACAGTCTCTATTGCAGCAACCAGCCTCCATTGCAGCAACCAGTCTCCATAGCAGAAACAGTCCTTATTGCAGCAACCGCTCCATTGCAGAAACAGTCTCTATTGCAGCAACCAGTCTCCATTGCAGAAACAGTTCTATTGCAGTAACAGTCTCCCCATTGCAGCAAATTAGCTCCCATTGCAGCAACAGTCTCTATTGCAGCAACAGCTCCCATTACAGCAACAGTTCCACAGGTGAAACAGTTCTATTGCAGCAACAGTCCCATTGCAGCAAATAGTCTCCATTTCAGCAACCAGTCTCCATTGCAACAGTCTCATTGCAGCAAAAGTCTCCATTGCAGAAACAGCCCTATTGCAGCAACCAGTCTCCATTGTAGAAACAGTCTCTATTAAACAACAGTCTCCATTGCAAACAACCAGTCTCCATTGCAGAAACAGTCTCCCATTGCAGCAACAGTCTCCATTGCAGCAAATCAGCGCCCTCCCATAGCAGAAATAGCCCCATTGCAGCAACAGTCTCCATTGCAGAACAGTCTCTATTGCAGCAACCAGTTCCACAGAAACAGTCTCTATTGCAGCAACAGTCTCCATTGCGGCAAACCAGTCTCTATTGCAGAAACAGTCTCTATTGCAGCAACAGCCCCATTGCAGCAACCAGTCCCCCATTGCAGCAACAAACTTCTATTGCAGCAACAGCCCCCATTGCAGCAAACTAAATCCCATTGCAGAACAGTCTCTATTACAGCAACAGTCTCCATTATTGCAGCAACTAGTCTCCATTGCAGCAACAGTCTCTATTGCAGCAACCAGTCTCCATTGCAGCAACAGTCTCCATTTCAGCAAACTGGCCTCCACTGCATCAACAGTCTTCATTGCAGCAACAGCCCCATTGCAGAAACAGTCTCTATTGCAGCAACCAGTCTCCATTGCAGCAACCAGTCTCCATTGCAGAAACAGTCTCTATTGCAGCAACAGTCTCCATTGCAGCAACCAGTCTCCATTGCAGAAACAGTCTCCATTGCAGCAACCGCCTCCACACAGAAACAGCTCCTATTGCAGCAACCAGTCTCCATTGCAGAAACAGTCTCATTGCAGCAACAGTCTCCATTGCAGCAACCAGTCTCCATTGCAGTAACAGTCTCCATTGCAGCAACAGTCTCCATTGCAGCAACAGTCTCCATTGCAGAAACAGTCTCATTGGGCAGCAACAGTCTCCATTGCAGCAACCAGTCTCCATAGCAGAAACACTCTCCATTGCATCCGTCTCCATTGCAGAAACAGTCTCTATTGCAGCAACCAGTCTCCATTGCAGAAATAGTCTCTATTGCAGCAACAGTCTCCATTGCAGCAACCAGTCTCCATTGCAGAAACAGTTCCATTGCAGCAACCGCCTCCATTGCAGAAACAGTCTCCATTGCAGCAACCTGCCCAGCAGAAACAGTCTCCACAAACTGCCCCATTGCAGAAACAGTCTCATTGCAGCAACCAGCTCCATTGCAGCAGTCTCTATTGCAGCAATAGTCTCCATTGCAGCAACCAGCGTCTCCATTGCAGAAACAGTTCCATTGCAGCAACAGCCCCATTGCAGCAACAGTCTCCATTGCAGCAACAGTCTCCATTGCAGCAACCAGTCTCCATTGCGTGAAACAGTCTCCATTGCAGCAACTGCTCACTGCAGCAACAGTCTCCATTGCAGCAACAGTCTCATTGCATAAACTGCCTCCATTGCAGAAACATCCCATTGCAGCAACTATGTCTCCACTGCAGCAAACCGCTCCATTGCAGCAACAGGCTCCACAGGCGCAACCAGTCTCCATTGCAGAAACAGCCTCCATTGCAGCAATAAAGCCCCATTGCAGCAACAGTTTCCATTGCAGCAACAGTCTCCATTGCAGCAACCAGCTCCCATTGCAGAAACAGCCCCGCCAGTAGTTAAACTCAGCCTCCACTGCAGCAACAGTCTCCATTGCAGCAACAGTCTCCATCCCAGCAACAGTCTCCATTGCAGCAACAGTCTCTATCGCAGCTCTGGCCTTCTTCTCCAGCTTTCTTTCTTTCTCCACTCACTAGCTAGGTTAACTTTACTTGTAGTTCTCTGCAGTTTTTGCCCACTCTCAATAGCCTTCATTTGTAGTTTTGTGAAGCTGTAGGGTTGAAGTGCCGCTTTCAGTAATTTGTTTTTCCTGTTTTGCTTGGTTTCACTTTATAGTTTCCTTTACCTTACAATTTCCTTTGAACAGGTAAGAAAAGAGGATTTAAAGGTGGGGTTTAGTTTGTTCTTTTTGGCCTGGTCTGGCTACCTGAAGCCTTTTGCTGCACTTTTAGTTATTGTTGGTTGTTGTTTATTTATTTGTAAATAAATTTGTTATACTTACTGGTCTTTGTATTACAGTGGCCAAAAGCTTTACTTTTTTATGTCATATTCTCAGGTTCTCTAAATACATGAAGAATATTTCTCTCTGGGTCACTGTTTACTTTTTTCTTTTTATTTCATTGATGCTCTTATTTTTTTCCTTTGCTCCTAAATCCACCTCCGCTCCAGCCAGGCTTCCCTTTAAAACAAACTGTAATGACTTTTAATTGCAGATGTAACACATGCGCAAAGAAAGTAAAAGTAACATCTCTTCCTTTCATATGAGAAAAGCACAGCATTACAGTATTTGTTGAATTTGTGTCTCCATCGACACAAAAGCGTGAAGGCGCTTGACGCCAGAGGTGCTTGGCGCCGATGGAGATGCATACCCTTTACTCCATCCAAAAAAATAGATACAAAAATACTGCAGCTAGCTAGCTAGCTAGTCTTTTGGCTATTGCTAAAACACACTTGAATTGATCTACTGTGGTTTTGAAAAAGTATTTCAAAGCAGAGGATGTGATGTTTCATTTAGCTCCAGCTGTGCCACAGGAAATTGGAGAAAAGATGTCAAATTTACCAGAACATGAGGCGGCTGTGGTGCAGCGGCAGGGCGGTCGACCTCTGATCAGGAGATCGGGCTTCAGGAAGGTAGAAAAGTACTAATAATAAGGTATAGCATGTGAGGTTAGGGTTAATAATGATGCTGCATTCACCAACGCTAGGAATACAACCGATCACGTCTTTGCCCACTTAAATTTATATTATTGAAAATCTGGTGGAGTTGACCAAAAAGCAGAGAGAAACAAGTAATAGATTTCTATAGAAAAGCATTTTTGATTTCAATATATATATTATTTTTACAGCATTTCAACGCTTTAGTTATGAATCGATATTATCTTCTCCTTGATTTTTCAGTGCTGTAACCGCAGAATATCTTGCCAATGAAAAGAAAATCAGATGGTCAACCATTTAAGCCAAAATACCCCAAAAGTAATTACTATAAGTAAACCCAACACCAAAGTTTAGGATTCTTAAATCTATCTTAGGGAGTCTGTCAATCAGTTTTAATCCATTTATTTTGGAATATAAATAAGGTTTTTCTAAGTGATATATATTTATTTAAAAATCACAAGAAATCGATTTTTAACATCTTTTTACATCATATATTTCTGCCTTATTACCTTGTAAAATTATTATTAATCCAAAAGCCTTTGAAATCAAAGCTCTTCCCCCTTCCGTCTGTTTTGATTCAGTCACTGGTGGCTGTGATTGAAAAGCAGCCTGAGCAGCTGCACAGAGGACGCCTGTCCTGCGTCTCCCAAAGGAAACGCTGTCCTGTATCTCCTTTTTCAATCTGAGGAGGATAGCTGTAATCTCAGCTGTGTCACCCATTGTCCTTATAACTATTCCCAGAGTATTAACAACAGGTAGCAGGCTCCCAAATCCCAGGACAAATTAATCACTCATAGTGACAGGTTTATCTTTCTCTGTTCCAAGCCGTCAGAAAAGCCAATATTTCAGGCTTTCAGCTTGACTTGTTGTCTTGCTGCTGCCTGTGTTGGATTTGGAACAGTAATGAATGGACGACTTGCTACACCCAAATAGATTCCATCAAACACCAAGTCTCACAAACCTTTCCTCAACGTTCTTACCTGCAAAAACACCACGTTCATTTTCTGATAAACCTCTGCTTCAACACTTCAGCTCCAGTCTTGACGTTTCCACTTTTCAACCGTTCATGCAGTCAATGATTCCAGCTGATTCTGAAGCGGAGAGGAGCAGCTCTGCATTGACATGCAACACTCACAGTGGTGCAGTGCTGACACGCCCAACAAGAGTGTGACACGTAGAACATCGGCATCGCAAAGCCCCCCTTCTACGTGTCAGAATCAGCTGATTGAGGTCGATGGTGTCAGCGGTCACAGAGTTACGGTCTAACATGGAGCAGGTGTTACGAGGTCGTCATCCACACAGTAAAAGCGTTGAAGTTCCACTCTGAGCATCTATTCCTCTGTCTGTTCCCAGTGCTCTTTTCCTTCTGTTTTAGCCTAAATCTATAAACCTGTGTCGTTTTGGGGGGGACCATTGGCGTGGAGTAAGTCCCCCCACCCACTTACCGCCAGGCATCTGTTTGCAGCCTCTCCCACTAGCTTACAGCCCCCCACACCCTAATCCTAACATTAGTGGTGCAACCACAACAGCAGCAGCATCAGATCCGTCCATCCGTCCGGTTCTGATCCAGATTCCAGCTCAGACCAGGAAAACAAAGACGTTCATGGATCTGTTGGTCTGCAGGTGGAGGATCAGAAAGCATTCTTTAAAATACAATTTTAAGTTTAATGTTCTTTACACCATCAGAAAAATCCCCCAACAACACGGTAAAAAGGCCAAAAACATCATTTTCCCCAGAGTGGGACTTCCACAGCCGTCACCGCCTCTCCATGAAAGCCCTCCCATGTTCACCTGCAAAGGCAGAGAGACGCCACATCTCCCTGAAAACAGGAAGTCAGAATAAGAAAGAAAGAGAGTTTATGGCAATAACGATTAAACTTTTAACCTTTAAGCTCTGGCTCCTCTCCAAAGTGCAGCAGGAAGAGCCGCTGACACAAACAGCATAATTCATCCAGAACAAGCCTGGAGGAAAGTAATGAGCGTTCAGAGCGACTGCAGCTCCGCCTCCAACACACCAGCTATTTACCGGAGAAACGGCTCCCGGAGGACCGGGGCAGCTCCCGCCGTCAGTCTCCCTCCTCCTCTGCCCCCACAGAGCCACCCACTGAACACAAAGCCTCCTATAGCCTTCTCATTTATTTGTCAATGTAAATGTGCCCCTCTGGGATTCCCTCTGTCACAGCGTGAATGCAGGCCGCCGCGCCGCGTGGCCTTCCCAGTAAAGAACTCCAAAGCTTTCCTCAAGCTGCCGTCTAATTAGAGAGCAGCCATCCATCCCTCAGTCCGTGCTGCCGCCCATCCACAGCCACAACAAGCATAAACCGGGATCACTGTGGCCCACGAGTGAACCAAGGCTGACAGGAAAACCCTGCAGAGGCTCCAGGTACGAGGAGTGAAGGTCTGCTTTATAGGGGAGAAGCAGAGAAAAGATTATGACCGTTCATCATCTACACATTCTTTGTTTTCCCTGAAAAAATCAAATGTTGATTTTACTTTAAAAGGAGTCAAAAAGAAGAAACTACCTCAGCATTTCTAACATTTGATCCCTGTGATCAATGTTCTGTGGAAAACGTGGACGCTGACAGCGTTTAGCTGGCAGCATGAAGTGCAGAAAGTCACTGGGATTTAAAGCCTTAATCACTCTGTCGTAAAAGCAGACAGAAATATAGACAACAGCCCTCTGGTTCACCTCAGGAGGGGCATTAACCATCCCTGTTAAATACACCTGGATAAATATAGCCCCGCCCCTCACAGACGTGATGAAGAGCTCATCCAGCAAAAGCCAAATGGACAAAGAAGTCTGACGGTCCGTCATGAGTCTTCCCTGCAGCCTCAGGGTTCACTTCTGTGTTTGTTGCTGTATTTTTCAAATATGAGAAACTTTTTGTTTTTGTTTCCTATAGGTGTTTTCTGGTGCACAGACATATAAATAAACCAGTTTTATCTTGTTCCACCTGAGAGTTAAGGTTATGTTTGAGCAGCTTGCAGTCAAATGTTCTTATTAAAAGTCTTTCTGAAGATGCAAATTCCTGCTTAAAACTGATGGTGAATAATAAATGATCTGCTTCCACGGTGTCAGCGGCTGAAACGTAAGCATCTGGGCGGCCTGAAGGCGTGACCTGCGGCTGGATGACGCCTCACTCCAGGCTTTCCTTCAATCCTCCACCAGTGTCGCTGCAAACCTCCTCCTCTGGGTCTGATCAGGGCTTTGGCTCCATCTACCACTCTGCCTCCTAACTTTTCTCCATCTTTGTTGTGATGACCCTGAAATTCATCTGCAGCTTGGTTGATGCTCCAGATCCCGTCAGGAAAACCGTTTTTCACCTTATCAGTCACCTGACCTCATCCACCCAGCTGAGCATCATGGGAGCTTTTCCCGTCCCAGAGCTGCAGCCTGCATGAGTGTGAATGGAGCTTCTGCTGCCGTGCAGCTGCAAGCTCATCTGCATAGCCATTCCCTCCGTTAACAGCTATAAATACCCAATTTATGTAATACCTGGTTATATAATTCCACAAGCAGAGTCGGACAGCTGTAGCAGCAGACCGCTCCACTGCAGCTGTAAACGCTCAGAGGGGAAATATTGATATTCTTGCTTGGAGAGAGCAGCTGCATATCAGCTGCATGTGACACGCCCACACGCTGGGAGGTAAACATGAGGACAACATGGATCCATGTCTGTTTAAATGATGACGTGTTCATGAACTCCACGAGTCTGTGGGATTCTAACCGGGACCATTTTCACACGTGAGATACGTTTGTTAAAAAAAAAGCTGATATTTTCTACTTTATTGTTTCTTTGCAGATGCAGATTTAAAAAAAACTATCTTTAATTTAAATTAAAAGGGGGGGGGGCAACAATCAACATGTTTTAGTATTTAAAGTAAAATAATATATATAGATTACATCAGGCTGTGTTTAGTGTTTACTTGACTTCCTCCATGTTGTTAAAATAGTTTTGTCACAAATATGTTTCTATTTTATTTACTGATGATCAAATTATGTTTCATTCAGGTTTATTTATACGGCACCTTAACATGACTGTAGTCAGACATTTAACAACCAAAAATATCATCTAAAGAGTTAAAACAATTACAAAGTAAATGAGTTATAAATGAGTGACAGTAAAATAATAAAACTGATAAAAGGGCCACTCTGCAGGATCAGAGTCTGGCTGTAAAAATGACTTTTGAAGGTTTTCTCGCTGGGCGCTCAGAAACACGTTCCACCGCTTGGTTCTCCTCTGAACCTCCTCCTGGACCTCCGTACCTCCAGGAGGAGCTGGTCAGCTCCTCCTGGAGGTACGGAGGTCCAGGTCCAGCTGGTCAGCTGACCCGAGGTGCCGGTTCGGGGTGTGCGGAGGTACGGCGCTGAAAGATCATTCAAAGATTTAAAGCTGATGCAAAATTCTTCTAACACGTCATCCCATTAAGTTAGAGTGGGAGCTTGGCCCCCGCCCCCCCTCCTGACGCCGTCATTGTTTTCCTGAATTCTTAGAACAACTGAATAATTAGACACATGAAAAAGTGTGGAGCAAATAATTGATCCATATCTCTGCGATAGGCTGCAGTCTGTCACAGCAGCCCAGGCTCTGACATCATCGTCATCCCAGACTTCATCCTGGTGTCTTCATTTAGTAAAACTGAACCGTTTCCCTGCAGCTCATCAGGAAACGATGCAAATGAACTGATGAATGCGGCGAGTAAAGCCCGTCTCCGCCGTCCAAACAGAGACTTTTATCGCGCTGCAGTCAAACAGACAGACAGCAGATACATTTTCTTTAGGAATAGCTGCAGAAAACAGGACTCTAATTTAATTGTGCTTTGAAGTGAAACAAACTCAAGTATGCTGTTTGTGAGCCGAGCGCGGTGCTTTGTCAAACAATAGAATGTAATAAGATTTCAGCGAGCTCTGGCTGCAGAACTGGGACTGAATTGGAGCAGACAGAAAAACAGCATCGAGGGTAGAGCAGAGAAAACCCAAACTGCGTTAAAACAAATCAGATAAATGTTTTGTGGTTGAAACATCCTCTTTGAGTCGTTTAAAGCAAAAGTCTCCAATCAAATACAGCCAGGCGTACAAACAAAGTACTGCTGTCTGGATCCGTCCTGGCTTTGATGCAGAGACGTCTTCATTTACATCAATAGTTGGAAACTTTAGTCTGTTAGCAGAGAGTCTGATCATGAGGCAAAATAAAAGCAGAATAGAATCTTCACTCACGTCTCTACCTGCAGCTGGATTTAATCTACTGCTGAGTGTCACATCATGATGGAAAAATGACAGTTTGATCGTTTACTCCCATCTGAGTGGTCTTTTAAAGGGGGTGGGGGGCTTCCAGGGATTTGGATGATAAAGGAAACTGCTTTGATCCTTTCCTTCCTGACATGCGTCACAGTGGAGGATCTCCTCCTCCATCCAGCAGTCTGAGCCTCAGCCTCCTTCCAGTTCAAACTTCAGCTGCTGGAGGAGGGGGGGGGGGCTCATTACTAATGACTGAATGGCTCCTGACGGGGGGGCATGCCACCCCTCCTTCGTATTCCACCTGTGCATTGATACCAGAAGGACAACAGTCAGAGCGATGTGCAAAAATCCAACCCAAAGACCCAAGCAGACCTCCATGTTCTGCAAGGCTGTTCACCTGCAAGGCTGTTCACCTGCAAGGCTGTTCACCTGCAAGGCTGTTCACCTGCAAGGCTGTTCTCCTGCAAGGCTGTTCTCCTGCAAGGCTGTTCACCTGCAAAGCTGTTCTCCTGCAAGGCTGTTGACCTGCAAATCTCCACAATGACACCTTATGGGGGGGTTCAGACCCGCTGCGTCAGTGACAGAATCAATTCATTTCCATATATTTAACACTGACTAATGCACAAAGATGGAAGGCAAACTGCAAAAACAGGAGGCCTTCAAGTGGATTATGTTCATCAGAGCAGCAGCCCCCCCCCCATCATTTCCTCTCATAATTCATTTATGTCCCCATCATAAAAACCCCAGAAGAAGCCCAGACAGAAAAGAGACGTTACAGCATGTTTGACACGCTTCATTTCAGTAGAAGAAGGAACGAGAATGTCGGCTCCTCGCCGTTCTGAGGCGCCACTTTGCTGCAGCAGGAACTCCGTCCTCGTGGATTTGACTGGAATCATCCTCAGAGGTCAGCTGACACGCTGCTGCGTTCACTGTCGTCCTGAAGTGTCCGTTTCACAGCTTCACGCAAGAAACGGACACGGCGTCTTCACTGGTTTGACGTCACCCCGCCATCAGATGAAGCTTTCTGAAAAGACGCTCTGAGCTGCTAATCAGCAGTTAAGTAAATGTATGACAGTAATAACAGCTGATTCTATGAGTGGACTAGAGGTGTAACGATCCATTTCAACAACGATTCCATTCACAGCCAATTTTGGTTCATTCTGAACGATCCGACTGGACCCAGATCCTCTGCCCTAAAGTGGATCAGATCCTCTGTCCTAAAGTGGATCCAGATCCTCTGTCCTAAAGTGGATCCAGATCCTCTGTCCTAAAGTGGATCCAGATCATCTTCATCCAAACTTCCAGACAGAAATTCCTGCTACTGAACAGTTTTCCAGATTCTTGGATTTCTTCCAGATCATCAAGTTAATGAAATCTGTGTCCAAACCAACCAGTAAACTAGAATGAATGTCAAATCCATTCACATGTTAGTTTCTAAAGTTCACCACTGTTGTTTTTCCACATCCAAAGAATCCAAAGGGAACATTCTTAGAACATTCTAGACACTGGATGGTCACATGACTTTATTCACAGTCTGTCCACACATTGGACTGGAATGATGGACGGATCCGTGTTCATGACATCACATGTGTGTTGTCCGCTTTGATTAGTCGGTTTTATGTTATAATCAATGAAACCTACTGGACCTCAATTCAAATGGTATTTTCCAATATTGATTATCTATTTATCTCATTTTTAAATGATTTATTATGGTTTAGGTCAATTTGATTAACAACTCGCCTCAGACAGATCACCCTGGTTGGATCATAGGAATAGAAATCAATTCATCAATTATGTGGATTAATCATTAGACCCCCAGAGTTGATTAAATAAAACAATGAAACATTTGAATCTCAAATAGGAAAACAAACTAAGCCTCTGGATGACAATTGGAGTTCTAATCGTTGCTTTGTCTAACGTTCTGTGCATGAACTGTACATCAATCTAGAAATCTTTGGGTTGAAATGAATGAAGGAACATTCAGCTGAAATCAGAGGTTAATGGGAACACTGTGATGTGTTGCATCTATTGCTTTAGTGAGTTTGTAAAATAATGTGCAAATATCCAGATGTGAGGTAGTTTTATCCAGCAGCTTTGGAACCAGCCTCTAAAATCATCTTTGGTTCAGAACTCTGATAACAGACTTCTTTGGTTCACGTCACTGAAGTTCAGCAGCAGCTGGAAGATTTTGCTCTGTGAAACATGCCTCTGTGAAAGCTGTCAGATGAATGAAGATGCAAACTCAACCTCCAATGAAAATGGTCTTTTTGGTGATTTTAACATCTCCTTGTGGCATATTTCTCATTATGGAGGACATAGATAAAGAAAATTAAGACTAAAATAGAATTTCTGAGATTTTCTTTGTTTAATACGTAAATCAGGAGCAGACGAAAAAATGCAGTTTAAAAAAATTGTATTTGTGACATCAAAAATATGCTGGGCGGGGCCACAGTCTCCATGCTCCGCCCCTTTCTGATCCTCCACCTGCAGACCAACAGATCCATGAACGTCTTTGTTTTCCTGGTCTGAGCGGGAATCTGGATCAGAACCGGATGGATGGATGGATGGATGGATCTGATGCTTTTGTTGCAATGCTAATGTTAGGTTGGGGGTGTGAGGGGCTGTAAGCTAGTGGGAAAGAGTGTAAACAGATGGATGATGGGGGACAGGCTTACTCCACGCCAACAGTCCCGTCCACAACTCAGAGGTGAATATCTAAAGAACTCCTGCTGCTCTGCAGAAACTATGTCCTAGAAAACAACACAGGTTTTAGATTTTGGCTAAAAACGCATCATCATCATCATCATCATCATCGTCATCATAGGACTTTAAGGGGTACAAAGACATACTTTATTTCAAATGAATCTACTGTGAAATGGTTGTAAACATATTTCTGGTCTCAGGTTTTCAGATGATTTCTTTTCCTTATGTGGTCAGTTTGCAGCAACACGGGCAGATTTTAGGCTCTAATATTATACTTTATTCTATACAGGGCTTCTTGGTAAACAACACTGGAAAATAAAAATCTGCTTTTGTTTTCCATCTCTGATCAACTTCATTGACTGTCTGATCAGTGGGAATGGTCCTTCAGTCACAGAGGAGATTCTCTTTCCTTCTTGGGGATGATGTCCATGTTTAGAAGCAGGGATGCAAACGTTTTGTAAATGTAAAGATATTGATTGTGTGCAGAAATATCACAGCGGTTTTTCTCCAGTCTGACTTGAGATTTTCACCGTCATTCCTTATGACGTTGTTGGTTTGGGGTTTTCCTCCACCTGCATCCCTATGAAGACCTTATGGTTGACCCTGGGGTCAAACTTCATGCACTTCTGGGTTTCTCAGGTATGACCAACTTTGACTCAACATGGAGATTTGCATCCAGAGTCGCTCTGGTTCTTCAGAACAGGAGAACACTGTTCTGACCCACAGAACGTTAACGAATCCTGATGTTCTTCAGGTGTTCCTCTCCTAAATACCCAGTGGAGGAGCAGCACAGTTTCCTCTAACCTGCAGGATTGGCTGCAGCTCTGCTGTGCATCTGAGCCATTCTTCTTCACAGGTTCATTTGTGTGAGAGGAGTCTGAGCCTGGGGGGCCCTGTTGACCTGAATCACAGAGAGATTGTGGAGCAGCGAGCTGGCTGTGTGGGAGTGAGCGTCAGAGCTCGGGATGGCACAGAATGCAGCTCACTCCTTAAGTTTAGCTCACGTGGGTCCAACTGTCTGTCAGTTTACCTCTGTTCATCTGCTATTCATGATGCATTTTAGTTCCCGTATGGAGCCACTAAACCCAAACAGGAATTTCTTCACAGATTGGGTCAATTTTTCCTTTGTCTGGTCAGTTTCCAGATGAAATCAGCTGCATGATTCTGCATACGACAGTAATCAGCTTTAAAGCTCGTACCTCTGATGGTTTCGTCCGTCCCACCCCTGCTTTCGTCTTTGACGTCACCTCTTGAAACTTTCACAGGCGGGGGCTATTTCCATCAAATTAAAGCGCCTGATTATCCGCGTTACAGCGTCTCTGACCAGAATGAGCCCTGCAGACATTAGCAGGTTGGCCAAGGTTACAGCCAGGGCGTCGGCTCAGCGGCGGTTGATGAGACCCACCCTGACGTGTGGGATGGGGGTCCCTCTATGAGGAAGCGCTGACAGAGCTGTGACGGAGGGGATCCTTTCATAATTGAATTCACAAAGAGTTGATGTATTTGTGAGCTGCTGTGTGAGTGCGGACGCCAAGCGGCTGAAATGACCGACCATTATGCAACGCCGCAGCAATCCTGGCTGCACACAAAACAGCATAAACACTGAAACAGAGACCATTCTTTGCCATTCAAAAGGGTCATTAAGTCAAAATTTGCATTTAAATTACAACATTAAAATGTTCCATAGCATTGTCAAATAATGGAATCATTTATATTAAAGCCTCATAATTGATGAGGGTTTCCTGGGAAAGCTAATTGCTCACAGGGTGGTCTCATACAGCAACAACACAAACAAGTGTAGCGGCCCCGACAGGACTCCCCCCCCCCAGCAGCTGATTAAAACTCAGAGCTTCCAGCTGGTTCTGAGCCTGCCCAGAGCCCTAAATCTCCTGCGTGTGAAGCCTCCAGGCGGTTCAGAAACACCCCAGGAGCTCCGCTAAGCGCCTCTCCTTGCTTTCCAGACACGCCGCCAGCATGTTCTGCAGGCTTCCACAGAAATACCGACCTCTTTTACTCAAAGCGAGGACTGAGGGCATTTCATGACGTTTGCACCATGAAGAACGGGAAGGCGGCCAAAATCTTTCATTTGGACTCGACAAAAACCTTCACAAAGCAGCAGGATCCTTTTCTGAAGGTTCACCAGCGACCATTACTTGGCTGAAGCTCTTCCACAACAATATCTCCTCCACGGCTGCTGCAAAGCAGGTGATTATGGGTGGGGGGGTCAGATATTGTACTTATGGGAGGAAGAGCTGGCACCACTGCTGTTCTGTTGACATTTAGTTGTTTGTTTTTCTGGATACAGCAAGAGATGAGGAATGGGCCATATGGTGGGTATTTATCAGGAAAAAGCTGATTGAATGTGAGCTGAAGGTGAAGCGGAGAGAGCATGCTGCTCCTTCTGCCTGAGGTGGGAAACCAGGTTGTTCATCATCTCCCTTAAAGGAAGGTCAACGGCCCAATGAATCACATCCCCACCAAACTTACAGCTTGTTCTTTGTCAGCTTTACTGCATTTTGCTGCACTTGTTAGTGTTTACCTGCAGCCTGAGCCGCTCCTGTGTCCCTGAAAGAGCGTCTCTGCAGAAAACTGGAAAAACACGAAGGGCCTGAAGACTCTGCTTTCATTCAATAGAAAGGCTTTTAAGCAAAGACTTTAAACTCAAACTCAAACTTTATTTATTTAAATAGCGCCTTTCATTTCAGTTAAAAACACAAAGCGCTTAACATAAAAGCAGATAAAACAGTCAAAAAACCCGAAAATTGTTAAAAGCAGCAAACAAAGGACAATC
Organism: Oryzias sinensis; assembly: GCA_037389245.1. Lineage (NCBI taxonomy): Eukaryota > Metazoa > Chordata > Actinopteri > Beloniformes > Adrianichthyidae > Oryzias > Oryzias sinensis. The sequence continues at coordinate 31,763,989 of CM074494.1, forward strand.
ACACAAAGATGGGACCCCTCCCTCTCCACCCCCCACGCCACCCACACCCCACCCACCCACCCAGTTCCCCCAGTAGAACCCTGAACAGAAACAAAGAACTGCAGCTTAAAGAAGGTCTGCTTGGTTCTGCTGTGAGGAAACGATATCATGGGGATCCATTTATTCCAAGGCCCAGCCCGACCACAGGGGCCACTACCACAGCGCCCGCCCAGCACAGAGCAGCCCAGGGCCCCCTCCATGGCTGTTAGACCACAGAGCGGGACCCCAGCCCGCCCAACCAGAACGGGCACTGCAGCAACAGCACCCCCTACAGGTCAAGCCGGTGGTGCTCCAGAAAAATGGATTCCCAAGAGGAAACACTGGAGTTAAAAACATCAGAATAAAAATTATCATAAAATAACAACACTAACAATAGAAAAAAGATCAAAAATAGAATAAGATTTAAATATTTTTGTATTTAAAAAATAAAATACGCAAACTGATTAAAACATAACCTACGTAGTATTGGTAAAATAACAATAAAAAGAATAGCATATTAAAAACAGAGATAATAATAGTCCTTACAAATAAATAAATGAATAAATACGTAAATAAATAAATAAATTAATAAATAGATAGGTAAAAAATAAAAAAGACAGGAAATGATCAACGTCATGTAAGAGCCAGACTAAAAAGGTGGGTCTTTAGCCTCTTCTTAAAAACCTCTACAGTCTCTGCAGCCCTGAGGTTCTCTGGCAGTCTTTAGAAATCTGCATACGTTTCTATCTTTGTTCCCTGCGTGTATTATTGATGACATACTGTTCAAAAACACTGCAGTGTCCATGGAATCAATAATAGCTAAAGTCTTTGTGTGGAATGCAGTTAAGCGTTCTCACACCTGTGACATTTACCTGTCCCCATGGAGCCGCAGTCACAGCCGCTCAGGAAACATTTACAAGCTTTTCTTTTTAATACGTCTCATTCATCCTCTGCGTCATCTGCCAGCTGCTCCCTTCAGGGGGCGCCACAGCGAATCCTCCACCTTCGTCTAACCTTCTCCTAACCTCCTGTCCATCCATGAACCTCCTCTTTGGTCTTTCCTGGTAGCACAGCATCATCCCTGTTGCTCCTCTCAGTGTGTCCAAACATCTCCACCTGGATCATCTGATCCTCTGATGGATTCATTCCTGATCTCAGTGATGCATTTGCTTTTATCTATGAAAGAAGCACAAACTGCAGACCAAACTCTGCGGTGAAGACCCTAAAGAAATCTCCTCCCACCTGTTCAAAGGTTAAGCCGTACCAACGTGCACCTGTACGGGGGGGTTGACCCGTACGGGTTCTTTGGGTTTTTGGGTGGTCTGGTCCATGGGGGGCGTAGAGAGGAGCGCCTGTATCTTTAGGGAAGCTCAGCGGTGTGTTTCAGTTCTCTTGAGGCTCGTACGGCCACCTTAAGGGACGCCATGAAAGTGGAACGTACCATTGTGCTGGGGGTGATGAGTGCATGAAGCATTGGTAAGGATAACAGAAGTTCCACGCACTCATGACGTACAGGTGATGCTGTCATACAGCGTCTGAACGCCACGCTTTAGTCGTTAGGGTGTGAGGACTGACTCCTTACTGACCACACAAATGCTGCTCGCACGTGGTGTGCACGTGATCCGTGAATCTCCGTAGGACGCCGTAGGACGTCCACACAAACTACAGTCTTGGCTAATTCCTTATTTCTTACAGTCAGGCTAGAGCAAGGAGCGTGCACGTTTCACGTGAACAGCACTAACGGCTCCTTCTACAGTCTGCAGGACTGGGGGGTAAAAAATAAAGAATCTGTGGGACACGCCTGCGTCTGTCCTGCTTCCCTCTTACGTGTTGTATAATCGTTGGCTGACCTGTCACAGCCTGGTGAATATTTTCTCTCTGCGGGTTCACTGAGTGGTCGACATTAAAACCTCCTGCACCTGTCTGCAGGTGTTTCACCTGCATGCAGGTGTTTCACCTGCATGCAGGTGTTTCACCTGCATGCAGGTGTTTCACCTGCAGACAGCCCACATCCACCTGTAAGGACGAAGACAATGAGCCAGCAGATCCTGACAGCATCCCTGTTCAGAAAGCTGCAGCTGAGGACCCCCACTCCACCCACCGGGGTGTGGGGGGCATCATTGTTCACGGATCAGAGAAGGTGAACAATGACAGAAGCATCATGGTTTGTGTGAAGGGCGATGGCGGTCTGATCCGTCCCAGGTCGCCATCGTCCTTCACAAACCAAAGAACCAATGTGAGAACAACACCGTTCATTTGTTCAACATATTTCCACTCTGAGATCTCACCAACACTGGGGGGGGGAGTCACTCAGGAGGCGGAGAAGCCAGGGATTTGGGCCAGAATACTGCAGACTCTACTAATTTTGACAAGGACACTCATGCTTAAGGAAAGTAATCCTCCCCCCGTTAAAATCAGAATGTCAGTGAGAAAAAAGTTACACAAATTTTCTCTCCCCAAGACGCACTAAGCTCTTAATGCTGCTGAAATTATGAAAGATCCAGAAAGGAATTTTCTCTCTGACTCATCCTAATGATGACAGCCCCCCAGGGCAGTTTCACATGGCAGGGGGGGGGTCAGTGCTTCAGAGCTAATAGTTGGAAATAACATGGTGGGTCTGTGGTGCATAAGAAGGAGTTTGTGGGTTTTTCGGCTAAGCACTTCTTTGTTATGCACGGAGTGAGAGATTTCAGGACGGAGCCCCCCAGCTTTCTGCTGACATGCAGGTACATAAAAACATCGACAGAGCAGGTTTGCAGGTTGTGAGGATGGAAACGTCCCTGAAAATGTCAGAGTGAGAGGAAGGCGACAGCGGCGGCTGTCAGCGTCTCCGCTCTGCGAGGAGCAGGAATTCCATTAAAAGATTATTCCACAAACAAGACAGATTGCCGTGCGTTTCACTTCAAATAGCACCGCAGCAGCTGTGTGCAGAGCTCGTTTCATAGCAGGGGGTGCCCCCCCGAACAGATCAGAATATGTGGGAGGAGCCCCCGTCCACAAGGACTCTGCAGAAACACTCGGACCCCCGCAGTAATGAGGCCAAAGCCCCTTCAGGCTTAATGGACGGCGTGACGTTTGTTCAGTTTATGGATATCAGTTCACCACAAAAACATCCAATTCTTACAGGAAGGCTGGGAATTGATTTATTATTTAATCACATTTATGTTCATTTTTCCTCATTTCTACGCAAATCCAATCTGATTTGATCATTAAAACTGTTTTGGTATCTTGTGATTCAATTCAATTCAATTATATTTGTAGCCCAAAATCACAACAACAGTCGTCTCGATGGGCTTCGAAGTGAAACATGAACTCAAAAGGATCACAAATACAAAGAGTTCAATAGGAAAATACTAAAATGGACTAACAAACTGACTAAGACCCCCCCTTCGTGATACAAACCTAAACATGCTGGAACCTCAAATTGTGAATTCTTCAACAAAAATCTCTGTTTGCAGTAAACCAAACTAAAAGCAAAAAAACTGCAATCAATAACTTATTACTGATTTTCAAAATCAAGACGCTTTAATTTTCAGTTAATTGCTTTTTTAACAAAACAATGACCCAATTCCACAAAATTAAATTCAATCCTGGTGGATTGTGGGTAATCCAGGGGACGGGTTTCATGTCGTCCATCACCGAGGTCAAAGGTGACAGAACTGGAGGATGGGCACTGGGGGGCTGTCCTGCTTGGGATCTGTTAAAGTTGACTGTGTGGTGGTGAGTGATGATGTCATCAGTCGAGCAGCTTCTTTTATTCTTTAACAAGCAGACAGTTCCGGCGTTGGAGGAACCCTGGGATCATGTGACCTGTGCGTCGGCTTAGTTACAGGCTGGTTGTGAAAGAAAAACAGGAAACGGAAAGCACAAGCACAGCTTTCACCTGCTGGAATATAGGCAGTGAAGCTCAGGAACATGGCCACCCCCCCATTTCAATGTCAGTCTAAAGATCCACCCCAATGAAAATGGGGGTTTTGGTGGTTTGAACGTCTTCTTGTGGCATTTCGCTGTGATGGGGGACATGTTTGAAAGACTTTCAGCATTTCTGAGTATTTATTCAAATGTAATGGATAAAACGTGATGTAGAAACCGACATGGGGGGGCCAAAGTCTAAAAGCAGCATAATGATCATTAAAAGACCACTGGATGAAAACAGATCAACATATAGTTGCAGTGGGACTTTGAAAATGTCCAGTACATTTGATTATGGACCAGAATCATTTGGGGGAAGTTTTCCTTCCAGTCTGCAGATGGATTCATGACACTGGTGGGCGGGTCAGTGTGTGAATGTGTGCGTGGATGGGACAGTGACAGAAAAGCACCTTGGAAAAGCGCTAAACGCGTATATTATATATATATTTATATCTATGTTGACCTTTTGTCAGAGCATAGGATGGATGTAAAGAAGGTCACAGACAGAACAAGAAGACCGGCCCACAGGTCTGCAGCACGTCAGTGAACGTCGGATCGTGAAGCTGCTGCGTCAGCAGAGTAAGAAGGACCCGGACAAAGACAAACGGCTTTTTGCTGCGTTTGTGAGACTCTGTGACAAAAAGACACAAAAATAATTGCCAAGAAAACCTGGACTAGCGTGTCATACATTAAAAACGGCGCTCTTCCCACGGCTGACTGTCAGAGTTTGTAAATCAGACTCTCACAGGGGCCTGAATGCACCAGAGCAGAAGTTTCAGCCACACACAGAGCCGCCTGCAGCAAACCTTCTCAACCGGATCCACCGAGGGACGGGGGAACACAGGTCTCATTTGGTGTTTGATCATCAGCAGAAAAGAGGCAGAAGAATCTGCAGATGACTGCATTCTAGTGTTCTGGTTACGTCCCAGAGCCGTGTTTTAACCGCAGCAGGCAGCTTGTTGGTGTGAATCGGCTCTGAAAGCCCAGAGTACATGCAAAGCTTAGCCACCCGCAGACGGCGCCGCTGCATGTGCAAGCACAGCCACGCATCTAAAGCACTGCTTCTCTGTTATGAGCTAAGGTCATCAGCGCAGCGGTCCAGACGGAAACGGCGAGAAATGAGCTGCTGCAAAAGTCATCTGGACCGCATCAGCACTCTGAGGCTTTTTCAAACCCTTCCTTGAAAATAAACTTCTTTGGTGGCGTCCTCAATAAAGACGCTATGGAGTGTAAAATGTTTTGTGCCTTCTGCATAAATAGGAATCCATAGATTCCAGGGATCAGTGCGCTGCAGCAGAGAGAGGAAATTACTCTCCCCACTCAGTTAGATGTATGCAAAGTCTCTGTTTCCTCTCAAGCACACACTGTGGTAAAGTATTGATTCCAACCTCCCATTGTGCTACACGGCAAACTTAATGCCTAACCCCCCCGCTCTGATTATACGAGAGTCCCTACAAACGTCGGGAGGAATGGAAATAGAATGGAAAGAGAGGACTGCCGCTCCAGCTCGCCGTTACTGAACGCCGCGGAGGAACCAGCAGGACTTTAAAGATTATTTCATTTCCTTTAAGAAGCAGACTGTCCAGCTGAATTATTCTAATCTCACCAAATCCTTCATGCTGTGCAGATTCAGCCCACAGAATCCTAGACTTGACATCACAAGTCTTTGGCCTGGTGCAGTGCCCCCCCAACAAGACGCCTTTTTTACAACCAGAACAATTACGGCATATTGTAAAGGCCCCGCCCACTTAGGGCAGTTATCTCTGTCTAGTTATATTTAGAAAAACCATGGACTGTATCACAGAACTGGACTGAGTGAGTGTGATGTCATCCATTAAAAATGGTTTTCTTCTGGCCCCACCCAAATAAAGTCAATTCAGACGCCATGTTTTCACAATACGGAAGCCGCCATCTTGGAGCCAGACGTCGTCGTAAGCAGTGATTGGTCCCAATTGGTCTGAGTCCTTGGCAACTCCTCCCACCAATCAGGAGTGACCTTATTGTAAGGCCACACCCCCAACTGTTGAAAGCTGGCTATTTAAAATCTATAGCCCTGGGGGCCAGCATGATTCGCTGGTGACGCCTGTGATGGAGTCACCACCACGGCGTTCTGTCGGGTCAGCGGCCGTCATCCAGGAGTTCTTCCATCACTAATGTTCTGGTCTGGTTCCTGTCATGTGGGCAGATGGAGCCGGGGCTCAACGTCTGACTTCCTGTGAGGCCTGAGCCTCCATGCAGCGTTTTAATGCGGCGCCGCACGCTGCAGGTTGGTTTTTCTGTCTGTGAGCAGAACCAACCAGAACTCTGCTCACATTGAACACACATGAGCAAAACCAGAACCATGACTAACACATGAAACCTTAAAAAAGCCTTCCCAAAAAAAGGTCTAAATTCCCACAATGCATCTCTCCCACTGCTTCCTTGTTGGTTATAGATAAACAGTGAGATGCTAGAATAGTAGAACGGACCTCCTTAGACTCTGAGGATAACTCCACCTTCTAGTCTGAAGGATCCAATCTGTGGTACTGAGCAGCTTCTTCTTCTACAGGTCACTTCATGCTAATGCTGCCCCCCCCCCCCCCCAGCAGGGGGAGCTGTGGCGAACTCTCACAAAGAAACCCGCCAAGAGCAGAACCTTTCCCTCCCGCTGCTTGTCCAATCACAGCACAGGACTCCTGCGTGTCACGTGCAGAGTGAGGTCGTCACAGACTCAGTATCTGATTGGCTAATGCTCCTGTACGGGGGCATACACGGGACATTCTAAAGCCCTCCTGCAGGTTTCAACGAGACACTGAACTGCGACCCAAATGGAGTCAGCAGCAGAAGCAGGTGGACTTCATTTGACATTCAAATCATTTTTTGGTGTATTTTGTAAAGCAGTTAAGGCTCAGAGGCTGGAGCCCACCCAGCTGCTGATGAGAAGCTCCACCCTGGACAGGTGGCGGCTCCATCGCAGGCTTTACGGAATAATGTTTGCATATTTATATTAAAAAGAACACGACGGTTTTCTGTACTTTCCTGGATGAGCTAGCCCTGACAGCTGCCAACCTGCTACATTATACTAAATATGAATGTGTTTGAAATTCTTGAAATCTGTTGAGGATGAGCACAAAGTGATGCACCAAAACACAGAAGAAACACCAAAACTCTGTGTTACAACTCAAGAAACATAAGACGACAACTCGTGAAACCATTATGTCAAAGCAAATTCCATTAAATAAATACAAAAACAATGTGGGAAAAACCCTAAAAATGTAATTGGGGGGATAGGGATAGAGATCCCAAATGAAAATGTTGGTCCTGCTGCATCCAGGTTAGGTCATTGGCTTTCTGCTGCTGCTGCTGTTTACAAAAACACCAACATTTTATTCAGCAGCTCCTCTAAAAGGACCAGGTGGAAGAGAGAAAGTGCTGCGTTCCAGATGAAACAAGCAGAACAGGCTCCTCTCTGACCTGCGCTTCCTTTTAACACTTCATTTTGTTGAGCAAATGGAAGTTACTCTCCAGACGTAATGAGGGCGGGGTCAGGGTCAGGCATGACCGTGTGCATGTTGGCCACATGTATGTTGTGTGGCCAACAAAAAATGTCATCCGTTTTTGGTTGCATGTAAATATGTGCGAATAACATCGGCTTAAATAAAGTCATGTTAGAGGAATGTGGGATGATTTTTATGGATAATAGATGTATGAATTAAAAAGACTGATTTAAACGGAAGGAACAGCTGAGAGATTTCTGTTTCAGGACTGAGTAACCAGTGACGACGGTGTGAGGGAGGAGCCTGTGGGACGTCAACTCAGAGATTATGGGATGGAGCCCAGTTTACAGAGAGTCAGGATGGAGACGACAAAGGATAAAATATCCAAACAAAAGCACCAATCAGAGGAGAGGGATGTCGTTAGTTTACTCTGCGTCTGTGAGCAGAAAAGCTTCTTTTCTTCACGTTAAGGTGAGGTCAAAGAGAAGTGAGAGGATAATTAAACAACAGGCAGAAGAAATCAGGAGGAAATCTGCCTTAAAAAGAGCAGAAAATGATTGAAAAGAAGAGACTTTGAACCCATGAAAAGCATTTTTGAGTTGGCTGCTGCACTAGCAGGTAACATCTTCAAGGTCTTCCTGAGTGTCAACTGCTCTTTTCAAGCACGCTTTCAGCTGCATCACTGCAGATACCTTCATCGCTGAGCCCATAGACGGTAAAAACCATGGACAGCTCAACCCCCCCCTCCCCTGGTCTTCCCAAACAGGAAGTACCTGCTGGTTTCAAGAAGCCAAAATCCCATAGACTTCTATAGAGACATGGACAGCTCCTCAGTGGTTCTGTTTGTCAGAATGACCGTTCTTGCTCTGATCCCTTCATCCTAACATCGTCTTTCTAATCCAGGCTGTGTCCCTCTTTTACCCAACAGTAGCTGGGACCAGCTCCGGCAACTCTTTGGCCCTAGTGGGTTAAGAAAATGGATCCAAACTGTCCAAACTCATTTAATTCAAAAAAGTATTTCCATTGCAGTTTCGTGAAACGCGTCCATTTGGATAACCTCAAAAACCACCTCCTCCAAGTGCAAAAACGTTTAGTCAGAAAAAGCGAGTTTTTTCCAAATTGTCGCGGTAACACGAGGCAAATTTTGTCACTCCTGTTTGGCGGCAGTCGTTGCCATAGATACGATGACTCTGAGCGACTCGGACCAATCACCGTCGACTGGTTTCAACATGGCGCCGCCCGTATCAGCGGGAGGTAAGGCGTTGTCCATGGATGGATGCATCCGTCCATTGAGACCCTGCAGGCGTGTGTGCATGCTGTCTGCCTGCTGTCATGCATGGATCAGCTGGGACCTGCACGTCACGGCTGATCTACATCATTTCTGATGTACTCAAAGGTTTCCACACGTATGCTGGAGGTACATTCCTGCTAAAGACCATAGAAAGAGCAAAGCATCGATTCTGCTGTGCAGGAATAGATGTTTGTGTAAAAATGATCTTTTAGATGTCAGAGGAACTAAAGTCTGAACGGCTGAAGAATAAGACTACATGTTGGGAAACAATGACAGATTACTCACTATTGATAAATAACTAATAATCCTGATAATTCTCATGTGACGCTGATGAAGCTTAAAGTCCCTGATGGGAAAATGATTATTTCTGTAGATAAAAGGCAGAGACGTGTCCCTGAGATCCATGTTGTCAGCCTGAATGGGAACAGCAAGTGAGCAGAAACCCATTTGGTTCTGCGTGTGTGGGTGGATCTGATGGGTGTTAGAATCCCTGCCTGCCGGAAACGCTGCCTTGCCTCAGGGTCCGTGTCCGCAGTGCTGTTCCCATGGATTCTGGCTCTCAGGACACCAGTCGCTGACTGCAGAGAGCTGGAGCCACGCTGACACCAGCCCTCAGTCAGCAGGTGAAATGTTGCCCCCTAGTGGGGTACAAACTCATCATCATCAGACATTTTCATGGAACTGATGCAAAGTCACAGAGCTGAATTCAGATTCCTTCTTTTCTACAGTTAAGGAATAAAAGCAGGATAACAAAAATGGAGGTTATGACCAAAAGAACAGAGATATAAGTCATACAGAAATAAACTAGCTGAGATGACACAGCACAGTAAAAAAGTGTCCTTCAATGATCTATTGAATACAAATAAAAACGACTTGAAGAGAGTTTGGGAAATATTATATAACATCATTAAAAATGGGACAAAAAAGCGAACTTATCCAGATGACTTTACAGATGAGCAGGGTCAAAGCTAGAACATCACTGAAGCAGCAAACGGCCTCAATAACTATTCTGTAAACGTGGGTCCAGAGTTGGCAGCAGAAATTCCTAAATGTAAAACTAGCAAAGACAATAATCCACCATGGAAAGGATCCCACACTCAATCCTTCTCTGATGGGAAGGAAAATGAGCTGATATCAATGTGAATACATTCAAGAGTAAAAACTCCAAAGATGGTGAGGATATTATAATAATAATAATAATGGATTGGATTTTTCTGCGCTTTTCCAGACGCTCAAAGCGCTTACAGTGTCTCCATTATTCATCCATTCTTGGTGATGGTAGCTACGGTTGTAGCCACAGCTGCCCTGGGGCAGACTGACAGAGGCGTGGCTGCCAGTTCACGCCTACGGCCCCTCTGACCATCACCGGGATCATTCATACACATTCACACACCAGTGGAGCCACACTGGAGGCAAGGAGGGTGAAGTGTCAACGACATTTGGCTGGTGGGAGCGGGGATCGAACCGCCGACCCTTCGATCATTGGACGACCCGCTCAACCACCTGAGCCAATGTCGCCCCATATATAGATATAGATATGAAGGTGGTGAAAAAGGTCATTTATAGTGTATAAGCCTCTAACATACATATGTAACTTATCATTACAAACTGAGAGATTCCCAAACCAAATGAAAACAGCCAAAGAGAGAAAACAGATCCACCTCATCGTCTATCATGGATGCTGTGGAGGAAATCACAAACGCTCTGGACAAAAAGAAATATGCAGCTGGAATTTACATTGACTTAAAAAAAGCATTTGACTGTCAATCATGACGTCCTACTGGACAAACTGGACGTGTCTGGGATAAGAAGACTAGCGCTAACTTGGGTCAAAAGCTATTTAACGGGAAGAAAACAATTTGTAAAGATTAACGAATTAATGAACGGCGACCTGTCCAGGGCATCCCTTGCCTACGCCCAAGTAGCCGGGATAGGCTCCGGCAGCCCCGTGACCCCGAAAGGGACAAAGCAGTACAGAAAATGAATGAATGAATGAATAATGAATTTTCAGCAAAGAGATAAGTTATGGTGTCCCACAAGGATCAATTCTGGGCCCTCTGCTATTCAATATTTACATAAATGACATATTCAATGTTTCAAAGCTTTAGAAAATCATTCTGTTTGCTGATGACACAAATCTATTCTATTCTACAGACAATCATAGGGAACGTATCAATGTGATAAACACAGAGTTAACCAAAATAAAATTATGGATGGATTACAACACATTATCTTTGAACCTAGATAAAACCAAAGTGATGTTTTTTGGAAACTACAACGCAAATAAAGAGCTCTCAATTGAAATATTTAATTGAAAGTGTGACAAATCAAATTCTTAGGAGTTTTTAATCGATGACAAACTAAGTTGGAAACCACACATCAGACACATACAAACTACAGTCTCCAAAAGTATTTCAATCATCAATAAATCTAAAAATATATTAGAATAGATATTTATTGTACTGTTCTTTAATACTACCATATTTCACCTACTGTATAGAAATTTAGAATAATAATAATAAGAGTTCCCTACATCCTCTCTGTTTATCAGAATTGTACATAAAGCCGGATATATTGATCATACAAACCATTTATTTCAATATTCCAGACTTTTAAAACGTTATGACCTTGTGGATTTTTACACCAACAGCTTCTATCCAGAGTCAGTGGGAAATCGTTGCCATTCAATATCCAGAAACAGTTCTTAGAAAATGAAGGAGGAACAAACTGAGGGGATGTAGGAACTTCAAGATCAAACTGATCAGAACCACAAAGAAAAGTTTCTGTGTGTCGGTGTGTGGCACTAAACTCTGGAACGGGTCAGTAATGAGCTCAAACGATGTTCAGATGTTCAAATATTAGAGAAAATGTATAAAGAAACTCTGATTTAATGATATAAAGATAAGAGTTAAGGATCAATAGGTGATTGAATAATTCCAAATCCATGTGTGAACTTGATTGTGGTGAAATAATCAAAGCTCTTTTAATTACAACCACTGAGTGTTACATTGTAATGTGCAATAATGATTACTGACATGTTTAAATTACAATCAATAACTATTGATTTACTTTACTTGATCTGCAATGTGTAGCAATAATTACTGGTTTAATGTGATCATGTGTTCTAATAATCAATGATTATTACATAATGGTTACTATTACTGTTTACTGAAATCATGAATGAATGTTTTATGAAGATCATCAATCATTACCAGACACTGGATTTAGTAACTTGAAAGGAATCTATCGGATCAGAACCGGATTACAAAAACTGTAAAACTATCAAATGAAGTAACTCAGTAGGGGTGGGGGGGGGGGATTACATTAACTCACTTCTTCCCGCTCTTTTTCAAGCAATAAATCAAACTCTACTTTAATTAACGATGACTACAATTAATTAAGAAAATGTGATCTAAGCGTCTTTGTTTTTGTTTCTGTTTTTTAATCTTTGGATTTCATCATTTCTGTAATGAGTTTGATAAATTTGTGTACATTTTTTTATTGTATTGACTACAATTAATGCTAAACATAAATGAAATCAATCAATCAATCAATCAATCAATCAATCAATCAATCAATCAACATGACCTTAAATCCTCAATTTACATAAGAAGAAATTAAAGAGGTCGATAAAAAACAAGCTGCTCCAGGAAAACTGAAGGATGAAGCGCCCCCCCCCCCCCCCCAGTTTCCTCTGGAAGGTGGTTGGAGGTAACTGAGGGGGGTGGAAGGAGGAGCTCACTCACGGAGGAGGTGCTGCTCCTCCTTATCCAAACAGTCCCCCCCCCCCACACCTACCTGGACAGATCATCTCCTACCTCACTGTGGAGGTCCTCTGGACCCCCCAGTCTGTGGAGCATGATGGGAAGGAGAATTCCCCGACAGGAGAACAGAATCCCGGATCCTGGAACTCCTGATTCCTCTGGAAGAGCCTCTCTGTGGGAAGACAGTGGTGTGGAGAACAAAACAAAAAGACTGTCTGCAGGGGGGGGGGGCAAAGAGAAGCATTCAATTAGTGGCAGCGGTAGGGGGCAGAGATTCTGTGTACCCTAAGACGCCCCCACTGCAGCATAATGGGGGGGGGCATCAGGAGACTAGCTGTTGCTGCAGCTTTATTTCCTGTTCCAGCCGTGCAGGAGCCCACCCAGCTACTGAGGGGGGGGTCCGGGGGGGTCTTCCCACAATAGTCAGTAGGAAGTCAGCTTGTTGCAATGGCTGTGGGGTTTAACTTCAGGTGTTCAAATCTGAACAAACATTTCCTGACAAACAGAATATATAAATCAACAGATGAAGACAGTCGTTTATCAGACTTTCTATAGTTTGGTCTTTTTTTTTAAAACCTGTATTTACACAAAAATGTGTTTCCAGTTTCAGAGGCTCTTCAACTTTCTGAAGCACAAAATGAGAAGAAACACCCAAACCGGGAAATCTTTGGGTTTTGTGCAAACAGAAAAGGTTTACAGTCATTTGCTGGTTAATCACTGAAAGCTGCAGTTCAGAGAAAACCTGCAGGAATGTTCCGGTTTCCTCTGAAAGTCTGGAGTTCAACTCCTTATTTCTATAAAATCACTGATTTTGTTTCAGGTGTAAAGAATATTTAGACCAATATTGAGAATGTCAATGACCTCTAAAGAGACGGCATTGGGGAACCTCACAGTCCTGATTGTAGTAAATAAAAGATCAACCACAGGACTGTTTGTTCTGATTAAATCCTTATTTGACCTTCTAAGGCGGGACCTTTTCCTGGGTGAGGATGATCTCCTCCTTCGGCTCCGTTACTCTTTGGAAGACATGAAGTGATGACAAGAAAAATGCAAATTGGAAATGGTCACATACTTGTCGGATCTAATTAAAGTGCAAAAACTAAACGGCCTGGCGCGCCACAGTCTTACGAGTCATCCGTTTTGTTGCCAACTCACATTTCTTCACATCATGGTGACAACAAAATTACAAGTGACAATTGTCGTGGTCCCCTGGATACTCTCAGATCAACTGATAATTGGATGGTTCTTCACCAGAAGAGAAGGCGCCATGGTAACGCCGCCCGTAATTGCTCCGTGTTCCACATTGAGGATTCATTAATGCCGACTGACTTTGCTGTCAGCCTGTTGATGGTTTCACTCTGTCATTACAACAGCGCGGCGATTAGAGGAACACTTCCAGGTCTGCAGTGAAAGCAGCCTCACAGGCCTGAGGTCTGCAGACAAAGAGCAGAGGAACGGATCCATGGCGTCCTTTAGCTTGTGTGATGAAGCATGAATGGAACTAATGACTGCATGTACCTGTCCCTGCTGCCCTCAGCCTCCAGCTGGTGCTCCTCCGAGCTGTCACGGGCCCCCCCTTGTTCAATCGTGTACTCACTTAACAGCCAGCCCCTACATGGCCTCAAAACTGAACAGCATCCAACCTTTTCTGTATACACGGAGGTCGCCCGAGGACAAGGTCAGACCAGTTTCAACAGCAGCTTTTGAGAAGAAGGAGGATTTTTATCTGCAGTTCCACAAATCTGTTCAGAAATGATTATGATTCAACAACAGCAGTCTGAGTGGATGGAATTCCTTTTGCTCCTATAGACAGACGACTTCTTCCTCTGGGAACATGGATAACCCATCCTCACAGGTGCTGTGTGAGCCGACATCAAGTCAGACAGGAAGATGCTTCTCTGCTGTGTTGTGTTCGTTCAGTTCTGCTTGCAGTGCTGCTGCAACACTTCATCACTTTGCAGACATAAGACATCTGGATTTCTATGGAGTGATATTTATGCCACCAGTTTGCAGTGAAAATATTAAATATTTCCTTTCAAAAATGTCTGTGAAGACTCTCAGTCATCCAGGTTGATTCCATCATAGTAGTAGGTTTAGGGGGCTGTCATCTGGACTGGACAGGCTTTGTCCAGTCCAGATGACAGCCCCCTAAACCTACTACTATGATTCCATTCAAATAATTTTTTCTTTGATTCCAAAAAGTATTTTTGTGTTTGCAACACAAATGTTTTCGCATGCGTTGTGTCTCATCTAGCTCTTTTCTTTTCTTTGATTCAATATGCTGAGGCTTCCGCCTTTGGCCTCCACCAAACCCTGTTGCATCGGCCCCTCCTGCAGGTGGTGGGCCCACGGGGGGGGGGTCTTGAAAGCTAAATAAAAAGAAAACACGAAGCAACTCATTTTCCCAGCAGAAACAAATCAGACTGGTGTAAACTAAACAAAAAATGACTTTAACAGGCAGATCATCTGATGTTGGGATTTACCTCTGAAACAGACCGACTCCAAGAAATTACCCATAATTCCCAGTGTCAGATCCAGAAAGAGGTGGAGCCTGGCTAAACCAGCAGCCAGTGTGGAACTGCAGGGAAAGAAGCTTATTGAAAACACAGATTCAGTTTGCCGCGTACAACATAAACCTTGAACTGAAATGGGGAATGAAATGAAAAACCAGAAAATAATGAATGAAAGACTACGAACGCAGGGAAGTGCTGGGACAGTCTCCAACCTGTCATCTCTGCACATTAGTTTGGATTCTGACTGATGGTGGCAGAAGTTTGAGCTAAACGTTGATGGAAAGAGAAAATGCAGCTGCATTGGAGTTCCTGCTGGAGGTTGATGGACTGCTGATGATGGGAGGATGAGAGCAGCACAGAGAGAGCCCGCCGAGAGGTCAATAGTTCTTCACTGACCTGTGAAAAAGTCCATTATTCCACCGTTGTGTCTCTGACTCTCCCTCCTTTAACGCGCTGCAGTCAGCTGAACAATAACCATGTTGTTGCCAGCTGGACTGCAGTTGTGAGTCCGCCACAGCCTTGTAGAGCATGGGGGGGGGGGGGGTTGTTCCTGACAGCTCGCTGCTCTCGGGTCCAGTTAGATTAGAGGACGACTGATTGAAGGACGCTGGAACGAAGCTAAACCCACTGAGAAAGTGTTACTTTTGTTTTCTGCCTTGACGACATGGAGCTGTCAGGGTCAATCTACTGAAAAGATTTTTTAAAGTTTCAATAACATGAAAACAAAACATCAGATCGTTCGTTCGTTTATTGATTGACACTGAAATCAATTCATGAACAAATGAAAACATGAATGCATTCTGAGGACTGGGCTCGCCAAAGCGCCACGTCTGGATCAGGACCAGCGTCTGAGAGACCGAGAACAGAATCATTGAAAAAGGATTTCTGTCACGTCTGCAGAAAAAATCCTAAAGAAGACACGAACCCTTCAACATATAAGCAGACCTTTCAACTTAAAAGTCCACATGTGTGTGTCTATGTGCGTTTGTGTAACTGCATGTGTGTGTGTGTCTGTGTGTGTGTGTGTGTGTGTGTGTGTGTGTGTGTGTGTGTGTGTGCGTGTGTGCGTGTGTGCGCGTGTGCGCGTGTGCGCGTGTGCGTGTGTGTGTGTGTGTGAGGCAGACAAATGCAGCTCCTTCCAGCCGTCAGTGTGAGTCAGGAGTGTCAGCGCTGACGGACACAAGTGGAGGAAGCAGCTGAAGAGGAGAAAGAAGTGAAAAGGGAAAAGAAAACTTCAACCAGAGTCGGTCCGAAACACAAACCCAGGCAGCAGAATCAGTGATGAGGATGTGAGCAAAGGATTGTGGGAAGTCATGAGATCAGCGAAGAAAACAGACGAGATGTGAAACTAAAACAAAGCTGAAACTGGAATGTGAAAATAACAGATCTGAATCCTAAAAGATCAGACTGACACAGAGAAAGCTGCATGTGGAGAAATTCAGCAGAAAGAGATGAAGGAGCAGATTTCTGTGGTAAAGTCCGGTCAGCCGTCGCTGCAGAGAATCCAGCGCCTTTCTCTTTGGGGGGATCTGTGTCAGAACTA
Source organism: Oryzias sinensis (assembly GCA_037389245.1). Classification (NCBI taxonomy): domain Eukaryota; kingdom Metazoa; phylum Chordata; class Actinopteri; order Beloniformes; family Adrianichthyidae; genus Oryzias; species Oryzias sinensis. The sequence continues at coordinate 31,780,506 of CM074494.1, forward strand.
TTTAACAATATACTGAGTATTTTTGTATTTCATGCTTTACATGTGGAAAGAATTCAGAGTCACTATGATGACGACAGTTTAGAACAGAAAAACAAAAGAATTCCCTCAGCAGGTCCGGATTTAGCCTGAAGTTCTGCTCAGTCAACATGTGTGGACCCAAAAGGTTCGCTCAAATGTTCAGTCATTCATTCATCTTCTAACTGTTTGTTCCCTTTCAGGGTCTCAGGGCTGCTGGAGCCTATCCGGCCACTGGTGGGACATCCTGGACCGGTCTCCAGTCAGACGCAGGGCTACAGTCACACACTCATGCACGCTCACATTCACATCTATTTGGAGTAACCAGTGAAGCAAGTTTTTGGACGGTGGGAAGAAGCCGGAGAAAACCCACACATGCACTGGAGAACATGCTAACTCCACGCAGAAAGGCCCCCCCCCCATTGGTGTTCTGGCTCAGGTCCCCCAGCCAGGACTTGAACCAGTGACCTTCTTGCTGTGAGGCAAGAGGCTAACCACTGCACCACCGTGCAGCCCATCAGTCAAATGTTCTGGACCCAAATAGGAAACAGGAAGAGGCTCTTCTTCTGCTCTTCCTGCACAGTAAAGGCATCTTTACTGGTATCATGAGGAACCACCAGAACCCACAGTGGACCAGAACACCAGGAGGTTTTATGGGGTCTCAGCAGGGAGGTGCCCCATCCTGCCGGGGGGTCACTGAGCCACTCTTCATCGTCCTCAAAGAGAAAGGGGCGCGGCCTCCTCACCCTGTCTATCTGCTCTTTGGTCTTCCAGACAGCAAACCGATGCTGCGTCTCCGCTGTGATTCATGACCTGAGCTCTCTGGCGGGCGCCGCCCCCATCAGAAATCCTGCAATCCAGACAAAAACACTGAACGATGCAAAGAAGACATCCATCGGGTTGTGCTTTGTAGAACTCTCCTAAGGGATTCCCAGAATGCTTTGAGGCAGTTTAGCCTGGAAGCGCTATTATGTGTCTATAGCAGTGAATATAACCTCTGACCTCTGCACACCTGGAAAGGTTCCGCTTCATCAAAAGAGGAAGGCGAGCCGGACCGGAGCCTCGGCGAGCTGCTGGAGACCGCCGCTGATGGTTTCTGAGCTGCTTCTGATAAAACTGCTCTGAAGGAAAGTTTGCGCTTTCCCTCCAAGTCTCCTCATGATGAGGAAACGCTGACAGAGCTTTGACATTTTTCTGAAGCTGTGAGACTCCAGAGTTTTTCACGTCGCTCACTTTCACAGAATAAAACTTTCAAAAACCTCCCAGGGGGTTTTGGAAAACGACGTCTCAGCCTTGAACGACTCGGAGGCATCAATCCTACACTGCTCAGCTCGCTGCTACAAAAGCTTTCATTTATTCAGCAGCGCTTTCTAAGACCAAATCCTGAGAAATAATGCCACCGCACTTTTGGATCAGAACCCAAATGTTCTGAAACGCTGCGATCAAAGGCTCACTAAAAATGTTCTTTTGTGCAGAAACAGGAACTTGTGTTAGCCGCAGTACAATGAAACCATGGACTGCAAATGGAAACTGGACTGAGTGACCCCACCCAGGAAGTGGCTGGATATGGAGAGAAATAGATCGTTATATTAACTGATACCTTTTTTTTAACTTCTACTTGATAATCCTCTTTTGTCCGTAGTTTAACTCATAAACTGACCAATCAGAGGCCTCAGTGTGACCAAGAAGCGTCACGGGTTGCAGGACAGCGGCTGAACACCAGCCTCAGTTGTTTGTTTGTCTCCTTCCTCTCAGCCCAGCAGCGGTTTCTAGTTTCACCGACTGACACATGCAAACAAATGCTTCACATTTCACATCGTGTTTCATTCTAAAGGTTTGGTTTTTGACAGAAACTTACTCACCGTCTAAGTTTCCCTCCACAAACGCCGACTGACGCCAAACCAGAGCATGTTCCACATCAGCATACACATCCACAGGAAACAGGAAGTGACATCACATGTCAGCCTTGTTTTTGCTTTTTTTCTGTATTTCATCTTTTTTTTTCTTTGTTAAATATTAGTAATTTTGGAGTTATGTCTAAGAATCCTCCAGGATTTAGAGAGGTGTTCGGTTGATTGGCCTGTGGGAGGGGCTAAGCCTTTATAAGTTTTGGTTGCAGTGGAGGAATTCCCAGAATCAGTGGAATTCTTTTGATATTTTCTTTTGGGGGGGTCTTGGAACTTGGTTCTCTTATTTTAGAGTGATTTATTTCTTCACTGCTACAAAGAACCCCGTCACACTCAATGAAAGTAGGAGGAGCCTGCTGGACCTCCCATCCAGCGTTCAAAATGTTTGATTGACAGCCTGCTGTCAAGTGGTGGGGGTGTGGCCCTCCAACAAGCTCACTCCTGACTGGTGAGAGTGGTTGCCATAGAGACGTTGGCTCAGAGCGACTCGGACCAATCACTGCTTATGGCGGTTTGGCCGTCACCCTCTCTCTCCTGGTCCCACAAACACGAGGACAGCCTCCTGATGCCGCTTCATGGTTACAGCCACGGTTTTCAGTGGCTCACAGAGCCGAGAGGATGAAAACGATGAAGGAAACTTTGAAAAAATCCTCCAGAAATGGATGGTCGTTGAAAGGTGTTCTTTTGGGATGTGGACGAGGTCAAAGGTTAACCTTCAGTAAAGTCTGGGCACAGAAGGTCCAAACTCTTCTGACCAACACTTGAAACGTCACAGACAGAAATGAAAACAGTAGAACGTAAATCAACAGGTGTGTGGAAACCAAACAGGTAAAGACGTGAACCTCGAGGCCCTGAACATCCAACCGACGCGTTGACCGTCGACTCCAATGAGGCGTCCTCAGCTCTGCAGAAAGTGTTGCTGCTGTTTTCACAAACATGTCAACGTGTCGTCATTCTGCAGATCAGCAGAGGGTTTGGTTTTAGTGAAGATGTGAAGCACATTCTGTCACAAAAAAGGCCTAAATGACTGAACCACTGCTGTGGAGACGGCAGGACGTTTCTCTGTTCCGTGGTAAATATTCACGCCGTGATCTGTTCCTGCAGGAGAGCGGTGAGGCGGATCACCCACCCATCAGACAGCTGGTGAACCTGAGCTGCCCCCTACGGTGGCCCTGAATGCCAACGACCAGACGGATGAAGTCAGTGTGGTGTGAGGAATGCTGGGAGGCAGGAATCAGCGGCACGGAGGGCGTTCGGTACTGTTAGTAATACCTCAGACGCCCGCAGACACCAACCACACCAGCAACAATCAATCCCAGGATCATTTTTCTGTAATTACTGTTCCTCATCACCAGATAATTGCTGGTGATCCAGCCTGAGTGGCTCCAGTCCTGGGTTGGGGCCCTCCACGGCACGGCGGCGCGGCTGTCAGTGGCGGCGTTCCCTGCGGTCCGACCCAAGACTGCACTCGTCTTTACGCCTCAGTGAAGTGTTGTTTGGGGATTAACCACTGCAATATTTGAGCATCTCACCTGTTTAATAAGCAGCTCAATCACTTCCTCAAAGGTTCATCACCTCAAAGAAGACACAGAGATTTTTATTAACACGCCGCTTCAATTCAAGGCCAATTAGCAGCCCTGATTGAAGGGTGTGCTTGTGAGAAGATGTACTCTGGTTCATTAGTGGTCAACAAATATGAGGAACCCTACAGAGGACCTCCCTGGAGCTCTGAGAGCCTTAGAGCTGTTGTTGTGTCCTTCTTTTCTTGGTGTTTGTGTAGTTGTTCTGTCCCTGGTGTTCACCCTGAAGTGAGCACAGAGCTTTAACATTCACAGCAGGAAGGCCTCTTAAAAACAGCACCTCTCAAGGTCGATGGCCCTCTTACAACAAGCCTAATTGAGAATTTGATCTAGTTGCTCTGGGGAGAGGACAAAGTGCTGCTGTGAATGATAAAGACAAGCTATCCCATTTGATCAGAGGTAATCAAAATGCTGGCCTGCTTTTAGGTCACTTCCTTCTTTACCACTGAACTCTGTAAAGAAACAAGACATTTGTGGCCCCTTTGATTCACGGGTGACAACCTGAAAAACGCAGATTCTTTTCAGCTTGTTTTATTTTTCCAGTTAAATCTCCTCTAAAGTTTGGAGAAACATGCAGGAAGTGGGCAGATCTGCAATAACTATGGTGTTGTGGCAGAAATGATCCACATCAGAGACAGAATGAGGCTTTTGTCTGAGCAGACGCTTCATCTCCGGTGGGTTTCCCTTTCTCCTCCATCTTCTGCTGCTGTGGCTAACGGCGTTCTCCGGGCTCTGGTTTCGGTTTCCTGACACGTTCAGACGTGCTCCAGCAAAGGGCGACACACCTGAAAGAAGAGCGGCCATTGCTTTGGTCATGCCTTCAAAATGGTCTTACATCACGCTTTGAGAGCTTCAAAGGCCGCTCTCACAGAGGAACTTCAAAGACGGCCTCGGACTAGAAATTGGGCTGAAGCTCCCGCCGTGTGACTCCAGCTGCAGGCCGAGCGCCGTGGAGGCAGCGTGAAATGAGGCTGTGAGCGATGAGACTGCAGTGCAGAAGGAACCAGAACCAGGCGGAACACATGAGAAGAAGACGTCTCCCCGCCAAAGAAAGGGAGTTATTACATGTCATCAGCAGCCATGAGGCTTCACAATAGATCTGTGCTTTATTAGGTCGGGGGCAAACAAAGTTTCTGCTGCCCCTCACAGCTACAGGGCAGCAGGCATACGTGGCATCAGGTAACCAAGCATCACGTTAAACACAAAGGATTGATGGGATCCAGGTTATTTCCATCAGCAGGACTTTGCTGGTTAGTCACCTGTGCATGAAGTGGAAAATCTGAATCAGAAGTGATTCTCACAATAGAAGGGAAATGAGATTTGTTCTGCCTTCTGAAGCCTGGAGGGCTGTTATATTTACCTCCATGCAGCAGGATGTGATGCAGAATGAACTTCAAAACCTTTCAGAAGTGGAAATCATTTGTAAAAACAACCATGACGTGTGTTTGTGGAAATCGTTCAACCAAATTCCCAGTAAATACTTCAGGTTCAAAAACAGCAAACACTCGTCATCGTCGTCCACGTCTGTAACATTTGGCAGCATAAGTATGATGTATGGGAGGAGATCGGTCTCCATGGTAACCTGGATAAGACCCACACAACTGTTTATACCCCAAGACATGGTTTCTTCCTGAGCCTGATTCTGCTATAAAGTCTGGAGAAAAGTGCAGAAAGTGGTTCATACAAAGACACTGTGAATGAAATACTGGGTTAATCCCCCCCCAAAGCAGATTTGCTGCTGTGGGGGTCGGTGAAGGGTGGTGGATGTCACCTTCATTCCTGTAAAGCTTTAAAAAAAAGAAGAAGAAAGGAAAGGAGTCGTAAGGCAGAATGGCAGTGACTCTCGTGACAGAAGAAGCTGAAGGTTCAGCAGGAGATGCTTTTCACACTGGGGGGGGGGGCTTTCTGAGGAAAACACATCATGCAATGCTCTGCAAACACGTTTAACCTGGAGCCCATCAAAGAGAACCTCCTAAATGTGGTCTAGATCACTTTCTGGCAGTTTGACCTCATCCTGTGCAGACTTTGGGTTTGTAGGTAAAGTGGTTCCACTTCAGTCGGCCCGTCTTTCCTCACAGAGTTCCACCGCTGTTGTTTTCCTTTGGGGCATAAATGTGCATCATTTTCTGCCTTTTGCTGTCCTTTGCCCTGTGCCGCGCTGCAGCAGCAAGCCTCCATGGAAGAAATCAGCTGAAATGGAGGAACACTTCAGCGCCGCCCTTTCCCCTTCTCCTCCAACACTGATTAGACCATTGATTTTTTTCTTCAGCACTGGTTCCTGCTGCAAGAGCAGTAATAACAATTTATCTTGGCTCCTTTTCCATTATAGTGGAGCTGCAGAGAAACAGGAGGAGAAGTGCAGAGTTTTATGATTTATGGCGGTTATTTGACCTGTGGTGATCAGAGAGGATCTCCTAACATCATGCAGACTCAGGACAGACTCCAGGCTCTGGCAGTTCCAACTTTAGAAACACCATTGGGATCTAAAATCCTCCTCTGTCTTCAGGTGGCTGTTCATCCTCTGAACTCAGCAAAAATACAGACTATAAATGTTTGAGTGTTGGTCTCATCTCCTCTTCCTCACACCTTCGTCTTTGCAGAAACAGCGAGCTGGCTTGTGTACAAACTCGGTTCTAGGTGGATGAGGATGGATTTGAGGTGTTCATCGGATCCTGGCGGTCACCTCCTGGACTGTTCTGCACAGAGAAATGGTTGATCAGCGAAAACAGATTCCATTTCAGGACCACAGAGCAGATATCGTCACACCGCCTCATGATAGCTGCTTCAAAATGAAAACACAGAGAAGCTGTGCATACTAGAGTCTTTCTCCTGGGCTGGAGGCAGATGCTGCTCATCAAACACCTGATTTCCACGTCAGCCCAGAGGAGGAAAGTCTGCATCAGCGTAGAGCAGCTGCTTATGATCTTAGATGAAGGAAAACTCCGTCATGAAACATTTAAAGCAGCAAACAGGAGCATGGCATGAATCTTCCACAGCACAGCAAGCGGATCACGACTGACGCCGTTCAGCCTGAAACCTGCAGGAGCCCCAGCACCATGCCACAGTGGTGGAAGGTTCCACAGCCAGTGGGCCTCAGGAGCTTCTCCCTCATGGACTTGCTCCAAATGCAGAGAACTCAACAGAAGAGCCGCTGGTCCCGGTGGTCCTCAGACATCATGTCTGAAGGAGCGGCTGCAGCTCCACACACCGCCGTCACATCCTCAAACTCTTTTTTTGTGCATTTGGTCAGAAATAATTTCCTTCTGGAAGTGATCCAACCAGGCGTCACTTACACCTTCAGTATGCCGGCCTCCTCAGGTTCAGACCCAAACTGAGTTCAGGTGAGCTTTCACACCTTCACACGAGGTGGACTTCCAGGAGAGAAACGCTGGTGTGGACCAAACAGGCCGGCGAGGAAGAGTCTGGTCACCAAACAGACGAGGAAGAGTCTGGTCACCAAACAGGCCGGCGAGGAAGAGTCTGGTCACCAAACAGGCGGGCGAGGAAGAGTCTGACTTTGAACTCAGATGAGTTTCAGACAGAATTTCTGCAGTTTCTATGCTCCTGAAAACTCGCTCTGGTTACGATGATCAGTATTCATATTTTCTTTAAAGTTTGAAATGACTGAGCATCCAAACAGCAGGTCTTCCCAACACATCCACAAATCTGTGTTTGAGCTGACTGAGGTTTTTTCTGATCATCAGAAGAACTTCTGGGAGTTCCGGCCTTTTCTCTGCAGACGCAGATTCCACGGTTAGCTTGACAAGAAGAGCAGCTAAAAAAGTGCCAAAACAACCGTATACGGGCAAAAGAGAAGCACTCAGAAAATGGGAAAACACAACAAAGTTCTGGTGAAATTGAGGGTTTTTATTCCAGTATAAATTGTTTTAGAAACAATGATTGTCTTGGTAACGGCAGCAGGGAGAGCACAGCCGGCGCTCGGAATGATTTCTTCTCTTCTCAGACAAGCTACAAGCAGGCGAGACAGGAAGCCACAGTCTGACTCTGGCAGACTGCTAATGAGCCTGCAGAGGTTTTTGCCTCACCCCAAAGGCTCGTTCCTGTTTGCTCCATCCTCCTCCAGAACGGAGAAGAACGCTGGAGAAATGAGACATCTCACTGGCAATTTGCACCGTTAAAGGCAAAACTACAGCTGATGGCTAATAACTGTTGGAATATTCCAATGAACAAAACAAGAATTTGGAAAAGTAACTTTAGGAAATCTTAGATTTCATGAGCAGACCTGGCAACACAAACAGAGAGCAAATCTCCACATCATCTGATTAATCACCACGATGATAAACACGCCTCTCAGTTACAGAACAACCAACAACTGTCACTCCAGTGACGTGAATCTGACAAAAGAAAAACATCCAAATCTATTTTAAAATTGATATCAGCAGAGATGTTTATAAAAATGAAACCTAACCCAGAGGTTCACAAACCTTTCTGCTGGGTCTCCATTTGGTTTTAGAAAGACAAATGTGCTGTTACGCTCCAGAATGATGGCATAACTGCCCACATTATGTCTCTGTCCAGTTTAATCTATTGACCATTTCAGACTCTTTGTTTTTTATTCTCAAATTATTCACGTTGGGTTAAAACCTTTATTCTGTGTCTGTACAGAGGTTATTGGCAGCTCATACGCTCATGTTCTTTACAGTTAACTCATTTGTGATTTCAGTTTGTTTACTCTCAGCAGTTGTTCAGTTGCCAGAGCTTGAGGGGAGGATCCTGGTGGCTGTAGGTGTGGATGTGGGTGTGGATGTAGGTGTGGGTGTGGATGTGGATGTGGATGTAGGTGTGGCTGTGGGTGTGGCTGTGGATGTGGATGTGGATGTGGATGTAGGTGTGGATGTGGATGTGGATGTGGATGTGGATGTGGATGTGGATGTAGGTGTGGATGTGGATGTGGCTGTGGATGTGGATGTAGGTGTGGATGTGGATGTGGATGTGGGTGTGGATGTGGGTGTGGCTGTGGATGTGGATGTAGGTGTGGATGTGGATGTGGATGTGGGTGTGGCTGTAGGTGTGGATGTGGGTGTGGATGTGGATGTGGATGTAGGTGTGGATGTGGATGTGGATGTGGGTGTGGATGTGGGTGTGGATGTGGATGTGGATGTAGGTGTGGATGTGGATGTGGATGTGGGTGTGGATGTGGGTGTGGATGTGGATGTGGGTGTGGATGTGGATGTGGATGTAGGTGTGGATGTGGGTGTGGATGTGGGTGTGGATGTGGATGTGGATGTAGGTGTGGATGTGGGTGTGGATGTAGGTGTGGATGTGGGTGTGGATGTGGGTGTGGATGTGGGTGTGGATGTGGGTGTGGATGTGGGTGTGGATGTGGGTGTGGATGTGGGTGTGGATGTGGGTGTGGATGTGGGTGTGGATGTGGGTGTGGATGTGGGTGTGGATGTGGGTGTGGATGTGGGTGTGGATGTGGGTGTGGATGTGGGTGTGGATGTGGGTGTGGATGTGGGTGTGGATGTGGGTGTGGATGTGGGTGTGGATGTGGGTGTGGATGTGGGTGTGGATGTGGGTGTGGATGTGGGTGTGGATGTGGGTGTGGATGTGGGTGTGGATGTGGGTGTGGATGTGGGTGTGGATGTGGGTGTGGATGTGGGTGTGGATGTGGGTGTGGATGTGGGTGTGGATGTGGGTGTGGATGTGGGTGTGGATGTGGGTGTGGATGTGGGTGTGGATGTGGGTGTGGATGTGGGTGTGGATGTGGATGTGGGTGTGGATGTGGGTGTGGATGTGGGTGTGGATGTGGCTGTAGGTGTGGATGTGGATGTGGATGTAGGTGTGGATGTGGATGTGGCTGTGGATGTGGATGTAGGTGTGGATGTGGATGTGGATGTGGGTGTGGATGTGGGTGTGGATGTGGATGTGGGTGTGGATGTGGATGTGGATGTAGGTGTGGATGTGGGTGTGGATGTAGGTGTGGATGTGGCTGTAGGTGTGGATGTGGGTGTGGATGTGGGTGTGGCTCTAGGTGTGGATGTGGATGTGGGTGTGGATGTGGCTGTAGGTGTGGATGTGGGTGTGGATGTGGGTGTGGCTGTAGGTGTAGGTGTGGATGTGGATGTGGGTGTGGGTGTGGGTGTGGCTGTGGCTGTAGGTGTGGATGTGGGTGTGGAAGTGGGTGTGGCTGTAGGTGTAGGTGTGGATGTGGGTGTGGATGAGGCTCTAGTGTGGATGTGGATGTGGGTGTGGATGTGGATGTGGATGTAGGTGTGGATGTGGGTGTGGATGTAGGTGTGGATGTGGCTGTAGGTGTGGATGTGGGTGTGGATGTGGGTGTGGCTCTAGGTGTGGATGTGGATGTAGGTGTGGATGTGGATGTGGGTGTGGGTGTGGATGTGGATGTGGGTGTGGATGTGGCTGTGGATGTGGGTGTGGATGTGGATGTGGGTGTGGATGTGGGTGTGAAAGCGACATGTAACACAAAAAGCAGGAAGAGTTCGACAGTTAAACTTTCTCTAAACTGTTGATCAAAACCTTGGATGTAAATCAACAGACTTTCTACTGTTATGAAACATGTAAAGAGATAAATTTAGCATCCAACACGGACATCCAACATTCACATGAGCAGGAAAACCACACATGGCCTCTTCAGAGTGTGCATTGCATTAAAAGCACAGGTCATTCTTTGTCATGCATTTATGTTCATCTGTCTTTCTGGACGTTTTTTCTTTGTTTTGAGTTTGTTTTGTTAAAGTCGTACGATTCCTCCATGTTTGTCAGCTGCTGTGATCGGACACAGTTTCTGCTCTCTGATGGGTTTTACATTTTTACATCCATTTATTTCTGAAACTCCATCTGTTCCGTTTGTGACGTTCAACTTTAGTTAATTGCCTGTGTTCTGGTTCTGGTTCTGTTGACCTTGTTTGTGGACCCGGTTTGTACATTTTCTCCTTCGTTTGTGATAAGTTTCTCTTTTCCTCCTTTGGCCACTCAGTCCCTCACAAACAGGAAACGCGTTTCACCAGAACAGGTGAACAGGACAGTCAAGGACACAGCCTTACAACCATCACAGATGCTCCGGTTTGGGAACTCGTCCAGCTGAACGTGTAAACTGACTCTCCGTCAGGAATTAGCGTTGCTGATTTGAGAAAGCAGACTGTAAAAAGCAGAACTACTCTAGGAAGGAGAAGTCCTCCTTCTCCCAGAGGGTTTGTTTCTTTTCCAATTGAACTGGAAAACATTTAGCAGAGGTCAAAGTCTTCACTTTTGTGCTGCAGCTGCCAAATCCTGACTGACTTGGAACATGTTTCCTGCTGTTTTCTGTTTTTTATGACCCTAATCCTAATCCTAACCTGAGATTGTTCCAGAAGAGCCCAATGAACCCAAAGACGGCTCAACAACCATCAACCACAAAGACGTCAGCCATCCTCTCAGTCATCAGGCTTCAAAGCTCCTGACATTTTGTAATTTTTCACACCAATGGGCTTTGAGGGAATTTCATTTACGCGTCACAGACGCTGCACATTAATCAACAAAAGGATGTAAAAGTGTCAGAATTGAACTAACCTGCTTCCATCCAGCTCCATGAAGGAAAGTTCAGACACCTTCAGGTGTGAACGGAAACTCAAAAGCTTCTTGGTACAAACTTTTTCTCCACTTCACATCTTTTAGGGCATTACTTGAAAAGAAAAGAGGGTTGCACTGTGGTGTAGTGGTTAGCACTCTTATCAAGAAGGTCCGGGCTCAAATCCCAGCTGGGCCCTTTTTGTGTGGAGTTTTCTCCAGTTCTCTCCCCCAGATCAGAAACACGCTGCAGAGACTCCCTGGAGACTCGAAGCCTCAGCACAACACGCTCCACATCAGTCCATCAATGATCCGGTCCTTTTCTCTGAGGGCTGCTGAAAAGTTCAGGGGCTGAATGAAGGAAGTGGTGGGGACGCTCCGACACCAAAGGAGAAACCAGCAGCTTCTCTGCTGTGGAGAAACTGAAACTCTTCATCAGAGTCGGGGGTTCGGAGGTTGTCGTTCATTCCAGTGAAGTTTGGTTTCCTCCACATTTCTGTTGTCCCTTTGATTAAATAAAGGATCAAATGCGTTGGAATATCAGAGAGACAATCTGAAAAATAAATTAGAACAAAGTCAATTGTCTGTGACTTTTCTACATTTTAGAATAGATTTATCTTTGAAGTGGCAGCCATGCATAATAATCCCAGTTTATGCTAATTTACAGCCTCCTCCTCTTCCTCAGATTGTGGAAAACCTTGGGTGTGTTTGTGTTTATTTGGAGGGTGAGAGTGAAGATGGAGAACATTCTGAACTGTGCCTCTCAGAGGACGGGGTGAGGAGGCTCAGCAGTCCAGCAGCAGAGAAGCCAATTACTGGGAAAAACCTGCCTGATGGTTTCCTGACGTCTGCAGGCGGCGGCGGCGTCCAGATGGACGGACGCCGCTGCATGGATGCAGCTGAGATGGGGAGGGGGTCATAACGTACGGTTTAACAGTTTAAAAACATCAGACACACACATGCATGCAAACGCACACAAACACACAGGCATGTGCAGGCATGTACTTGAGCACGCATACATGCACACACACTCAGGAACACACACATTTTTGTGCATGTACGTGCATGCACACACAAAAGCACTCAAAAACACGCACGTGCAAATGTTCGCACACGCTTATGCACAGACACTGATCCACCGACGCGCACATGCACACACAGACACATGCACACCTGCATACACACACATGCAAAGAGAGACACACGCCAAATCCCGATCTCCATTGAGCTCCTGCTGATTCCTGAATCAATAGCAGTTAACTGGCTGCCCTGTTGCCCCGGGAAAGCTGCTCGCTCTGCTGTACAGCTCAGAACTGCTGGGATTATTTAGACTGGTGGCTCCAACAGCTAGGCTTCTGTGGCACCTTCCTCCAGGCTCAAACGGCTGTCAGTTTGCTCAATTAAATGTTTACAGAGTAGAGAAATGAAGGAGCAAAACGTCCCCCCAAACTACAAAATAATCACATCGTATCTGAGAGCCCTGGGCCTCATCAAGCAGCAATAAAGTTTAATAAAGCACAATTAAATGGGCTTTTCACGTGGAGTTCTTTGTTTCCAGAAGCTCTGCCTTTACTGCCCCCTTGTGTCGCCTCGCCGTCTCATTGGGGTTGTAGAAACTGGGGCTTGTGCAGGAACGGCCACTTTCCCAGCTCCACTTTCACTCGGAGTCATTACAAATCCAATTCCCAGTAACTGCTTTTTTAGCATTTCAGATCTTCACGGCTGACCCACTTCTGCGCGGAGCTCGCCGTCTCTTTGTCGCCTCAGAGCACATTCCTGAAGCCCTCTTGTTTCTTCACGTTTGACGTGACGTTTGCTGGGACTGCGGCGGTCTGGGGAAGCCGCTCCTCCGTTCCACCTCTGTGGTGCTTGACCAGAACTTCAGCAGATGGTTCCATGTTCTTTCAGGGTCTGCACAGACCCTGAAAGAAGAATATTAATAAGGTTTCTGTTGACTCTGTGGCTTCAAACGTACAAAAAGTTCAAAAACGTAGCATCTTTTATGGTTTTGACTGACAATGCTCTAAATGAGAAGATCAAAAATGGTCTTTGAAGGGTTTTGTTAATCATTTCAAATGCTTTTTTGCATAATCTGCACTGGGTTTACTGTGTGCAGCTGCAGACTTCCTGAGCCCCTCTCCTCTGTTGGCGGGCGGCAGCTTCCATTTTGCGTGGAGCTAATAGGTTAGTGCTCGAGCAGAGAGAGACGGCGCTGAAAGTGGCGTGCTGCGCGGTGAGGAACAGCAGATATCTGTCCTGAGGGCACACAGAGGATCACAGCAAACTTCTGTCATGCTGTTCAGAGAAACACATCAGCTATTTCTGTCCCGTGCCTGGTGTGTGCTGCTGTGCACACACGTGCCACCCTCTCAGTGACAAACTGTCATTGTGTCACTGAGCTGCAGAAAGCAGCAGGTTAGAAAGTACAGCGGTCATCCCACCTTCTGCTTTCTGCAGCAGCTAAGCAGAAATGCACGGATGGAAACGTTTGGTGAACTCCAGAATCGTCCCTCTGCTGTGAAGATCTGACTTTTCCATCTTTACTTCTGGCTTTACGATTTCCTGGTGAACGTTGAAACGTTTTCTGTTGGCCAGCTCTCCACTGTCAGAGAAGCTAATGCTAATGCTAATGTTTTTGTACGTGGAGCCGTCCAGAGACTGCATGTATGGTGGAAATGCATTCATGTTCCTGTTACCACAAAGGCACAACTGATGCACATTCTGTACTAATGTGATGATCAACCAGCTAATCTAGGAGGATGTTCTGCATGTTTTACAGCGTGGAGGCGCTCTGCTTTACTGCATCAAAGGTTAATGACAAAGTGGTCTCTACTGTGCTTCCTAAAGAGGGTTTCCTTCCCAAAATACTGATCCACCCAGAGAGTCATGTGACTTTAACAATAGTCAGCTGTATGTGTGTGTGTGTGTGGGGGGGGGGGTGTTCAGTGGGAATTTTGTAAGAGTTCAATCACAGCCTGTTTGAAATACTTAAAAATGCAATAATACCAAAAAGAATCTTATTTTACGACAGAATTTAAAGTCAAGGGCACCAGATCTAGAATTTACAAAACTGTAGTACTTATAATTCTATCAAACTTGAACAGATTTGCTCGGGGGCGGGGCAGTTGAGTATTTGTTATGAATAAAGATTCTTTTAAATGAATGAATCCCAGCATAACATGGTTTTCTATGGTAAGCTTCTGAAAATAACTTGCAGCCCATTTGGACACAGATAATGGGAGATTCTGTGATGGGGCCCCGGAGGAAGGGCCCCGGAGGAAGGGCCCCGGAGGAAGGGCCCCGGAGGAAGGGCCTCGGAGGAAGGGCCCCGGCCCGCGTCTCCTCCCAGACTCTGTTAACTCTTTCATTCCAGATGCTGCTGTTGGGATTCCAGACTGTCAGAAGGCTGAGCCCGCTTGAACCATGTGGCTGAAATGGGCGCACTAACTTTCCTTCATGTGCAAATAATTCAGAATAAAAATGATGAGCCATAAACCCACCTTTCCACTTTTTCTTCAATTTCCCGCTCTACTGCTCATCCATCGGTAGATGGGACCACCTTTACCTGGAAAGACCCGGTTACTTGTGACAGCCGTGGAGCAATAAAGTGACGGATGTGAGGAGCGTACAGGTGCTGATCCCTCTCTGGAGCCTCTGGAGGACTGACCGAAAGGTAAATCAGCTGTCAGCGTTGACAGATGAAGCTCTGAGGAACCATCAGACTCCAGGACTTTACGCAGGCAGAGACCCCACACTCATCACCCTCTGGGTCAAGTGGACCCGTGAGCCCTTTTAGGTGTAAAGGTCGAGGTCACCAAGGGAAACCGCTGGCTCTACAGAGGAACGGAGTCAGAAGACGGGTTAGGTTGGTACGTGCCAAGCGTGAAAGCTCGCTCACGCAGAGCCTCAGTGGCTGGTGGTAGAGAGCTGAGTTCACAACCAAAGCCTCTCTGATTGGCTGATTGGCTCTCTGCATTAAGCGGGCTGGATTGGGGGGGGGGGGGGGGGTTGAACCACCAAAGGGTTCCTGAGAGCTGCAGCTCCAAGCTCCCCCAGGGCAGGGGTCAAAGGCGGAGAACCAAGTTAACATGTCTAGCTGGGTGACAGCTGATGGGACTCTAACTGAATTCATGCCAAATCACCAATCCATTCATGGTCCCGGTGGGACGTTCACTGCTCGAGGGTCTCACGGGAAATACAGAAGGATCTCGTCAGAGGAGCAGCCAAACGTCTGGATAGTCCTGCTGCAGATCCCTCAGGAACAGAAACGGAGGTGAATCTTCTCAGCAGCTCACATTCATGTCAGGATTTCCGCCGCCTGCAATGCTTCATCATTGCGGTTGAAAGCATGGGGGAGGTAATGGATGTTTAGTCGTCGTTGTTTCTGAGCTAATTGACACCGAATCAGAGGATGAATGAGTCCATTTGGTCAGACGTGGCTTTTAGCTGCCGTTAATACTTGGAGCAGTGAGATGGTGTCTGTGCTCATCATTCTGGAACAACGTTTGCTTTGAAGACTCTTCTGGAAAACACATTTGTTCTCAGTAAACATGAAACATGTTTAGATGTTTCAGTGAAGGTAACACTTGAACATTAATACAGAAGTTATACTTTAGACCTATAATAGCAACAGTGGGGGGGCATGACTGAACAGATGAATAGATCAGCTTGGTTGTTTCCATGGAAACCGTTTATTAGCTTGTTGTGAAAGAAGGAGAGAGATCACCAAATAGGCCCTGCGATGGACTGCTGACCTGTCCAGGGCGTAGGGATAGGCTCCAGCAACCACGACCCAGAAGCAGGTTCAGTCAATGGACGGACGGACGGACGGACGGACGGACGGACGGACGGACGGACGGACGGACGGATGGATGGATGGATGGATGAAGGATGGATGGATGGATGGATGGATTACTGAATACAGTTTTAAATGTACATTTGACTTGCATAAAAAGCATTTTTTGCATAAAAAACATTTTAAGAGTGTAAAACATAACAGAAATTGTCTTCCTATTATTATATATGTTAGTGTAAATGTGTTTTCTTAAAGAGCTGCATCACACAGTTCCTGCATTTATTTAGAAAAACCCTTTTTCTTCATTTTCTGGTGTTAACCTCCCTTCAGCTTCCTTGAAACATTTTGGGCCCTTGATCCAAAAGCAGACAATATAGAACAGACCGGTGGCTGCTGCCGTTCTTTCAGTTTTCCGTTTGGCTCAGTGGGCCGTGTCCCGGGGGTGGAGGGGCTTAGACGTCCTGCACACAGTTGTACTCATAAATCTTTCTCTGTAATCCCGCTTCATTGGGCCACATGTCAGCTGCTGTTTTATTTCTGCTCCACAGAGTGAAACAGTCAAGTTGAACTTAGAATTACAGAGCTGCCTACATCTTCAGGACCGTCCTTAGGTTTCAGCCTGAGTCACGGGTTCTGTGGGTTTTTGGGTTGTCGGGTCCGTGGAGGGTTGAAGGAGAGGAGCGGCCACATCAACACAGGAGTGCAGTTCTGACTCTCCGAAGGCACCTCTAGGATGTCTGTGGGACGTCCACACAAACTACACTCTGATTGGCTAATTCCACATTTCTAACAGTCAGGCTGAAGCGAGGAGCGTGCACGTGTCACGTGAACAGCACTAACGGGCTCCTTGTACAGTCTGCAGGATTAGCGGTAATGAGACCTTTTCAATGAACTGACATCCCACAGTAATAGTTCTCACCGCAAATGTGTTTATATCAACACACACTAACCATACAAACACACACAAACATGCACACGCACAGAAGCTTTTCTGAGGTACAAACACATCCAGCATCCGTGGCCTTCAGCAAACACTGAAACCGTCCTTGACTTTTAAATAACAGATTTTTTTCTGTGGCTTCAATCTGACATTCAGATTTTTAACAGAAATAATAACCGTGGCTGGTACCGTCTGGGTTCTGTCCTGGTACTGTCCTGGTACTGTCCTGTTTTCATCCTGGTTCTGTCCCGGTACTGTTGTCATGGTGCCTCTGTCAGCTCTCCTCCCCCTCCCCTCTCTGCTTGGCCTCTGATTCATCCCAGCTGCGTCCACTCATCTCGTCACCCTACCGACCTACTTAAGGAGCCTTAAGACCAGGATTCATCGCCAGATCGTCACCCCTGATGGACCTTTATGCCCACGAGTGGACGCCTCGAATCAAGAGATAACCGAGCAGAACTTCACCAGAAGCCACCTACCTCGTCACGGAGTCTCAGTCACGTCCAGAACCATAGCCGAACCTACGGCCACGCCAAGAGCCACAGCTGAGCCGAAGCCATGTCGGGAGCCGCAGCCGTACTTCTAAGTCTCGCTTCGGAACTTCGCCGCCCTCCTGCCACAGCAAACTACGTCACCTTTCTGGAACAATAAAACTTATTTACTTACTTCCATTTACCTCCTGTCCTCTTTCCGGGTTCCAGCAACTGGGTCTGCCAAGTAAGCGAGCAATGACAACTGTCCTGTTTCCATCCGGGAAACAGGATACATCCTGGTTCCGTCCCAGTGTCTTTCTGTGTTTGTGGTCTTGGTGTTTTTGTGGTCTTTACTTGTTTGTGGTCTTTGTGTGTTTGTGGTCTTCATGTGATTGTTGTCTTTGTGTTTTTGGTCTCTCTGTCTTTCAGTGTTTGTGGTCTTTCTGTGTTTGTGGTCTTTCTGTGTTTGTGGTCTTTCTGTGTTTGTGGTCTCTATGTGTTTGTGGTCTCTATGTGTTTGTGGTCTCTATGTGTTTGTGGTCTCGATGTGTTTTTGAGGGGTTTCCCTGCATTACAGGATCTTCGTTTAGGGCTGAGCAGCTGCAGAAGCAGCAGATGAGGGTGAAGGTCCTCAAACGTCTATGACTCTGCAGGTTTGGTTTGTGTTTATATTTCCAGATCTATTTTACAGCTGATTCTTAAAGAAGAAGCTGTGATGTTTTACTCTTGCTGCAGTTTTAACCACGTCTGTCCCAGTAAAGAGGATTTGAGTCCTTAGAAATAAACAGAAACGCTGTGGAGGTTTTCTGACGACAGACCTGAGCTCATCAGAAGTGGCTTTGGACGAATTCAGTCAAGTTTCTGCTCCCTGCTGTTTTTATGGATCACAGTTTCCCCGACCACAGGGGGCGGGGGGCATTGAACCCTCCATCCAGCAGGGTTCTTTCTGTGTAATAAACTGTGAGGTGTGCTGATGACTGGTTTAATGTCCACATTTGTAAAGCAGGTGTTTGTGGGCGGACACACGGCCTCACATGATCATTACTTACATGCAGACTGATGGGGGTGGGGGGCTGTGGTCTCGTGTACTTTCCGTGTTCCCTCATTCATCAGCAGGCTGGCCTTCTCTGATGACCACTGACGCGGCATTAGAACTCCTGATGGATGGCGCCCGCTGCTGCGTTGGAAGCCAGGCGGCGTTGCGGCGAAGCGGCGGCGTGTTTATTACAGCTGCAGCTTGCAGCAGGAGGGGAAATTGGCCTGCTGGTGTCCTGAGGCTCAGATCTGGATCAGCAGAGCTCAGGAAATGTTCTAAACCTTATCAGCGTCTGTGGGACTTGTTTACAAATATTTATTCTGCAAATGTTTTTTTGAGAAATGTAAAATCAGTTTTTCATAAACAAAGCTCAGAAGCCTTTTTCTCTTTCTCCTGCAAAAATGCAAAGGTATTCAGACTGGGCTCATTCAGAGCAGCTTAGCCTGTGAGTTTGAGAGCCTTCAGACAACTTCAGCCATCTACAGATTTCTCCTGAAAGCAACCTGAGAGCTCGCCAAGGCGGATCCTGCCTACATGGATGTAAAACATCAGATGTTCTGTGTGGTTTCCCAGGTGAGATCTTTCCTATGTGACCTTTTCTTGGCCTTTTCCTGTGTTTTCTGTCTCCCGGCTCCTGATTGGCTTTGAAAATGGAGTCTGATACTTTAGTGCTGTTGCTTGGCTTTAATGTGGCCTTTGAATTCACGTCTGCTTTCATTAGGTAGAGGCAGCGGCACCAGAGCCAGCTGCCAAGGCGTCCACGCCGCCAGACAATGAGGGAGATGGCAGGCCGTGCAGCCTGCTGATGAGGGCACGGTGGCTTTGATTCTGCATTTAGAGCAGAGATGTGAGTCGGTGGGCCACCGGCCCGACACTGACGAGCTGAGCCACATCTCATTTGTGGCAGCTCTGCTTTCAGATCTTCGTCTCGTCATCGCCGAGGCCACGGCGGGTCAGAAGTGGAGCAGTTCTTTTTCTGAGTCTGAGGAAGTTTTGTTGGGGATTTTGTGCCTAAAGTGGAGGTTGCTGCTGCTGATTAAGAGGATGCTGGAGATCATTTGTCTGCTCAGAGATGCAGGCAGTGGAAGGAGGAGGCAGCGACATGCGGGGACGCCTGAGTCAGATTGAAGCTGACATCCCTAACCAGCTGAGCTTCCCACACACACAAACAATCCTGTTTATTGTTGAGTTCATGCTGTTTGGCAGATGGCGGACATTTTTTCTTCATATTTTTCAGCTTTTGCCCCGTGCACGATTGCACGTGACAGAGTGTATGATTGCTTTGCTGCATATTGAAAGCAGCACTCTGGTGTTCTCACCGCCGTTTCCACACATTAACCTTTGCTGGGTTCTTTCTGACTTTGATGCTGGTGTGTGTGCAGACTGTGATTAATCTGCCTTTGCTCTGCTGATACAATCTCGCCGTCCTCCCTCCTCTCAACTCCACACAAAGGTTGCGTGGTCACCACGCTCAGATTGCTCCGTTCTCTGCTCCTCGTCTTTTGCTCGTTCCCATGTGCTCCGTCTCCAGGAATGGAATATGGAAATGTCTTTCGGCTGAAGCGTGGGCGATGCTTCCTTTTACTGAGCAACCGTTTCCTCGACTTCCCGCAGGCCAGCTTGAGCAAAAGCCCCGGGTGAGCCGGCGTTCTGGCAGAAGGTCGTTTACGTTCTGCACTGAGGCGAACTCGAGAACATGACGGAGCTCCAGCGAGCGAGCTGAGGGGGGAACAGAAGCCTTTCGTGTTTCACATCATACATGGCTCATCTCTTCACCAAAAGCAGGACCAGCGGGTGGTTCATCTGCAAACGTCTGACGACTGATGAAGCTGAGCTGAAACGTTTCAATACGGGAGGAAGATGAGTCCAGATGCACCTGGATGAAGGAGAGTCTTCGTGGACATTTATCTGGAAATGTTTGGAGACCTTCTGAGGCCGGATTTGATCAGAAGGTCAGAGATGTAGATGTTTTCCAGTCACTCTTTTGCTCTTCCTCCATTTCTCTGGAATATGTCTGCCTTCATGTTCCACCACCTGCTGCTCCAGCAGAAGTTCTGCAGACTCTGCAGAACCACGGTGTGTCAAACCGAAGCTGGACTGAAGAGACAGGCTCGTCCGTTTCTCCCTCCTGTGTTTGATCCAGTGTCACAGCAGCAGCCGTGTTTCCTCAAATGTTCCTCTCTTATTCTCTCTGTCTTCAGATGACTGAACCAGCATCTCTGAGTTTTGGCCAAAGGCCCGGTTTAAATCAGTGGGTTCCGATTGGATGTTGTGAGTCCAAACAGACGGAGCCAGCGGGTCGCTGAAGGCCATCCTTTCCACATCATGCTCCATCATCTGGGTCTGAGCAGAACCTCAAAGCACTAAAGACTAGAAATACGGAGACAAAAGATTCTCAACCCCCGCCCCCCCCAAAAAAACTATAACACAGGAAAATATCAGAAGAAAATCCACGAAGACGGGAAGTTTTGGTCTGAGACGTTTTCCTCTGAAGCACCATGACGTGGATTTGAGGAGGAACCATGAATGTCTCCCAACACGCACAAGAAAAAGCAATAATTAGACTTCTAGAAAATAATTTGACAACAATAAAGGCCCAGGATTAACCTATCAGAGCCACAGGCATGAACCCAGTCCAGTCACCATTCCATCCTGATCCACATTTGATAAGACTTCAACAATAAACAGCTTTTACAGGCAAATGTCTGAATGTAGTCACCCAATGTTTTTGTGTTTCTGTGGTCTTAAATGATGCATCAAACGTTTTGGCAAAGTGAAAAATATTTCACCAGCAGGAGGAGGAAGCTGAGGAGCAGCAAGGAACGCCGCCGAGGCCAGAGAGGTCGTCTGAGTGTAGAAACCTGCTGTCGACACTCAGAAAACGTCCTCTGAGCAGGAAAACACCGGACCAAACTCACCGACAGAGGATGGAACTGCCCCTGAAACACAGGCTCACACTGCTGCTCAGGCCACGGGTGCAGGGGGCGGAGTCTACCTGGGAGGAGGAGCCACAGCCAGCCTGCAGAAACCAGAAAAAGCCAACAAGCTCACATCTGTAACTGCTGTGAAATAAAGTTTCCATAAATGCAGGGCAGTGGAAAACATTTCAAAATATTTTAAATGCACCAAACATCCAATAAAACACATTTTAGTAGTTTTTGATGCAGCTGAAGCTGCAGTTTCCTCTGGAAGTCCATCTTTCTTCCTCTTTGCTTCTTAACTCCAATAACAGATCTCATTACCCTCATGACTACAGAGGGACACTGAGCTCATTATGGTCTGTAATCCTATCTGCCAGCTCCCAGATCGGCGATGCAATGACACAACAGCAGTGTCCTTGGAGCGGGAAAGTAGAAGGAACACTGAAGGAGGCCAAAATCTTTTGTTTGTGACAGGAAGTGATGCGGCGGCGTTTCCTCTAGTGGCGTCAGTCAAACTAGCTTCAATTCCAAACGGCCCAAACCGGAGGCTTCTCATTCGTCCAGGCGGCTCTTTCTTGATGTTGAGTCAGCTGATCCTCAAATGAGCAGCAAAACGTTCAAGGAAGAAGAAATGACGTCCATTTGCTGTGATGTGGAGGACGTCTGGACAACTCTGTGACCCAGTGATGCTGGTCCACACTCACGTTCACGTCAGACACACAAACCATCCTCTAAGACCACACAAACATGCCTCCACACGCTTCCACATCCTCAGAACCTGCAGCTGAACGTGAAACCACAGAGGAAGAAAAGGTTTCCTTCTATCGCAGCGTTCACACAACAAAATCCCCAAAACGGTTAAAACCCATGAAATGAGGGCAGAGACAGAAGAGGAAGGTCCAGGTGTGGGAAGATGAAGAACTTTTATTCTGAAGATCTGCTCTGACCACCTGAAAGACTTGGTGATAGTTTCCTCCACAGAGAAAATGGACTAGAAACATTTCTACAACCCTAAAAACAAATGGAAGCGGATTTACTGTCACGGAAGTTTAATGTTATGAAAATGTCTGGACTTTTAATTTGAAAGGCTTCTTCCTTTTTACCATTACAGTGACTAAACTTTAGTGGATGTTTGAGCATCATTGTTTTCTTTAGAAAAACCAAGTTCATGTTTGTGTCACTGTGGAAACGCCGCGGCTCTTTGCTCTGCTTCAGATAACGTTTAGCAGGATTTGGAGCGTGAGCTCAGCTCTTCTGATGCTTCTGGAGCTAAACGATTAAATTAAGAGGCGTTTCTCAGGTCGAGCATCTGTCATCGCCTGGAGTTTTCCTTTCAGTCTGCAGGAACGCGCCGCCTTTCCCCCGTGTTTGTCTTTCAGAGAGCTTATTAGCTAATGGGTGATTAGATTGCTGTAAAGCCTGGTATCTTCCTGGAGCACATGGCTGCGGTGCCCACATCCTCCAGCAATGACAAGAGGACGCAGTTTCAGTTCCACAGCAAAGCAGCTCATTCTGGTCGCATGAACCTCTGTGCAGAAAACACTCCACTGATTTAATCAGCCTGATTTATTCCAGCTTGAAGCTGGCTGGGACTTTTTGCTGCTGCTGTTTTTTGCGTGGCGCAACAGCGCCACCTGCAGGAAGGAGGCGGCATGAGGATGAGTCACTAACCCTAGGCCCCCCCCCATCAGTGTGCAGCATGTGAAGGAAGGGGCTTTGACCAGCAGCACTTTACCCGGCGTACAGTCAGCAGGACAGCATTCGTGCGTCTGCGGCGCTGTGACATCATCACAGGAACCTAGATCTGTTGGAAGGGCCGATCATGCGTCTGCAGCTTCAGGAACGTTGACGCGGGCCATGTCAGTCAGCGGTTCGATCCCCAAAGGAAAACAGTCAGAATAACTCAGACAAATGAGGGGGGGGTCAGGGTAAATAATAGTGTTCGTACAGCTCTGACTCACTTTCTCACATGAGTTTCCTGATGAAACCCGGAGAGCAGCTGTGAGGCTCTGGATCTTCCTTCCGTTCACAAAGTTCTGCTCGACCTTGAGGAAAATGGCGGTCTGTGTTCATACGACATAAACCGAGTGTTCCATGTGTGGCAGACCCACATAAATAATGTAAGACATCTTTCCAAGCCTCTGCTGCTCATTGGATAACAGTCATTAAAATTCAGCGGCCTGAGGGGGTGTCGGGTTCCTGCGGCGGAGGCGGATGCATGTTCCAGTCCTTCTACCTGCAGGCCGAGCTGCAGGATGGCTGCGGCTGAGCTGTGACCGAAGCTGAAGGTGGTTCTGCAGAATGGCTCTCAGGACGGCCATCCTCACTCATCTGCTGCTGCTGCTGCTTTTTTCCACGGGGGATTCGAAAAAAGGTGAGTTGTGGTTTGTCACCTTCAGTTCCATTGCGGCGTCTGGTTTCATGGCTGCTGAGGACCCAGACAATGATGAACTTTCAGAGCTTCTCCAACCAGGGAATGATCAGTGAGTCAGACGTTACATCCCGTTTCTTCCTGAACTGAAATGTTTGTGATTCTAAGGGGTGAAATGTGGAGGCATCCTCTCTGCTCCATCTGGGAACATCTCCAGCCCAAACTTCCCCGGCCTGTATCCCTACAACCTGCACTGCTCCTGGCTGATCGTGGTCCCAGAGGGCTCCTCTGTTCTGCTCAGCTTCCACCACTTTGAGCTGGAGCACCACGCCAGCTGTGCCACGACCACGTCAAGATATACAACGCGATTCGAGGATGAGGGGAACCTCCTCGAAGCCGCGGGATACCCCCACTCCAGGTTCACCTCCCTCTTTGGAACGTCTTGTCCCTGATCTTTCCCCACTCTGGACCGTCACGTGCTCCTCTAGGGGTTTAGTGCTGGCTACACTAAAGGTACCCTTCCACTTGGACTGCTTTATTGACGCACCGTTTATGGATATGAATGTGCCCCAATCATGGAGTCCATGTGGACTACAGCCTCGTAAAACCAGAATCGTCTCCCAACACCGGACTTCAGGATCAGAGTGACGCTGGGGGAGACTCCGCAGAAGATCCACATCATTAAGATGGATCAGAAAGACGAACTGTCAGAAATTTAAAAACATGGATGTTTCAGTCAAGTTACCAAAGTGCAAATAAAAAGTCGATGAGGCCAATGAAGGTCTGATGAAGACGAAAAATAAGCGTCTGATGGGGCTAAATGACGGTCAAATGGGAGGCCTATAGAAGGTCTGATGAAGGCCAAACAAAGGTCTGATGAAGGCCAAACAAAGGTCCAATGAAGGTTTGATGGAGGCCAAATGAAGGTCTGATGAAGGCCAAACAGTCTAATGAAGGCCAAAATTGAAGATCTGATGGAGGTTTGATGAAGGCCAGATGAAGATCTGATGGAGTTAAATGAAGGTCTGAGAAGCGCCAAATGAAGGTCTGATGAAGGCCAATGAAGATTCGATGGAGGTCTGGCGGATAGATGAAGATTCGATGGAGGCAAATGAAGGTCTGATAAAGGCCAAATGAAGGTTCGATGAAGGCTAAATGAAGGTCTGATGAAGCACAAAAAAGGTCTGATGAAGGTCTGATAAAGGCCAAATAAAGGTCTCGGCGAAGGCTGCACGTCAATGAAGGCTAAATAAAGGTCTACGAAGACCAAACGAAGGTCTGGCTAGCGCCAAACAAAGGTCTAATGAAGGCCAAACGAAGGTCTGATGAAGGCCAAACAAAGGTCTGATGAAGGCCAAACGAAGGTCTGATGAAGGTCTGATGTGGGCCAAATGAAGGTCTGATGAAGGTCTGATGAAGGCTAAGTGAATCTACTTTGATGTCTGAAAACAGTCTTCTTTTTGTCCCATACAGACCTTTGTGGGGGGGTTTTGACCGGACTGTCTGGGGTCATCTCCAGCCCAGGTTACCCTCAGGAGTACAGCAACAACGCTGACTGCTCCTGGACCATCCGGGTGTCCAACGGCAGCGTGGTCACCTTTTGTCTTCTTGGACTTCCAGCTGGAGAATAACGAGGGCTGTAATTTTGACTTTGTGTCCCTGTTCGATGGAGACACCCTCTCACACCGCCACCTGGGCAAGTTCTGCGGGGCGGAAAAGCCTCCCAACATCATCACCACGTCCAACCATCTTCTGGTGGTCTTCAAGTCAGACTTCAACATTGGAGGACGGGGGTTCAAGGCCTACTACTACTCAGGTGAGCGGGTTTAATGCAAACACCTGAAACAGGAAGTGGTCCCTTGAGATTGAAGGAAGTCATTAGACAGGAAGCCTGGGTCCCATGCTTTTGTTTTTGCTTTTCAGCTCTTGGGTATTGCTGGGACAAAGGCCACATGTTTCCCAAGTGGTACGCCAGTAATTTTAGATCAAGATCTTAAGTTTTTAGTCCTTCAGCTTAAACACTGTTATGTCTATAAGCTTTGCAAACATTCATACAAAAGAGTCGTGACTTGAAGTGCTCTATACCAGATCAAACATTTGCCAGAGACTTCTTCATAAATCTCCTGGATTTCCTCCTGAATCAAGAGAATAAAAAGCTGAAAGAAGAAGTTTTTAGTGTTTTTCTGTTCTGTGCGGCGCGTATCATTTCTCAGACTCGCCCCCAGGTGGACTGGGCGGGGCTTGGCTCCTGCTGTGATCAGGTGTGACTGAGGTGTGTCTCAGACAGCAGAGAAGATGCAGCCCTGCTTCAGTGAAGCCCTGACACGTTTCCATCCAGGAACGTCTGAGGACGTCCTCGTGGTCATACCTGATGATGGCGCTTTGCTTTGACAGGTGAATGTCAGCAGGTTCTGTCAGCTGTCAGCGGTGACTTCAGCAGCCCGCATTTCCCCGCCATCTACCCCAACAACATCAACTGCCACTGGAGCATCTCGCTGGCCGCCGGTTACCGCATCAAGCTCTACTTCCCGGTGATGGACCTGGAGGACCGGAACCGTCTGTCAGACCAGTGCGACTACGACTCGGTGGCGGTTCACGACGGCGACAGCCAGAGCGCCGCCCTGCTGGGTCGGTGGTGTGGCCGGGAGCAGCCCCCCTTCATCCTCTCAAAGGGGAACAAGCTGCTGGTGGTGCTCAGCACCGACAGGAACGAGGCCCACAGGGGCTTCAGCGCCTCCTACCTTGGAGGTAAGATCCCCCGCTGGTCCTAAAGTGAGCACCTTGTGACTGACCTCTGACCTCTGCATCCCGGTCCTCAGTGGTGCCCGTGAACGTGAGCTGCACGCGCTCAGAGTTCACCATCCTGATCCCACAGCAGTCCTTACCCCAGCTGGAGCGGGAGAGCATCTACCTGGGCAACCCCAGCTGTGCGGCTCAGCTGACCTCCACCTCCTATAAAATCCTCGCCCAGTTCGTCAACTGTGGCACGGCCAGCCAGGTGAGCGGCTCTCACCTGAAGCCGGCGCGGCGCGGCTGTCAGAGGCGTCACCTGGTTTCCGTCTCCTCTGCAGAAACACCGGAACGTCACCATGCTGGTCAACAAGCTCTACATCGATTTCTCTGCGGGAACGCAGCAGAACGTGCAGGAATACAGAGTGCAGTGCGACGCGCAGCGGAAGGTGGCGTCCGTGTCCATCGTCTCAGCGGAGGAGCGGCGCCTGGAGGAGCAGGCCCTGCAGACCCACATCCACACCCCCGGGGACGAAGCCCCTCCTGAGGCCGAGCCGCACGACCTGAGCGACATCGTCTTCATCAGCATCTGCGTTCTGGCCGTCATCCTCATGGTCATAGCCATCGTCTGGCTGGTGCTGCTGTAGTTCTGGTGGTTTCTGACCCGTCTGCCTTCAAGCACTAACGGCCCAGAAGGTTCTGGATGAAATGGTTGACAGAAATAAAACAACACGAAGCCTGTATCCAGTAATCCAAGACCACTTCAGCCTCCTTCAGATTGGTTCTCAACAAAACTGCTGGATCCAACAGAACCTTCAAGGGAGAAAAGTGAAGATCAGCAGCTGTTTCACACAACTGTTACAAAGACTTTGAGAAAAACACATCCATGGTGTAGTGGTTAGCCCCCTTACCTGATACTGAGGGGGTCCTGGTTCGAATCCCAGCTGGGTTCACGCTGTGGAGTCTGCGTGTTCTCCGTGGTTCTGTGGGTTTCTCCTCCCACAGTCCAGAAACATGATTCAGAGGTTCATGACAGGCCCTTTAGTGTGTGTGTGTGTGTGTGTGTGTGTGTGTGTGTGTGTGTGTGAGACTCTAGGATGGACTGGAGAACTGTCCAGCATGAACCCAATCTCCATCCTTCAGTAGTTGAGGAGGATCCAGTTTGGGAATAAACTGGATTAGGATTATGGACGAACAGATTCAAAGGAAATGAATTTTTCTGGGAATTTCTTTACTCAACTTTTGACACAAACACAAATGTAACAGTAAAAATACAGAAACATTTCCATAAGATGTTCATGTCTGCAGTAGATTCATGACAAATATTCTATGAATTGAAAAACATTTTCCAAAGGTTTTAAAAAACAAAAACTTGAGCAAAGCAGTCAGCAGAGTTCTGCTGGACCAACGGACTACGTTAACACGAGAAAACCGACCAGCAGCAGCTTCCACGCCGTTCCTCTTCTCATCCATACGTTCTGAATGGAGACCCGTGTCCTGAACGTTTAAGGAGCATTTCACACAGAAGTGTTGAATAAAAAACTAGAATCTCAGTTTGGAGGAAGGATCCATGAGGATTTATGGTGGTGCCGGTTATTAAAATAATCCTGCATTTGTGCTTCAGGCAGCAAATGTACCGTGGATGAAAGGAGATCCTCTCTTTCAGGAACACACCTAAGCCACAAAAACTATTAAGGAAAAAGCATTTTGCAGTTCTCTTGTGGCTAACGTGCTTTTCTGAAAGAGGGGATCTTCTCACATCCACGGTAAATTTGCTGCCTGAAGCACAAATGCAGGATTTGTCAGAAAAATCAACCTGAGCGGCTCTGATGGACATGGTTATCACCAGCATCAGAGAGAACGCCGACATCAACAAGCACAACAGAAAAATAAATGCAGGTTATTTAAATCATCTGTGCACGGCCTGACGCTCAGACAAACACCTTATTTTTTATAATTGGACACCAGGTGATTGACTGACAGGTCTCCGTTCTTCACCTGCGTCACAACCTGGGAGTTGTGCTTGAAGGCAAAGACCAGCGCTCGAACCGTCTGTCTGTAGGAGGCGCTCACCAGGCGGCAGCTCTGGTGAAACACTTCCCGCTCGATGCTGTCGCTCAGTCCGGAGTCCTCCTGAAAGACACAGACCAGAACCATGAAGAGCCCTGAGAAACCACCAGTCCGGGAAACACCGCGGTTCTGAACACATCTGCATCCAGAAACTTGTGATCCTCCGATCAGAGGCTGACCGCTTTACCCCTGCACCGCAGCCGCCCATAAAGTAAGTAGAGAAAGTCGGTGAGTCGGACACTTTAGTCTTGTTTTCTGATGTCCTAAGATCAGAAACCATTAGCGGACTTTCTGCAGCGAGGCCGGAACCAACGGGTCAAATGATGATCGTGACACCCATCACGGTGTGCATCGCGATGATGCGTATCGCCGTCACGGTGATACGCATCATCGTGACGGGGATGCGCATCGCCCTGGCGGGGATCGCCGGACTGCACAGGCTGTGTCTGCTGCTCCTCCCACCTGGACCCTCAGGGCGGCGGACAGCAGCCTCCTGGCGCTGCTCCTCAGCCCCTCAGACTGCCGGTCGGAGCGGACTTCGATGCAGGGCTTGTTGGAGTTCTCCTGGATGAAAGTCCTCCAGTCGGAGTAAAGCCGCGCAGCCGCAGAGCTCACCTCGGGATCCTGGTGCCGCCGCAGCCGGTTGACCACGTGACCTTTGGAGACATTATGTGTCAAACTCCGCCCCTCACTGACGGAACCGTGTGACCAGAACTGGTTTCATCTGAGCACCTATCCTGGTGGACCTCAGAACCTCCCTGGACGGCATCTTCTTGCTCAGCTCCGTCAGGACCGTCAGCAGGTTCTCCTTCGTCTGAGCGGGAAGTTCGAGCGTTGCCTTGTAGCGCATGATGTCCTCAACCACAACCACCCTCTGGAGACACAGAACTTCAGGTCCGGTCCAAACCGTCTCCCGGCACCGAACCAGCCCGTTCACTCACCCGTAGGGACTCGATGGTGGTCTGCCTGTAACGTTTCTCCTTGATCTTCGGCTGTTTTCGCGCTTCATTCTTAGGAAGCCGAACTACAAACCGGTCCATCTTCAAACAAAACTTTATTAACAAACCAGGAAAACAGACTGTTATGCTAACGTTAGCACGCAAAGTGAGGCCAAAATGTGACGTCAGTCTGTTTAAAGTTACAAACACCGCATTATAAACGAGCCTCTACATGAAGACAAGCATCGCGCGCGCGTTCAGGAAGATAAACGATCCTAAAAACGCAGTAGACGTGGTTGAGATCAGCCAGGCGGACTCTGCACAGCCACCGGGATGGCGGTGCATGTTGGGTAGTTTTGCTCTGACGTCACATGCAATCATGATAAAACATCGCGAGAAAGGAGAGGACGCAAGGCGAAGGCAGCGGGGATCATCACCTCGTCCTGCCTGAGGTAACTAGAAAAACTAAATGCATTGTGGGAAATGTTGTTAAAAGTTCTTGTAGTTAAAGTAATAAATTACAGAAGCGGTTGGCGCTAAATAAAGGAAATCTGTGTATTTTGTTACTCTTTCTGCAAACAGTGGATCACTGAAGTTACAATGAACAAGGTTTCTTTTTATACCAATGGTAACTGAAACCAGCATCATTCAGATTACCTTATTAGAAACCAGTTTACTTGAAAGATTTTATTTTTTTAAACATTTTCTACGGATAATCATTTTTGATTTTATTGATAAACATCATACAGACATTTGCATTCATGCAACAAAAAGAACTCATAAGGTATCAAAAGTCATCTGTGGTTATATTTTATTGTTGCCTTTAAAGGTTAACTCATAGTAGGTTTAGGGGCTGTCATCTGGATTCCGTTTTGTTTTTTTAAGTTAGAAGACGTTTCACCTCTTATCCAGAAGGCTTTGTCAATTCTGACAATCAGGTTAGGTTAACGTCCATTTCATTTATTTCTCAGGGACAGTGAACATTAAAAGCATCATCACAATGAACCACAATCAGCACATTGATGATAAAAAATAGGCTACATAGCATTGATCATACTAAGGGGCAGAACGATATTTAAATTCAATCAAATGTTAAACGTTTTTTATTGATTTAAGCCATTTTCAGCAATAAAAACAAGAAAAGACAATAAAGATAAAACTATATATTTATAAAGATTTCTTATCACCTTTCATCTTATATCTATATTCTTAATCAAATATAACATACAATTGTAATATAATTTGTCTGAGATATTACAGGGTCTTTACCATGCAAAACAACTTTTTGAGCTTTTAATGAGCTTTTAAGTTTATTTAAATGTTCGTTCCTTCCAAAAAACAAACCTTAAGCTGTATTTTGATCCATTCATCTGTCTTCATCTGCTTCCAGAACGCGGGTTAAAGTAACAGCATCTACTCGTGAAATATTACCAGCAATACTTTTAAATACTTTGTTAGAGTAAAGCTGAACATGTTTCTGTTCTGTGTTGTTTCTGGTATCAGTGACTCACCACAGCTGCCTTCAGCTCCTCCCATGAACTGCTATGGCTTCTGTCTGTATTTTATGTTAAAGATGTCTTAAAAATCCCCCAGCTCCCTCAATTTTCTACAAAAGGGTCTGAAATGGGAATTAAAATGGTAAACACATTTTTAAAAAGCGTCTAAAAGTGGTTTTAATTCATCACTGTTGTACGTTTTCCAGTAGTCCGTGAACGCAACATTGAGCATCGCGAGAGTTCGGATCGGGGCGAGACGTCAGAGCGCTTAAGGAGGACTCGGAAGCGGATCCTGTTTGTTTTCGTAGAGAAAATGGTTTCTCTCTCCGCTTTCAGCCTCACCTGCGGACTCCTGGTCCTCCTGTGTTCCGGCCTCGCGGCGCTCGCGGCCTCGGACGTGTTCGAGACCGTTCTGGGGAGCACCGCGTCCTGCCGCGGCTCCTGTGAAATGACCTACAGTCTGCATACATACCCGCGGGTGAGTGTCGGGACGGCGGCGCGGTCGCTGCTTGGGGCGGGCCTCCGCCGCTGAGCGCCTCCGGTAACCGCTCCGGTGTCCGTCCGCAGGAGGAGGAGCTGTACGCCTGCCGGAGGGGCTGCCGCCTCTTCTCCATCTGCCAGTTCGTTCGTGACGGCGGGGATCTGAACCGGACCAAGTCCGAATGTGAAGCCAGTAAGACGAGCCGCACGAGCGCGGCTCCCCGCGCGCGATGCATCCAGCCAGGTAGTCCTGAAAAGGTGACGTCTCTAATTAACGCTTCTGCTGACCCGCAGCCTGCCAGGAGGCCTACAGCCAGTCCGAGGAGCAGTTTGCCTGCAGCCTGGGCTGCCAGAACCAGCTTCCGTTCGCAGAGCAGAGGCACGAGCAGGTAACTAACTCCACCCGCGCGGGCGCACGCCCCACCTGCAGCCGCACGCCCCACCTGCAGCCGCACGCCTCACCTGCAGCCCCACGCCTGTCTGTGTTCTTAGCTGGAGATCATGGTGCCCAGGATCCACCTCCTGTACCCCCTCACGCTGGTCAGAGGCTTCTGGGATGACGTCATGAGTCAGGCCCACAGCCTCATCTCCTCCACCTGGACCTTTTACCTCCAGGCTGATGATGGAAAAGTGGTCATTTTCCAGGTGAGAGCCGAGTCGGGCCGTCAGCCTTTGTCCAGGTGAACCCGGTCATGGAAAGCAGCTCTTCTGCCCAACAGGCTGAACCTCAGGTGAAGGTTGTCCCCTGGTTTGGTCCGGACAGCAGAGCTGAAGACGACCTGCAGCAGATCTGTAAGCCTCCCTGATCTAAGCAAACGCACAGCTCTCATCCAGAGATCGCAGGTCGGCCTTTTTGTTAGAATCCCGCTACTCGCCTCCACGTGTTTATGGCTCTAATGTTCATTTGTGTGGCGCGTATCATTTATGAGGGGGAGGGGGGCAGAAGGGCCTCTGTGGAGGTGGACTTCTAGCTTCTGAACGCCACAACAGCCGAGCTCTGCTCTTCCCACACGCATGACCATCTCCTGGTTTCTCAGCTCCCGGACCCGGCAGACCCGTCTACAGGGAATACGACCGCGCACTCATCCAGGAGCGAGACAGAGACGTGACCGGCGTCCAGAGCTTCTACGACGAGTACAACCTCTTCAGCTGTCTGTCAAGGTTTGTGTGCACGCTCAGGCCCGTCACCAGGAGACGGCAACATCAGCTGAACGGGGCGACACCCAGGATCTGCTGGGTCACCGGTCCTGTTCTCTCTGCAGGAACCCCTGGCTGCCTGGATGGATCCTGACCACCACTCTGGTCCTGTCGGTGTTGGTCCTGGTTTGGATCTGCTGTGCTACCGTGGCGACGGCTGTGGACCAGTATGTTCCTTCAGAGGTAGGTCTGCCGCAGCATCAAACCCAAATGTTTTCTGAGAGAATGGACGGGTTGTTCTTCATATGCAGTTTTCTCCATTGGGTTTGAATAGAAACTATAGAAAATCAATGGATCACGGAGTCATTTCTCCAAAAGCTTTTCAAACGGTCGGTGGACCGGAGGGACCTGATGTCCTGCAGACCATTAGTGAGGGTTGGTAGAAACTCAAGCCTCAATGTTTCTACAGAAACTCAGCATCTATGGAGACAGCGAGCATCTCCCAGAGAAGAAGCTGACCCCTTACCCAGCATCCTCTCTGCTCATCACCACCTCCAAAGGGCTGGATGAAGAGGCGGGACCCCTCCCTACCAAGGTGGACCTGAACCGGTCCAGCATCTAGACGCTGCTGTGCAGAAGAGAACGTGGTTGATTTGAACCCTCTGCTCTAACCCTGCAGTGCTGATGGCTGTTTTCTATCGAGTGTCTTTCCTCCATCTCACCTTCAGGGAAACAAACGTTTTTATATGATTGAGGCATTAGGACATGGTGGTGGACGTGAAGACGGTTTTTCATTGTTAGCTCCTTGCTTTGTTTTATTTCTATTAAAGGTTTGAATTCTGACATGTTTCCTCCTGCTCAGTAAAACCTGCTTATGGATCTGAAGATCTCCATGTGGACGGTACAGAGAGGAACGCTCTCCGGCTTCAGTGTTCTCTTAATGACGAGTCAGAATAAACACCACGTGTCTGTTCTGATTTTATTCCTTTAAAAACATCTTGGAACAAGCATTCCTTCAGCGGCTGCGTTTCCCTCAGTCCGTGTTTGACTCGGATCTAAAGGTTCATTTGTTGCAGTGGTTCCTGGTTTCTGTCCTTTAGGATCTCCTGCTGTTCAGCTGCAATAATAAAATGACAACGGTCCAACATTTCCACGCGTCTGGTGTTTTTGTGCCTCCGGTGATGGCCGCTCTGCTTTGGTGGAAAGCTGCACGCCGCCTGCGTCTCCTCCCTCAGTAGCTGCTCAGCAGATCCATGTCCTCTGCAGTCAGAGCCGAGGAGACGCCAATCTTTCTCGGGGGGCTCTGGTGGGAGACGCCACGTTCTGGATCCAGCTTCCGTTTCCCCTGTCCCAGACGGGGATTAACGGTGGAAGACGGCGGCTCTTGAACGCCGGCTGTGGGCCTGTAGAAGTGCAGCTCCTCTCTGCTCGCGTCCTGCTCGCTGCCGTGGACCGGGCCTGAGGAGCTCAGCACATCCCGGATCCTCTTCTGTCTTCCGTCTGTGAGAAACAGTCTTTGGGAAAAAACAAAAACGGACAGAAGAACAACGCGAAACGCACCAGACTTACAAAAACCAAGAGCTGACATCCTGGATTCCCCCACTTCCTTCTGCGTTGGCGTCTTTGATCCAATGGATTCCCATTGATTTACCACCTGAGCAGAAATGAACCGTCTCAGATCCAGGTGAAGGGCGTCCACGCCTGTCTGAACACTGACCTGCTCTGCCCAGCCGTCAGTTTCACATCCAGAATGATGAAAGACGTCCAGAGGTTGGCGGCAGTGAAGCAGGCCCAGCAGGCCCCACATGCTTTTCTGCAATCCGGGGCTAATCTGGATGGATGAAGACACTCAGGGGTCTGGAGCCGGATCCTGCTGCAATGACGTCCTGTCTTACCCTCATTCCAGTCTGGGACACGTCCAGCGCTGACAGCTCGGGGAGGCAGGTGAGGTACCGGAGGGCTCTCTCTGAGATGGGGTTGTCTGCCAAACAAAGGAGCCTAGGTTTCAGCAGCTCTCAGGACCCAGATGGCTGCATCTGCATCACCCAGAAGCCACTGACAGGAGACGTCCAGGACCTGGAGACTGTCCAGACCCGCTCGCCTCATCCGGACCGCTGCGGTCAGTCTCTGCAGGCCAGCATCTGACAGACCGTTGGCGCCGATGAAGAGCCGGACCAAGCTGCTGATGCAGAGACATGTCAGCTCTCAGCGCGGATTCATGCGGGGGGAGAAGAAAACGAGTCTGACTTGGCCAGTGACGTCACGTGCTGGAAGATCTCGTGCTGGTCCCCCAGCCTGCACCCGAACAGGTCCAGAGACTTCAGACTGCAGAACGTTCTGATCTCCTCCATCCGCTCGTGGAGGAGCGGGAACCTGAGGAACCAGAGGGAGAAGACGTGGTGACGTCACGGTTGGTGCTACACAGGGCAGCGGCGGAAACCGTCCCCACCGGTTTCTGAGGCACAGAGACCCGAGCAGCGTCTCCCCGTAAGCATCAGCGAACAGCCGCAGCGCTTTGGAGGCGTCCGGGCCGGAAAACACGTGACCTTCCGCCGCAGCCGAAAACACAGTACGTCCGATCTGTTCTGGGAATCCGACCAGCGAATCCACGTACTGGATGTTGTCAACCACGAAGGAAAGCGTCATCTGAAAGAGAGATTCGGAGAATCGGAGGCTTCCCTCCGCGCGCGAGGTAATTCTACCATGCTTGTTTGCTGGCGCGCGGGACTCTGTGCGTCCGTCAGCCGGGGGGGCCGCTGGAGCCAGAGCGGTGTCACCCACACGCCGAAGTTTGCCTCTTTCCCGAACATAGATGCTGCCGCCCTTCAGAGCAAAAGCGTCACTTCCAGGTTGGCGACGTCGCGAAAAAAGCAAAGCAGCTTCTTAAATGATGACAAAAATTTAAATAAAAAATATATAATTGACCATTTCATTCCACATATGCTACAAAATTATATAATTACCTAGAGTATGAATTAATTTGTCTACTTTTGAATACGGTAATGTTATAGTATTGAACTACTTACGAACAAAGTAAAACTTTAGTAAATGGAAGTGTTTGTAAGAAGATTAAAAAGTTTTACATAAAAACTCTCCATAAGCCGCTATATTTAAAGAACAAAACACACGTCATAAATCAATAATCACTTAACCCGACGGTCTGTTTTGATTAATCAAACTTTTAGCCAGAAATAATCTTAAAATCGAAATTCCCGCGTTGTTTACAGTGATGTCATATCCTGTTTCCAGGCTAGCCTGGCTATCAAGGAAATATTTTTGATTTGATCACGCAATCCACATTAAGTTTGCTTTTTGGGGAAACTTAACTTTAACGTCATTGAAATGTGTTTATCAGGGTAACATAAAACTGTCGAGTCTTCTGCGTTTTGTGAGGTTTGACGCAGAACTTTGAACTATAATTCTTCGTCCGTAAACAAAACGTGTCATTTTTAGCCTCTGATCAGGAGAAACTCAGCTGCTGCTGTATTTGGACATCAAACTTCGAAAACCAACATCGTTACTTTAGAAGCAAATGGCATCGGGCTCATGATCCGTTTTGGGTTCGAAGATGGATAGGATCCCCAAAAGTTCGCAAACTAGAGTATTAGCCAAAACCCTGGAACCGGAACACTTCCCCGATGATGTGTGTGTGTGTGTGTGTGTGTGTGTGTGTGTGTGTGTGTGTGTGTGTGTGTGTGTGTGTGTGTGTGTGTGTGTGTGTGTTTCTGTGTGTGTGTCCATTGTGTGTGTGTGTGTGTCCGTGTCCGCGTGTGTGTGTGTGTGTGTCCGTGTGTGTGTGTCCGTGTCCGTGTGTGTGTGTGTGTGTGTGTGTGTGTGTGTGTGTGTCCGTGTGTGTGTGTGTGTCTCTTAGTTAGTTAGCCAAACATCTCGATGGCTCCTTTTCCAAATGTTGACATTCAGCGGCTGCCTGCAGAGCAGCCGTCCTTCAGACTGGCATGAGTTCTGCTGAAGGAGGACGGGACGGTCTCGGCATGTCCGAACATTGACCCAACGGGACAAAATGCCGAGACTGTTCCTCCTGAGCGGAATTCTCTGCTGGAACCTGAATGCAGCACGAAACCCCTTCAGTCACGCTCCCTCTCCTGGCCTTTGGCTCACTGAATCATGAAATGCTTCGTTATTTTGAAATACCAGAAAATAATAATAATGACATTTATTTAGAAAAGAAATGTGATTGCATTTTGAACAAATAATTTGTTATGGTTCATTTTCCCCTTTTTTATTTTTTTCCCGTGGTTCATTCTTCTGAAAAGTGTTGCTGAACTTTTACAGAAGTTTCTCTTGTTGTAGGTTTTTAATACACATTTATGTTTCAAATCTGTCTTTGATCAACTTCGGGCCTATTTCTTCTTTCCTTTGACATCAGAGTTTGAAGAGGATGGGAATCTGTTATTTGGAGACCAACAGAAGGCTACAACCATCAACATTGAAGATGAGGATGTGAAGAGAGACAGCAAAGCTCTGGTTTTGTTCATGATGCTGAATGAATATTCAGGCCATTCTGATGACGAGGGAGGGGAGGTCGGGCCTTCAGTGTACTGAAAAATGGTCTCACTGCTCTAGAATCAGTGAATATCTGGACTGTTTTGTTTCCATTGAAGCTCCTCTGGACAAAAGAAAAGTGCTCCCTTTCTGGACGTTTGAGTACTATCAGAAATTCTTCGACATCGAGACTCATCATGTAATGTTTTTACGGCTATGTTACGAATGTTTCAGGAAAACGTTCAGCCTTGAGTTTGAATGTTTTGTGTTCTTCAGGTGAGGGAGAGGATCCTCGGATCACTGCTGGCAGAAAGAACTTCATTCAGTTTTACCTTCGGAGAAATCCTGATCTCTATGGTTTGATTTGTTCGTTTTGAATCCTCGTTGACAGTGTTGCTTTTCCTGGTCTAAACATGTGAAGAACTGCGTGATGTTTGTGTTCTCAGGACCGTTCTGGATCTGCACCACTCTTGTGTTTGCCGTTTTCATCAGTGGGAACATTTCCAACTTTATGGCTGGAAAATATAATCCACAGTTTCGGAAAGGTCAGCAGGTGTGACGGGCTTCACTGAACATGGGGGGGTTGCTCCTCATGGTGCTTCTTTCTTGTTCCAGTAACCATAGCTGCAACCATGATCTTCAGCTACGCCTGGTTTGTCCCTCTGGGCCTCTGGGGGTTCTTGCTGTGGAGAAACAACAAGATCCTGAACTTGGTGTCGTACTCCTTTATGGAGGTCGTCTGTGTGTATGGATATTCTCTGTCAGCCTACATACCTGCCGTGGTAACCTCTAAAGCTTTTCTTCTATGGTTTGCAGCTTGTTGAGCTTTAGGGATTTTTAAATCTGTTTGTGGAAAGGGTCCACAGATGTCTTGACCTGCTTGTATTCCATGTTAGGTCCTGTGTATCGCCCCGCTGGAGTGGCTGAGGTGGTGCATCATGGTGGCGGCGTTTGGCCTCTCTGGCTCCATCCTGGTGATGACCTTCTGGCCTGCACTAAGGGAAGACCACCCTAAGGTTGCCATGGCGATGGTGTCAGCCATCGTGTTGCTGGATGTGGTCCTGGCGGTGGTGTGTAAGGTAATGCCAGATTGTTTTTAGAGGCAAAAGACAGAGATGTGCTTTGGAAAATAAGAGTCAGTCTTCCGCTTTGGCGCACGGCCTCTGAGCTGATGGGGCTGCTGTGTGATTGTCTTCTTGTCAGTCTTTTCATGACTCCCGTTGCCTCTTCATCGTGGTGTAGATGACAGCAGCCGGTTCTCATTAGTCCTCAATGATCTCAGCATGTCCGAGCATTGACCCGGCTTGTTTGTGTCAGTCACAGACTTCATTATGCTGCCATCTTTGTGCATCTGCATGTGTGTTTCTGGGAAATGGGGGTATCGAGTTCATTCCCATTGGGGGGACTGGTCAATAGAGGCTTTGAGCAGGTTTGTTAACTGCTGGGAGAAGCGGCTGTTAGCACATCTCTTAATCTGAACCCTGTCAGGTCTGCAGGGATCACATGTCTTGTCTCATTATTGTAATTGGTTTACAAATGACAGCACCCATGTCTTTGAAGGGTGACCAGGCTGAATGGATTGTCGCATTGTCTCCACCTTCTGCACCCCCCCAGCCTTACCTCAGTCTTGGCCTGATTGTTTCTCTGAGTTGATTAGAATTAAAGCTTGTGGTCCGGTTCTACAGCGTTCTCACTGTTGTTCTTCCAGATGTATTTCTTTAGCAGACCAGGAGCGCCTGCTGCTCCTCCTACATCAGGCCTGATCAAGACGAATACATCCTCTTCATGAAAGCTTCACAGAGTGAAATATCTGGTGAGAAAAACACGCCTAAGTTCTCAAACTGGGATTGTAACTGCAGTTCTGGTGCAGAGAATTGCAGCTCTGGATCCGTTGTTGGTCTCTTAGTTTGTCATCATTGTCTCAGTGACTGCAAGTTTTAAACACACAACGCTGCACTTCCTAAACATTTATGTGGTTTGAACTGTACCTGTGTGTTGAATTGCAGGTTCTTCCATTGCTTTATTGGAGAGAATCGGGTTGCTGTGCTGGTGAAGTCATGGGACGTCTGGATTTCAGGGCACTGGGATGTGGCGGCCTAAGACTGTTTAAGAAGCCCACGCTGTGCAGCAACGTGACTTCTGGAACCCGAGTCTGCTTTTCTAATGGGAGGGGTTGTAAACATGCTCCAGGTGAAGTGGGCTTGGGTGTCAAAGTGCACAAAGTCTTTATAAAGGTGCAGTTTTAATATTTTCAGGTTTATAAATGACCAGTTTGAGCATGAATGGGATTATGGCAATTTATATTTTCCTTTTTATGTATATTCCTGTTATGGAAGCGTATATGTTTCAATACTGTAAGTTCATGACTAGCTGTGGGGAAATGGACGTGATTGTCCTGTGAAGGTGTTTCTGACTGCTTAGTGCCCTCAAATGAAGCCACATTCCTGCCTTTATATGGACATCAGCAGTGCTTCACAAGTATTCTTTGTCATGAAAACATCAATACAGAAATAAAACGTGTGGAAGTTTGTTCATGGATTCAGTTGTTTTTGTCCTAAATAAAAGGCTTCTTTCTGGTAAATACTGAGTGAAGACGCAGCTCTGTGCCTTCTGAGCGGCATTGTGAGCAGCAGACGCCGCCACGGAGGATCCGAGTCTGACGGCGCCTTGCTGCGGCGCCTCCGCTCCGTTGCGTGTTGGTGGAAAGAGCTGGAATCTGGTGTCACAGATGGCATGGCCAGATCATCTCCGGTGGAAAATGGTGCATACTCTATGTGACCACACGCATCAGCAGACTGTGGTCTGCATCTTCCATACAAAGGCCCTCATTATGCTGCTTATTATTTCCACCCACCAACAAGGAAACCTTCTCAGATTAATTAACAAATGGGGAAAAATTGTGTCACTCGAAGCTGTGTTAGAGGAAAGGTGGCGCCCTAATTAATGGTCATTCTAGCCCCAGCTTTGAGTTACACTGCAGCTGTCTGTCCAACTGAAATCCTCTGCAGAGGAATGCCAGCCTCCTCCACCTCGGTCAGCCGGGAAGCGTTTGCTTCTTTTGGATTTATTCATGCCCTCCTCCATCACAGGTGTCATCTTTTTTCTTTCTTTAAAGGCTATGGAGTTCTAGTCTTCCTTTACAGTATCGTCTCATCCTGAATGATGGCCACCTCAAGTGGCAAAGGAGAAAAGGGGTCCAAATTTGAGACCCTGAAGCTTTTGGAGAAATGCACGAAGGAGCGGGACGAGGCTCTGCAGAGAGAAAGTGCTCTGAAAGAAAAGGTCAGACAGTATGAGGCCAGGATGCGCTCCACCGAGGCTCTGAAGCAGAAACTCAAGACGCTGACCATAGACAACAAGGAGCTGAGGAAACAGGTGAAGGCTCTGCGGACTGAGATTGGGCTGGAGAACAGCCCTACATTCAGTGGGAAGACCACAAAGGATATAGTCAACGACCTGCATGAAAAGGAGCGCGAGTGCAACTCTCTGGTGGAAAAGACGGGAAAGCTGACCCTGACCGTGGATGAGCTGACGGCAGAGCTGTCCAACACCGTCACCTCTAAGGCACTCCTAGAAGAACAAGTGCAGTCCTTGCAGCAAAACCTCAAGGATATGACCAATAATCAGCGACGACTTCTGAAGTTGTGGGAGGACAAGAAGAGCCAGAGGGAGCAGCTGGCCCTGCCTTCAATCATCCAGAAATCTCCCACGCATAAGGAGGTCCAAACTGACATGTCCATCAACTCATCCCAGAAGCTTCCCGAGCACGCTTTCAGCACCAAACCCTTTTCCTTGGACAGTGACAAAAAGCCTTTCTGGGACCAACACAGTCTGCCATCCTACGGAAACAACTATCATCACGACAAACAGATTTTAATGCACGACGAAGCTTCTGCAGTGCAGAACTGAGGGGCTCAGAGACCGAGGTCACCAACATACGAGATGATTCTCTCCAAACAAGAGCAACTTCCTGCAGTAAACTTCCTCCTGGATCATTGTGAATGTTTCTGCTGTTTTAATGAAATTCTTTAACAAATACAGATGTCAGCTGCTGCTCTTTAAATAATTGAACCAGTTCAAGTTTGTCTCATTTATTCATGGACAGGCTCAGGTTTTAAGAGGGATTAATATATCAGGACAAAAATGCTTCTTTTGAATCGAATGCTAATGTCTGCTGCCTTAAGAAAACACAACAAGCTGAATAAATAAATAAAAATTCCACTGTTGTTCTTTATGATGAGTCAAACTGTTCGCAAAAAGCACACATTTTTATTGAATGGACTAATAAAATAAACTCACTGAACTACATCAAAAATAAAATCGAATCACGTGCATTAAATGGGGAAAGTGTCAGAAATACCCAGACATATTTGTTTGGAAGCAGGATTTTTGCTCCGGCAGATAGTCGGGCAGCCTCTGCGGGGTCCTGGCTTCATGTGGCGCGGAATGGGACAGTGTTGTGAATAGTTCGGTACCGGGGGAGTTTGCGTTGTTTCTGTGATTACAGCTTTGGGAAACTGGAGTCCACTGGAACAAGCGAGATGTTTGCGGCAGATTCGGGTTGTTGGTTCACCCAGAAGGTTCGTATCTGTGCGTGCACGTGCGAGCTCACGCGCTCCAGCCGCCGGTGTTATGCTAGCTTACCTGCAGCTAACGGACAGTTTTGATCAATGCTGGGATTAAAGTAGTGCGGACGATAATTTTGACGATTTAACGGAAACAATGTTCTTATTTTTCTATAAATAAAATCAAATGTGTGGGTCATTCTATGACTGTAATAAATAATTGCTCTAATTTGCTCTTTGTGCGTTCAGTTTGGTTTGATTGTTGATGCTTGTGATTTTCTCTGAGAAAGGCCGGGCCTGTGGCTATAGAAATGCGCATTCAGTGACTGCATGGTGATGATGACGTCACACAGCACACCTGTGGAGCTTAAACCTGATGCCGGGTCCTTCATCCAGGTGTGGTGACTCTTGTGTCCATCCAGGTGCTGTGCTGGAGGGCTGCGGCCAGCGTCGCCTGGTCTGTCCTCCTGCTGCCGGCATCCACGGCAGCCTTCGTGGTCCTCAGCAAGCTCAGCGTTCTCCACCCGGTCCAGATGTTCGCAGGTGTGTCAGCAGGTTCTGGCAGGATGGAGGTGTTCAGGGAACTAGTCACACGCCGCCTGATGTCTTTGTCTGACATGAATCCTCAGATTGTGTGTCCGTGCTCCTGAGCGCCGGCTCCGTCTTCTCTTTCGTTTTGCTGGCTGGGGTCATCATCATGGTCGGCTTCCTGACCTTTGAATATTACACAGGTGAGGATCCTGGTTTCCATGCCGACGTGCGTATAGAATGCGCTGTTTCAACCTAATAAAGGTTTTCAGAAGTGACGCCATCGCGGCTTGTTCTTCTCTCTCCTAAGTCGTCCCATCAATTGCTTGCTCCAAAGTGGCGTTGCTGGGTCAGCTGCTCCATCCTCGCCAACTGCTGTACTGCTTGGCCCACGGCGTGATGGGCGTGGTCGTAGGGTGGAGTTGTGCCGTCACAATCGGTTACCGATACGAGAGGCTGGCCTACCTGTGCCCTCAGCAGGACAGGTACGCGGCCTCCTTAAGAACGGATGTGCTGAGCTGCTGCAGACATCTGACCCGTCTGTTGTCCATCAGGGACGGCCTCCTCCACATGTGCCTCAACGAGCACCACCTGCTGCTCCTGCTGGAGGGGGGCTTTGTGGGACTCTCCCACAGCCTGCTGGGAGTCATCCAGAACCTCAACTACGTTTCTTTTGGGACTGTTCAGGTTTGTGCCGAGGGTCCACGTTACCAGGCTGTCGTTGTTTTCGGTAGTGACCGTTTCCGGGTCAATCCCAGCGAGTGCTGATGGCTTCCAATAATGAACCCCAACTGTAACAGTTTGTGTTTTTAATAACGGCTGTTCCTCCCTGTCACTTTCTCAGCAACACAAATACCTTTGCTTCAAAGCATCTCTGCCTTTGGCCGCCAAGTGCAGCGCAGCTCAAGCCTTTTACTCCGTCAGGAACTTTGTTCTGTTCTATTTCTTTCTGGGTAATAAACCTTTGACTGAGAAAATCACAGATCATTTGTGCCACTTTTTGTGACCACTTTAAGTCATTTTTCTCCTTTGACACGTCCAGGACACATTCCAAGAGCATGGATGTGTAAAAGCCTGAGCCTTCAGCTGGACAGGTTTGTGCTGTGGGGAAAACATGAGACAGTTGTGAGTCTTGCCTAAATCATAGGATGAATATGGTTATGCTTGACCCCCCCCAGCTCTGCCCACCCCCTGGACAGCATATCTGGACTGCTGGATCTCTCTCTGCTGTATCTCCTCTGGATCAGCGCCACCTACCTCCTCTTTTCATGGTACATGACCCTGCTGCTCTTCAGGATCTTCGTCACTGAGGTAGAGTTCGCTGACCCAAACCCGACCCGCTGCTCCTCTGTGTCGTCTGACCGTAGCGGCTCCTCTGCAGGCCTACAGCTTTCCTGTCCAGTCCACCTTTACTGAAGAAGCTCCTCGGTGTCTTCCTAAAGTTCTGTCCGAAAAGCAGCCGATGATCCTGAAGGTAAGACGCACCTTCAGCCTGCCCCCCCATGCTGAGCACTAAACGTCTGCTCTTCCAGTTCCTAGCCCTGCAGGACCTTTCCCTGCTGTCGCAGCATTCGCCCTCACGCCGCAGCCAGGTCTTCAGCTTGAGTCAGCCAGGTCTGTGCTTCTCCTGAGACCACCGCGCTTTCTGCTGTCAGCGTCTGATCTCCTTCTCCTGCTGCTGACCAGGAGGACACCCCCACAACTGGA
Organism: Oryzias sinensis; assembly: GCA_037389245.1. NCBI lineage: Eukaryota > Metazoa > Chordata > Actinopteri > Beloniformes > Adrianichthyidae > Oryzias > Oryzias sinensis. The sequence continues at coordinate 31,824,228 of CM074494.1, forward strand.
ACGCCATCAGTCAGGAGTGCCTGTCTCTCCTGGCCGACCTGACCCAGAGATTGGTGTCGTATCACGAAACGGTGGCGACTAACGGCAGGACCAAGTCCCTGTCCAGCGGCAGTGACAGGAAAACGTCGTCCGAGTCATCGGGTGAGGAAGGGGGCCAGATGTGGGGGGTGGGGGGGGGGGACCATCCTCTCTGATTCTCAAAACGGTAACTTTAGGTACTGAGGACTTGGCGAGCTGCAGACCCACCTTCCTGATGAAAACTCCAGCTTCTGTCTTTCTGCGCTCCGTGGGGGCGGGGCCACAGAGCCCTCTGACCTCACCGTTCACCCCTGACCTCGACAGCCCTTTTGCCTCCCCCACTCTGCGCCAACTGACATCTCCGGTGGATCTGGGCTCGCCGTGGCATGGCGTGGTGCAGAGCCCCCACGTGATGAGGAGGGCGCCGAAACTCTGGTCCACTTCCACAGGTGGGGGGAGAACTTAGCCGACCGGTGGACGTCCGTGAGCTGAGAGTCAACAGGCTCTTCTGTTCACAGATTCACAGAGGAATGGCAGCCCCCCAGCTTCACCCGCCACCCTCCCCACTCCAAAACCAGAATCTACCAAGCCAAGTTTTCTGGCTCAGTTCTTCCAGAACCGAAGAGAGCAGGTACTGGACCTCTGGGTTTCATACACAACTGTCCAGGTTCCTTTACTGCCCCCCCATAAGCTAACGGTGAAATGAGCTGTGTCCGAATTCCCGCCCAAACTCTAAAAATACTAAGTAGAGCCCTGGATTTCAAAAGCTATAGGACGCCACGCTCACTACTTTGAAGTGACGTCATCGATTTCAGGAAGTTAGAGTCTGATTGATATGAGCGTTTTGGGACGATTATTTGTGATCCACTGTCTCCTGAAGATGAAAACGTTGATGATATATTTAAAAAATACATTTGGGGGGGGGGGGGGGTCTGACACAATGCATTGTGGTCTATATTCACTGATCTAGTGAGCATCGATGCACACTGGTTTTTCACAGAGACTTCTGGGAAATTTCTAGGGCTCTGGATTTTGGAACTGTAGATTCAGACGTCACTAGAACACGGAGAACGCTCTAGATAGTGAGTAGGGAAGGAATTCAGACACACCCACCATGTGACAGAACATGGAGCCTTTTCCCTGAGCTCTGCCTGACAGGACAAGCCTTTCTCAAACCCCTGCACTTGATGTCTCACTCAGGTTAAGCATTTCATGGCAAAGCGGATGCTGGTAATGTATTTGTTTACAAAGGTAAGGACGTGTCTCGCCTCTCCTAGATGTTTCTGCATGAGAAACCCTGCCGATGTTCACGCGCACGCCACTGTTCTGTTCCCGCTGGACAGGATCTTCCTGTCCAGCTGCAGTAGAAGACATGAATCCAGAAGCAGCCTTTGCTCTAGAACACGGTGTGCATGTAAACATCGTTACTGTTGGTCACCTAATAGATTTAAGCTTCAGTTCCATTGAAACGAAGCACAGAGAAGTCGTGATGATGTCAGGATGTGGGGTTCTGGTAGAGCTGCATGCTGGACTGTGGTGCTTCTGCTTTGGCGTGAACTCAGACCTGCTCCTGTCGTCCTGCAGCTTCCAGAAGCTTCCAGTCAGGCTCTGTTTGCAGAAGGCCAGGCTCATATCTGGGCTTTAGACGGTACGTGAGGCCTCGGCCTGGACTTGAACCTTCTGCTCCGTCGGCTTCATTTGGTTCTTTGTGACCCAACGACAGGGCTGTCTTACCTCGTTCAAGCATCCTTCACAGAAGACCAGTTTGGAGTTGTACAGACGACATTACCCAGCATTCTCAGCTCCATGTTGCTGTTACAGGAGGTGAGATCTTTTTTATTCTCAGGCATCATTTGTCAGATTTGTGGTTAGACGTCTAACGATTTACCGTTTTCACATTCATTTAGTTTTAAATGACAATTCAGACTAAATTTAGAGGGAGCCTGGCGGAGCTCAGCTGGGATTTTTCTGTTATTTTGGACATTTTTGCCTCCAGACTGAATGAACAGAATCAGAATTGAAGCATCACGGTGATGTTCTCGTTAACGTTCTGCTCCCATCGTCCTCTGATCTGTTTACGCAGTTCTTAAGACATACTTTCTGCAGCGCTGCGGAGCTTTTGGGTTGTGGGCGGGACTGTTGTATGGAAGCGATTCTGAAGCATAATTAAAAATAAAAGTCAAAACCAGAAACGCGTTTTCATTTTCTAAATGAAACTGCAACAAATGACTCAAAATGAAAATTCAATTCTTCTAAATGCTTTTTCATTTCTACTCAAAACCGCTCATTCTGTGTCAT
>CM074494.1:31861485-31961703 GCA_037389245.1 Oryzias sinensis
GATGTTCAGATGTTCTGATGTTCTGATGTTCTGGTATTCTGATGTTTTGATGTTCTGATGTTCTGGTGTTCTGATGGACTGATGTTCTGATGGACTGATGGACTGATGTTCTGGTGTTCTGATGTTCTGGTGTTCTAATGGACTGATGTTCTGATGGACTGATGTTCTGATGGACTTGTGTTCTGATTTTCTGGTGTTCTGATGTTTTGATGTTCTGATGTTCTGGTGTTCTGATGGACTGATGGACTGATGTTCTGATGTTCTGGTGTTCAGATGTTCTGGTGTTCTGATGGACTGATGTTCTGGTGTTCTGATTGCCTTATGGTCTGTATTCCATTGGACTGATGTTCTGATGTTCTGATGGACTGATGTTCTGATGGACTTGTGTTCAGATGTTCTGATGTTCTGATGTTCTGGTGTTCTGATGTTTTGATGTTCTGGTGTTCTGATNACACAGAACGCTGGTTATCTTCTGGATCTCTGCGCTTTTTGACTTTCTGTCTGGAAGTCTGAGATCAGGAATGTGTTTGTGGAAACAGAGTCAAGGAGTTTCTGTCAGATCCACTCCAAAAACACACAAATGCAACACAACCATGTCGGTGAAGGTTCTCATCCGGGGCTGGAGATGAGGCATTCAGGTCTGGACCTGAAATCTTCTGTCTTCATCCGACTGACTTTTTCATGGACTGATCAGTGATCAGTGATCAGTGATCAGTGGACTGATCCGCAGACCGGTAAGCGGACTATTGAAGCTGCTTGGGTGATCAGTGAAACGTTTCAATCCTGAAGACTTTGGGTCCAGATGCCAGCCTCAGCCTGAAGGAAACATGCCTGATATTCCTCACTACTACCTCCAAACTGAAAACCTCCATTTCCCATTTATAGTTTGAAGGAAAAGAACGTCAGCAGGAGAATGTCCCTCAATCTGACAGACTGAGGCGGGAAAAACCATTTCCTGACGAGCGTTCTGGTTAATTTGGCGCTGAGAAGATCAAGAGCAGAAACTTCATTCTGTCATCCAGATGCTTCTGAAAGCTCTGTGTGGTTCCTGAAGCTCCATGGATTCAGCTGCAATCCAACAAAGACTGTGAACCCCCCCAGCGTGAAGCCAAACGTGCTGCTGCTCGTAGATTGTAGATAAACACACACACATAAACATTTTGATTAGTGGTCAGACAGTAGATAACTGAGATTTTAGGAGCAAAAGTTGATGTCTTTGTACCTGAATGTGCTTCATGTGGCACATGAGAAGATGATGAGAAGATGATGAGAAGATGATGAGAAGATGATGAGAAGATGATGAGAAGAAACTGCTCATTTCTTTCTCCAAACTGGAACAGAAAGGATCCAGACTTTGGGAATAGGAAAACATTCATTCAGTAAAAGGAGCAAAGGTTTTTCTGCTGGAAAGCGTCACACTGACGTTCTGTTAGCAAAGCTCTTCGCTAACGTTCGTCATTCCCTCTCTTTGTCCCGTCAGGTCATGGACACTCTTTCCAGGCTCTCACACACAGCAGCCGCTCAGCAGGGAGGATTTAAGTAAGTCACCTGAACCTGCAGGTAGATGCTGATGAGGCTTTGATATTTCCTCACACCCGCCTTTACCTTTCAGCTTAAAAACTATTGTTGGTCATTCCTGAACCCCGTCTTCATCCAACAGGGGCAGGAAGACTCCTCTATGAAGCTCCAGATCTGCGGGGTCAAACAGATAGGAAGCACGTTTTCACGCTGCCTTCTTTCTGCTTCATTTCCAGACCATTTCCAACTGAGGAGAGCCTGAAAGACGAAGACATTTACAGCAATCTGGAGGACCTCCTTGAGTACGTATGAGGCTGCTTCCTCTGATGCTAACTGAAGAAGATCATTTCAGGTGCAGTGGCGGCGGCTCTGGGCTCTTTGGCGGTCTAAACACCCACCTGCTTTGCTTGGAGGCTGGGCTGCGTGTCTCTGTTAATGTCAGAGGAAATAAATGACTCATTTTATATCTTCTCGCCTGCCAGATGACAGATGCAGGATGTGTTCATTGTCTGCCTCATCAGAGTTTCAGTTTCATAAAGATTCCTGTTCATTCAATTCAATTTTATTGATACAGCTCAAAATCACAGCAACAGTCGTCTCAATGGGCTTCATTCATTCTAAGGGGTCAAAATAAAATAAACGGTCAAAATATTTGACCTTCAAATGACCTTGGTCTTGTGTTTTGTCTGCAAACTGCAGCAGGACCGTCATGATCGCCCAACACAAGTATTAACATGTGTGTTTGTACACGGGTGTGATAGTGAGAATACTCCTGAGGATGAAGACGAACTGTACGCAGCAGTCTATGGCCTGGAGGACGAGTACGCAGGGCTGGAGATCTATGAAGACCTGATGAGGACGGAGCAGCAAACATCTATGGTACCACGCTGAGTCAGCTCTTTCTCATACGCCCTGATGCGCAGACACAGGCAGACACATGCAGACGCCTGAAGAAACATGCAGACACATGCAAAAAAACATGCAGACACATAAAAACGTGCAGACAGCTGCAGATGTGCAGACACCTGCAGATACATGCAGACACCTGCAGACGTGCAGACACCTGTAGAAGTGAAGACACATGCAGACATGCAGACACCTGTAGATGTGCAGACACCTGCAGATGTGCAGACACCTGTAGATGAGCAGACACATGCAGACATGCAGACACATGCAGACAGCTGCAGACACATGAAAAAAACATGCAGACGAGCAGACAGCTGCAGACACATGCAGATGTGCAGACACGTGCAGGTAGGCATACTTTCAAGCATGCAGATTGTTGGTCAAATGTTCTTTGTAATAATGGAACAAAAACACAATTATCCTTAGTTATGGTCTGTAAAGATCCGACAGGGGAGTGTCCATCACTCTTCAGATCAGAACGTTGGGGTGTTCACAACTGTTCTTTGGTCAAGTAAAAATACCCATCAGCCCCCTCCGTTGCCATGGGAACCAGAGCATTTGTCCTGAGTGACTGAAATCCTGATGTGTGTCTTTGTAGAAGCAGGCAGAGGTGGACGTTCGAAGCTGCTGCCTCTCTGAGATCAAGCAGACGGAAGAGAGATACACGGAGACCCTGGAGTCCATCGAGAAGGTAGAGACCCCCTCTGCAGGGCCCCCTTCATCTCTCAGAGCAGAACTTTGAGCCTACATGAAGCTGCAAACCAGCTTCTCTGGCATCCTACTGTTAGTTTGAAGCTGGTTTCAGTGTGTTGCCTCTGATGATTGAAAAGCATGTTTATCTGGAACACAGAAGAATGAGACGTAATCAGAGGATCTCTGTTCTTGTTTGATCTCTTGCTCAGTATTTCCTGAACCCGCTGAAGAAGTTCTTCTCTGCAGCGGAAATCGATAAAGTTTTTCTCAACATCCCTGTGAGTCCTGCTGCAGATGTGAGCTATGGAAGGAGATTCCTGCGTTCAGAGGGTGACGCTTCGTCTTTGTTTAATGCAGGATCTGGTTAAACTTCACAAGAGTCTGATGGTTGATCTGCAGGATTCCATCCTGAACAAAAACGCCCTGAATCTCCACCAGATCTTCATTAGCTACAAAGACAGGTACGTTCCTTCAGAGGGAACTCTTCATCCTCTTTGCTGAGCAACCAAAGCTGTTAGCAGCCGGTGAAGCGGACGCAGTGTCATAACAATCTGGTTGTTTCCGGCTCTGACCCGCAGACTACTCATTTATGGGATTTACTGCAGTCAGGTGGAGATCGCCATCGCAGTTTTGGACCTCATTGTCAAAGAAAAAGAGGATGTTCGACTGAAACTGGAGGTGAAAGCATTTTCTTCCTGTAGCTCCGCCCTCTAGGGAGCATTTTAGAACCCCTCACACAGTTTGAAAGCTTTCCAGACCTAAAGTCTGCAGAGAGGCCACAAAAGCATCTCCCTGCTGAATGTGAACCGACTTCTGGAGGAAACGTGCAGTGAGTCATAGCTGTGATGTCATGAAGGCTGTGTTTCCCTCAGGAATGCTCCAAAAGAGCCAACAATGGGAAGTTCTCCCTGAGAGACCTGCTGGTCGTCCCGATGCAGCGAGTCCTGAAGTACCACCTCCTTCTGCAGGTGCTGTACCCCCCCTCACCGCTGACACTCAGCTGTTCATCTCTTCCTCCTTTATTTATGAAACTGATCAAATACAACAACGTTTTGTAAAAGAATGAAAAAACGGAATATTTTCTACGTCTGATAGACTGAAGTTAACTTTTCCTGAAGGTCTGTATTTAGATAATTATGTTTACATTGGGTTCCTTATCAGAGACTGACAGCACCTGTTCAGGTTGGGAACAAAGTCTTCCACAGTTCTTCATCTCTCTCTCATCTCTTCTCTCCTCCCTGCACGTTTTGGACAGAAACTCTTGCCTTTGTCTTCTAGAGGCTCGTCTGAAGCCGTTTTCCTTGGCAGACTTTGCTCTTCAGCTTCAACTTCTTTCTTGGTGACATTTTCTCCACATCGTTGTCTTATTCTGCTGTTTTGTGAGGAGAACATAGTTCCTGCAGGACCTTAACATGCACTGATGCCACCCAGACCTCCTGGTTGGGGGGTTGTAAGGTTTGCAGCAGCAGCGTCTTCCTTTCTGTTCAGGATTCTCTGAGGTTTTATTTTGACATTTTTGTTGGAGATTTCGTCCTCTTATTCTTCCAGATGTAAACGTCTGCCTTCACCTGCTGAGGAGTCACAGAACTTCTTCCATCGCCTTTACAGGCAGGAAGAGCTTTTAGAATTCATCGTCCCATTTTGGTTTTCATCCATAAACCAGTGAAAACGTTACTGTTTTTCCAAGTGACCACAAGAGGGCGACATCCCCCCAATGATGAAACAGAGAAGACTGCCTTTATTCCAGAGATGAAAATGTTCCTGACATTGATGATATACAGGCTTTTGATTCAAATCACTAAAACATTTCCTAAAACAAACCCCAAACCTCCAGACGGCTTGCTTGTTCAGAAGAACCAGTCCAGAGAGCAGTTTCAGCTTTACTGAGAGCTTCTGGAGGGTCTTCAGCTGCTGAGGAGAACGTGTGACTGAGAGAGCAGAGGAACTTGTCCGTCACTGACAGCCGTGCTACAGCGTTGTCAGGTTTGAAATCCTAACAGGAAGTCATCCCAGGACGTCTTTCATGAAGATTTCAGACATGGTGCTGGGAGGTCATGTGACTTATGAGCAGCTGCAGCCGATTACTTTGTGCAAAGGGTTTTCTGCCTTAAGGTGGAATGGAGATGAGGTTTTAGGATCTAGAGGATGTTTACCTGCTGCTGTTATCACACCAATGAAGTGCAAGTTATGGGTTTTTGTTGATTTCCACGAGTGTTTTCTCTCTAACAGGAACTGGTCAAACACACAAACGATGCTGCAGACAGGAGCAACCTGAGGATCGCTCTTGATGCCATGAAAGTAGGAGCTGCACCAAAGACATGATTAAGGCCAAATGTTTGCTGGTTTAACCTCAGCCATTAGGTCTGTGGTGGTGGTGGGGGGGCAGCTGGTGGTGCTGACGGGGGTTTCTGCTCTGTCCAGGACCTCGCTCAGTACATCAACGAAGTCAAGCGGGACAACGAGACTCTGAGGGAGATCGACCAATACCAGAGGTCCATCGAAAACCTGGTAAAGCAAAACGTGTCTGATCCAGATGCTGAAGAGGATCATCCATCCATCCATCCATCCTTCATCCATCCATCCATCCATCCATCATTCATCCATCCATCATCCATCCATCCATCCATCCATCCATCATCCATCCATCCATGTATCCATCCATCCATCCATCCATCCATCCATCCATCCATCCTTCATCCATCCATCCATTCATCATATATCCATGGATGATGGATGATGGATTGATGGATGATCTTCTTCAGCATCTGGAGCAGTTTTAATGCTCAAAGACTCCGATCACAGCTGCGGTGTTAAAATCGATCAATCAGCAGCAGTGAGGCCCAAGAGACTAATATCAATGTTTTCAGAGATATGATTTTTCTGTTTACTGGACTCACAGTTGGAGCTTCAGGTTCATTAAAAGAACCTTTAGAACGTTTAGGACGTGTCTGAAGGCGACAAAGACGTGTGAACAGAAGTCCTGTCCTCTGATGCAGTTCAAAACTAAAAGCCTCTTTTTCTTTTTCAGGACGCAAACATTTCCTCAAAGTGAATCATTAGAAACAGTTTCTACCTTTTGTCAAACACTGATCTGTTTCCAGAATCAGCCCCTCATAAGCTTGGGTCGGCCAAAAGGAGATGGAGAAGTTCGTCTGGTTTCCTCAGTAGACAAGAAGAAACTGGACAGGTCGTCGTAGCTCCCGTTTATTCTGAGCTCGTGTTCCACTCTGGACTCTATTAGTCATCTGGCTTCATTTCTCCACACCTCTTCTTCTTTTACAGACACATCTTTTTGTTTGACGTGGCAGCTATTGTCTGCAAACGGAGAGGAGACAACTACGAGATGAAGGAGGTTCTGGACCTGAACGTCTTCAAAGTTACCAACAACCCCACACCTGACAGAGAGGGCAAAAAGGTCAGTTTAACCACTGCACCACCTGTATGGCGTCCTACAGGGACGCAGACCGCTGCCGAAGCATCTGCGCAGCTGCCGAAGCATCTGCAGAAGCATCTGCGGAAGCATCTGCGCAGCTGCCGAAGCATCTGCAGAAGCATCTGCGGAAGCATCTGCGCAGCTGCCGAAGCATCTGCAGAAGCATCTGCGGAAGCATCTGCGGAAGCATCTGCGCGGCTGTGGAAGGTTTTCTTTTCTGGTAGTTTTCCCAGGCGGAGCGTCTGACAAACACCGCCGGGGTGAAGAACCTAAAACGTAAAGCCAGCGCGGCTCATTCGTGTGTTTTTCCTGATCTCCACAGTGGTGCTACAGCTTCTACGTCACCCACCAGCAGGGCCACACCGGCTTCGAACTCTTCTTCAAGACCAGAGAGCTGAAGAAGAAGTGGCTGGAACAGTTTGAAATGGCCATGTGAGTGAAGGCAGACTCTGGTTTGATCCAAACACTGCAGACAAAAGTAGAAACGAGCTCAAACTTAAATCTGATGCAGAAGAAACTGAGGAGAACCTTTGTCTTTTCTAAAATGTTTCTGGTAGTTCATCAAAGTGACACCAAGAATGAGACTTTCCTGATCAAAATCATTGTGATCCAAATATAAAGATAAATCAGCGTAGAGATGAAATCCTCGCTGATAACGAGTCTTTCTGGATCCAGATCGTCTGAAATTCTGAATCTTTCATTGAAGAAAAATGAAAAAGTGTGAAGTTTGGGCCTGAAATGTTATCTCTATGTCCTGTAAGGGTTCAATTATTCTTTATTTTTTACATCACTACGTGCACAGAGTGATGACATAAATTTGCAACACTCTGAGTCCTATCAGAGCCGTTTTTTTGGTCCTTGGTTTCCCGTCTTTTGGAAAGAAGGATGCCGCCGCCTGATGCCTGTCACTGCTGCAGCAGGATGATGCAAAGACGCTTTCAGCAGCAGCTGGTCTGCATGAGCTGCTGCTGCTCAGTGATCCTGTCACTGCCCAGCTTCACACTCACTTGTGCCAAAAAGTACACACTTTTAATATGAAATGAAACTGAAGGGAGATGCAAACATATGACAACATTCTGCATGTGCTCAGAGCAGACGGCGGTCCTGTTTGCATCACGCCGCCTTGTTTTGGCACAAATCTGCATAATTTCTGCTTATGCATTAAGAAACAACAGCTCTGAGGAACTCTTTAGTCCTTTTGCATCCTGACTTCAGGAAAACTCTGAGACGCATGCTGTGGAGCAGGAGTGGAGCGGTCGACCTCTGATCGGACACTGCCCCCCACAGTGCCATCCATCAGTGTGTATGTTTGTGTGTTTATGGCACTGAAGTACAAAATGCCTTTTTCTCCTGAACATTCCTTCCTGTTTGCTGCAGGAATTCAGATCTTTGGGAGAATAAATCCATAATTATGATGGAAAATAGAGATATTTCACATTTGACCAACTTCCCACTCGGCTGTCTGAAAGTCGGTTTTAAAAAAGCTAATCTGGGAGGGCATGCAAAACCCACTGAAGCCCCGCCCACTAAATGACAGGGATCTGTCAGGGAAAAGGCTCATTATGAACCACAGACCTGAAGCCGCTGCAGCATTTCTGCTGAGCAGGAAGAGGAATGCTTTAGCCTCAGCCGGTTCTGGTTCTGCTGGGATCAGTGCTGCTGAACATGAACAGTCATCCGCTGAGATCCTGAGCCTTGAGTTCATTTTCAGAACTGACTAGAGTGTAGACTGGTGCTGCACAGACAACATTTCTCCTGTCAGTTTTCATTTCTCTGCTTTCTCCGCCTTTCCTCAGTTCAAATATCCGACCGGAAAAGGCCAACCACAACTCCCACCAGTTCAGGATGCACTCCTTTGAGAGGATCACCTCCTGCAGCTACTGCCACCTCCTGCTTAGGTAGGAGTCGGCTTTTCCAAACGCTGCTCTGCTCAGAACGTTGATGTTCTGCTGAGGTTAGACTGGAATCTTTCAGATGTTCCCAGTGGTATGACCCGACCTTCTCCACACACTTCACTGAAGGAGCTTTTATTTTGGAGGTCTTAGTGAGCAGCATGTTTATTCCTGGGAGTCAGACATTAAGAAAGCTGCAGGACTTGACGTTTCAGCTTCCATGAGGCTTTTCTGCACATCAGTAACATGCAGTGGGTCTTGTGTCCAGGGGCATCTTCAACCAGGGTTACCTCTGTGTCAAATGTGGGCTGGGGGCCCATAAGGAGTGTTTGGGTCGGCTTGGAGTCTGTGGAAGAACAGGTGAGACCCCCCCTTCCTCACAGAGATGGTTGTGTTTAAAGGTAATGGAAGGCCACCTGATGGTCAGCTCAGGTTTTAGGCTCCTCCCTCAACGGTTAAACATTCATGAAACCAGTGCTAAAAGTGGGAGTGGCTTGGAGTGTCCATTCTCCTTGGTCAGTCTGGTCCTGTCCTGGACGCAGAGGAGCAGCACAGGCTGACAGGGGGACGTGAGGAGGCGACCACGCTCTCATGTTGTGTTCTTCTCATGTTCCACAGACGCCGTCAAGCCGAGGCCGCGGGTAAGAGCTGCACTCTCTCTCTTCTTTGACCCTTACGTCCAAGCTGGGGGCGTTCGAGGTGCTGCAGCCGTGTGGCGGCGTAAATGCTGGTGGATCGATGATATATCGATATCATGTCTTTTTAAACATGTTTATGGGACAAGATTCAAGATTTCAAGGGTTTATTGTCATATGTACAGCACTGGAATGGGTCTCCCTGTACCATGAGATGCTGGTCGCTCTGAATGCCATGAGGTTAAACGTTATATAAAAAGATATGGTAGGATATTTACAGATGAACTGAAACATTCGCACAAAATATCAAATATAACTATGCATCAGTAAATGAATACAAATTCAGAATGACTGCAGAGGAGACTTTGGTCAGGACAAAAGAGCTGTGCTAGAAGACGTTTGCACTTCTTTGCTGCCTGTTGCAAAGGCAGATCTGTGCTTTAAATGATGCCAAACTCACAAGTTTGTCATTTTATCACTTGCATCATTATTTTTTTTAAAACCAATATTTTTGTATTTTTAACAAAACCAGTCAATCCAGAAGTGTGTGTTCTCTGCCACAAACTCCTGAAAAGGTCAAGAGCCGACAGTCTGCAGAAGAAACCAGAAGCTTCATGTTTCACTAAAGGAAGCAGAGAAGACTTCCAAAGACAGAATCTGTTCTTTGAACACAAAACAGCAAACCACAAAACTAAGATTTTCAATTGGAGCTAAACTGAGATTCATATTTATGTTATTGATTATAGACCGATCTACGTGATCTGTGCTCTGCTGCATGTGTGCTGCTGCATGCGTGCTGCTGCATGTGTGCTGCTGCATGCGTGCTGCTGCATGTGTGCTGCATGCGTGCTGCTGCATGTGTGCTGCATGTGTGCTGCATGCGTGCTGCATGTGTGCTGCATGTGTGCTGCATGCGTGCTGCTGCATGCGTGCTGCTGCATGCGTGCTGCTGCATGTGTGCTGCATGTGTGCCGCTGCATGTGTGCTGCTGCATGCGTGCTGCTGCATGCGTGCCGCTGTATGCGTGCTGCTGCATGCATGCTGCTGTATGTGTGCTGCATGTGTGCTGCTGCATGCGTGCTGCTGCATGTGTGCACGCATACCATTTTAATTTTGATTTTAAATAAGTGACAGAATAAGCTGTGTTGAGGAAGGAAATGAAAAAGCATTTTCGTGGATTGCTTTTTCATTTTAATTTTGAGTCAAAAAATGCAGCTTGATTTTGAAAATGAAAAAGCATTTCTGGTTTTGACTTTTATTTTTAATTATGCTACAGAAATGCTTCCATACTAAAACAGCAAACTAAGACAAATACTCCTTCAGTATTTTTCTATTGGATGAAGCCGTATGTTTTTGCTTGACTCTCACAGACCTGAACATCAACGCTCCGTCAGACCAGCTGGTCTTTGTTCTGTAGAAACTCCTCAGAGGAGAAGCTCCTGCTGGATTTACCATCCAGGACAAAACGAGACTCGCCAACAGTTTGAGTTTGTTGTATAACAACTAGGTACACTTCTAAAAGAAAAGAAGTCAATCTAAGGCTTCAGACTTAAATGGCGTATACTTATATAGCCCTTTTCTACCTACCAGGCCCAAAGTGCTTTACAGTCACAGTCCCATTCACCCATGCATGGGTCGACCGCCCTACCGCTGCACCACGGCCGCCCGACCTATACGTCACAAACATGTATCAGACGTCTTCATAGTCTTGTCAGCAACCGCTCTGCTGCCTCCACCAGACCAAAAACGGCGAGTAGAAAGTGTTGAGTCTGACGTTGACGTTCAAAACCTCTGAGCGAAACATAAAGATTGAATGAATTAAAAGGACTCCTATCATTTCTGCCTCTCAAACTTCAGCTTGTCATAGTCGTCAGTATAAATTATGGGATGTCTCCTGTGGCAGAACAACCTGCATTCATGGAAAGTTTGTGTAGACTTTGCTGCAGGTTCCTTCACAGCCCATCCGTGTGACATGACTCAGAGGAAGTCTGTGCCGCTTGTGTCTCTGCAGCACAGCAGCAGTGTGTCGTCATCATAATTACCAGACTCACCATCTTTACCTGAGCTTCTCATTTGTCTTTGTCCTGTTGAGAAATGCCTTTGAGTTTCTTACATGAGACTGCATCATCCTCCCAAAGCTTCCATGTGTGTGAAGGCACGCCTCCACACAAACCTATTTTTATTTTGCTGAAGTGGAACATCAGCCTGACGGAGGAGCCGTCAGCAGCTCCACCTACATCTGGAAGAGCAGCACATCTGCACGTCTGCTCCCAGTCTTCACAAATGCTGCAGCAGAACGCTGGAAACTCTGAAATGACCAGCAAAGCTCAGAAAATACCTTCCGGCTCCTTTGAGGTTCTGCAGCCCAGAATGTGTCTTTAGTGAGGAGATCAACACCAACGGGAGAACCTTCCAGATTTCTCAGTGTGACTGAAGGGAGGATCATTAGGATATTCAACAGCAGTTATTAAGAGTCTGAAGAGGACAGACAGACTCTGTTTGGGTCACTTTGATCCTGACCAGAAACCAGAACCCGCTTCTCCACTTTGATCATCTTCTTCTCTTCACAGGAAAATGCAGCAGCTCCAGACGCAGGTCAGTATTCTGGCTCTTCACCCGGAAGAGTCAACAACAGTGGCTGGAAAAATGTACTTGACAACAGGAACGAGCCATCCCATAATGCCTGAACATGCAGCATCTGACTGTTCCCCACAAAGCTAGCTGGTGGGGGGTGCATCTGGGGGCAGTCTGGGGGGGGTGCGCCTCAGCTGCACTGTGTCTGAGTTTAGCTGGGATGGGGTCTACATCTGCCTTATTTTAGCCGTGTAGGTAGTTTGACCCTCTGTCACCCCCGGTTCTTATGGGCTTGGAGGACGTGTCAAAGTCGAGGCCCGCGGGCCACAAGCAGCCCCCCCTCTTATCATATACGGCCCCAAAGATCATTTATTATTTGTGTTATTAATGGCCCAGTGAAATGTAGCACTGATAACATTTTCACTACAGATCCCATAATGCAGTGCTTCAGCTGACCTGATGAACGCTAGACCTTGATTGGAGGAAGCATCGTGGTAAAGCCGCTGGTCTCCTCAGTGGAGCCAATGTGGCTGAAATGAAGGAATAGAATCTAAAACGGCGCCATGAGACAAACATCAAAGACACACTTTGCTGAGAAGACTGATGTTGGTACGGCGCTCTGGTAACTTTACAGAACCAAAAAAGGAATTTAGAGTTGTTCGGCCCGTGACCGTCAGCGTGTTTTGGATTTTGGCCCCTGAGCGCTTTGACAGCCCTGGTTTAGAGAGGAGGTCATGGGGTTCAGTCTCTAGATCTCCATCACTCTGCTTCAGAAATACCAGGAAATTCTTTTTCTTTGTGGTCACATTCTTCATTTCCCGTCTTTGTTCAGGTGACGTCCGTTTTGAGACTCATACTGATGTTGGCATTTTTGTTCCAGGTTTACCTCGGATGGTCGCTATCAGAGACTACAGCGGCGTCCCCTGTCCGCAGTGTGGGCCCCCCCTGAGCTTCCACGCAGGGGACGTGATGGAGCTGATCTTTGCAGACGTGCACAGCTCCTGGTGGCAGGTGTGTCGGTTAACTGTCAGTTTTTCCACACATGCAAAAGCCGTGTAGAAGTCTGAATAACGGGGGGGCCAAAGTGGGTCAAAGAGCAGTCAACAGAAATAAGCAAGCCAAGCCCCGCCCCTCATCCTGAGTGCAGGTGAGCCTTTTCAATTCACACCCTGAAAAGGTAAAACGTGCAAATCAACAAAGTCATCAATCATTTTGGCGCCCATATCGACCATCTACGTGGTCCGTCCTCCGGAGGAGAGGATGACGTGACACCCGCTCAGTCCAGTTCTGTTTTACAGTCCATGGTCAGAACGTCTGACTTCCAGTGTCAGATGGGGAGGGGGGGGGTGTCTGAACAGATTCTTTCTGCTGGATCACATCATTGACTGATCTGGTGATCAGTCAGGTGACTGAGAGCAGTTCTAGAAGTTCTGCTTCTGGTTTTGGGAAGTCCTTCAGCAGCTGATGGAGCGTCTCTGTCCCAGATGGAGGTGGACCTGCTGTTCCCTCCATGGAGGGCGTGTCCTCCTCCAATCGGATGGCAGTCATGCAGCAGACCTGATGGCACAGCGTGTTGCCGTAGTAACAGCACGTTTATGAGAGGGACAATGCCTTGTTACTGTGAGGAAGTCATGATAAAGCATTTTATTACAATATGCAGTAATGTATGCATCGCTGAGCCTGATCGCTGTTTACATTTTAGGAGATGAAACTGAAAAAGTGGATGTTTCTGTTTCTTCTTGTTTGGTAGTAATGTATAAGTTACACCACTAGATGTCAGTGACCAACAGAAACTGGAGGTGGATCAGCTGATCAGGCGTTCGTCCTTCATGAATTCCTCCCCGTCAGCGAACGCCGGATCGTTTCTTCCTGATTCCCAGGTTATGTCTAAAAAGCAGCAGCTGCTCATTTGTGGAAGAGGGGGGTCCGACGTTTTATCACTCACACTTTCAACTTGAGGATAATCTGTTTGGACCCCTTCAAAGTTCTGATGCAGTGCTGATTATGGTGGAGCATTTCCACAGCTGGAAAAGCTTCACTATTTACATCCAAAGTTAGAACAGTTGAACCTCTCTAAGTGTTCAGTCTTATGTCAGCCAGATTGCTGACTAATAGCTGCAAATATGAGCATTTTTAACATAAGGAACCTGAAGAGAGGCCTCCTTGTTTACCATGAAAACTCCAGGGGAACTTTCATCTTCAGCTTCCCCGGCGGGGCCGGAGGATGGAATTACAGGACGTGGAGGATTCCCCCCCCCCTGTTACCCAGAAGGCAATTATCCTCCATCCCCTTGGCAGAACAATACAATCAATCACTGTAATTTCATTTGATCCTCTGGCTCCTGCCTGTTTATGCCAACAGAGTAATAAGTTTAATCTTTATCATACGCTTATCCAAAGCAGAACAAATACTGTACGGCTCTGATGAAATGATATTACGCAGAATAAATCAGGAAGATGAGTAAAGATTTGCTTTCCAATCGAATTAGTGCCAGAGCCCCAAAAAGCTTTTCATACCCTAAAAGAGGAGTTGGGGGAGGGGGGGGGGGTCTGGATGGTTGGAGATGCATCCACATCACTGTCCACAGAAAGATGATCTGCACGGAGCTCCGGAAATAAACTCCAGCATCCATCCAGAGGTCAGCCTGGCTCTCTCTGTCTGCTGAACAAATGTGCAGTTTTCTCTGTAAGGGCTGCACTGCTGCAGGCCGGCCCCTGGAAGCCAAAAAAAAGGCTGCACTGCTGCAGGCCGGCCCCTGGAAGCCAAAAAAAAGGCTGCACTGCTGCAGGCCGGCCTCTGGAAGCCAAAAAAAAAGGCTGCACTGCTGCAGGCCGGCCTCTGGAAGCCCCAAAGGCTGCACTGCTGCAGGCCGGCCTCTGGAAGCCCCAAAGGCTGCACTGCTGCAGGCCGGCCCCTGGAAGCCCCAAAGGCTGCACTGCTGCAGGCCGGCCCCTGGAAGCCCCATAAAGGCTGCAATACTGCTGCAGGCGGCCTGGAAGCCATAAAGGCTGGCCTGCTGTGGGCAGCCTGGGCCACCAGGCTGCACTGCTGACGGCCTGGAAGCCCAAGGCTGCCTGCTGCAGGCTGGCCTGGAAGCCCCAAGGCTGCACTGCAGGCTGGCCCTGTAAACCATAAAGGCTGGCCTGCAGGCCCCTGAAGCCATAAAGGCTGTACTGCTGCAGGCTTCGACCCCTGAAGCCATAAAGGCTGCACTGCAGGCCGGCCTCGGCCATAAGGCTGCACTGCTGCAGGCTGGCCTGAAGCCATAAGGCTGCACTGCAGGCCGGCCTGGAAGCCCCAAGGCTGCACTGCTGCAGGCTGGCCCCTAAACCCCAAAGGCTGCACTGCTGTAGGCGGCCTGGAAGCCATAAAGGCTGCACTGCTGCAGGCTGGCCTGCGCCCCAAGGCTGTACTGCTGCAGGCTGGCCTGACCATAAAGGCTGCACTGCTGCAGGCCAGCCCCTGGAAAAGCCATAAAGGCTGCTGCTGCAGGCCGGCCCCTGCGACCCCAAAGGCTGTACTGCTGCAGGCGGCTGGCCCCTGGAAGCCATAAGGCTACTGCTGCAGGCTGGCTGGAAGCCATAAAGGCTGCACTGCTGCAGGCTGGCCCCTGGAAGCCATAAAGGCTGTACTGCTGCAGGCCGGCCCCTGGAAGCCCCAAAGGCTGCACTGCTGCGGGCGGCCTGGAAGCCATTTAGCGTCAGGTTTACGTTTGGATGCGGCACCGTCCACTTGCCAGCAGGTTTCAATCGCATAATTAACTTGGGCTGCAAATCGAATTGCACCGCTTGTTGGGCGCTAATTGCTGAGAGTTTACTGAAAGGAGAGTGGGAGGGGACGAGGAAGAGGAGCAGGGAGGAAGAGGAGTGGTTGCTCCCAGACAAATATAATGCCATTAACAAGCTGTTGCACAGAACCTTCTGGCGACAGTGAACGGCTTCTTTCAGCGGCCTTGGTGAGGCCTTGTCCGTAATGGCAAGTGAGCGTCCTCATTCACATCCATGTACTGCCATCAAAAAGATCACTGAGGTGGCTCCTCCTGCCGTCTGGAACAGAAACACGCTGCTTTGAAGGAATGTTTGCTGCTGGAAGCGTATTTAGTCACTGGGCCGGGTCTTGAATCTCATGTGACCACAGAAACGACCTCCATCCTGCATTGACTCCCAAACAGAACTTTTTTTTTTTATTCCAGGTTCCAAAACCCGTGGATTACTCTGGCCAGCTCTGGTAAGTAGAGCCGGAGCCAGAGAATCCGTTTACTGGTCGCCATGTGATTGACAGTATGGGATGTTGTCGCTCTTCATGTTCAGGATGATTGATGGCATTGTAAGGTGCGTAGTTGTTCATGGATGGTTCAGGTGCAGGCCACTCTGGAAGATACCAGCGTGGGAGGTGGGCTCCTCAGCCAGAGAAGCGGAGCTATCTGATCAGCACACAGAAGTAAGGAGTGTAATGAATACGCCATCAGCATAAGTGAGTCCCTCTGTGTTCCTTTACATATCTGCATGGCGTCCTCTGATCTTTCATTAAACGCTATGAACACAGAGGGCGAATACCACCTTCAATAAGACCAGGCTGAAGCTTTCAGCACTTCTGCCAAAAGAACCGGTTCTGGTGTGAGGCCCAAAGGCACAAAACCCCAAATCAATAATCCAATTTAGACCTGACACAAAAATATACCTAAAACATGAACCGAAGGATGACACGGGGACTGCCCTGTTCGAGCCTAAGAACAGTCTACTGCCCTCCATCACTTCCCAAGCAGCTCAAGTCAAACAGGTTGACAGGATTGTTGAGGAACATCAGCGGCTTTTCTGTTCCTCAAAGGAGCAGAGACATAAAAAGAACAGAATTGTTGTTTCTGACCCAAACGATTGTCAATTGGAGCATTAGGATTGAGGCAACGGCCTGGAGGAAGTCCCAGTATGACCACCATCCTTTCCTCTGGTGGACCAGAACCGCTGTCATTAGCGGCATTGTCAACTGTCCAACTCTCAATCCTAATTGGAGTGTCTGAGTGCCCAAGATCCTTATCTGGATGGATGATGGAGATAATGGAGCTCTGTGCACTGAGGCGCTGGCTAATCAACTCACTGACCTCAAACATCTCTGTGTGAGGAATATATTATAATGTTATGTATTGTTGTATAATTTAAAGTGATATAATATAATGTAAAGTTATGTAAAATAATGTAATATAACATAATATAATGTAAAGTTATGTAAAATAATATAATATAATATAATATAATATAATGTAATGTAATGTAATGTAAAGTAATTTAATATAATATAATATAATGTAATATAATATAATATAATATAATATAATATAATATAATATAATATAATATAATGTAATGTAATGTATTGTAATGTAATGTAAAGTAATAAAATATAAAATAATATAATATGTAATGTATTATAAAAAATGTTGAATTACATATAAAAAATAATATATAAATATATAATATAAAATGTAATATAATATATCAGAAATGTGTTCCATTAATAAGTGGATTGGACATATCTTCTGGATCATGGGTGCCCAAAGTTGATTTTGCCCATTAAAGGTTGTCTTTTGGCCCCCCAAGTCGTGCCTGTAGAGGCCGCAGAGTGTTTAGCTAAAGCCCCCCCTCAACCTTTCCCATTCATTCATGGAGCCACAGCGGCAGCAGCAAACGGATAAGAGGCATTTTAAACTAATATGGCAGGAGGATTATTAGTTTGTCTTTTTTGTCAGCAGTCCGTGTCTTTTCCTTAAAGACTACAAAATACGCCACCACTACAAGACTGAACACAGTTTTATCCAAACACAAAGGTGAGGCACAAAAGACAAATTCTAGGGAGTTCCAATCTAAACGTCTGTCACAGAAAGCCCCCCTCATGATGCCCTGGGCAGCCCAGGTCAGCCCCACATTGGCCCGAGTGGGAGATCATGAGAGGTTCAAAGAAAATGTTACTAACTTTTTAGTCTCACTAATGTGTGTTACCCTGAAAAGTACCAAATGCAAATAAATGAACTAAACTATATTCTTTATTCTCTGCTGGTATTTCATGACATGAAAAAATGATCGTGTTTGGCCCACAGGCCGGGATCACATTTGGATTTTGGCCCTTTGAGTGAAAACGTTTGGTCAGCCCTGTTCTAGATAAAAGCAGGATTACTGGAGACAATTGCCCCCTTGCACCTCCGCTTTTGCCTACTGCCCTCAGGTAGAAGGTTCAGAAGCCTTCTGGTCTGTTCCACATGTCTGATGCCTCCTCCAGCAGGTCGTCCTCCTCTACCTCAGCTTTGCAGAACCATCCAGACTCTTTAGCAGTTTGTCACTGACAGCCGAGCAGCTTGTTGATCACCAGCAGGTCACTGTGGTCTGGCTGGAGTCCATGTTCATGTCGTCTTCATCTCCCACAGGTTCAGCGATAAGGTGAAGCACATCAAAATTCTGACCAAGGATGGAGGCTTTTACATCGCTGAGAGTCGGCTCTTCAAGACGGTGCAGGTAAAGGCTTTGACAGGAAGTCCTGTGCACACGGCATGAATGAGTGCATTCCTGTTCACACCCAGCAGAAACCTTTGTTTTGTCACATCAGCACATGAATCTGAGACCTACGCTCCTTGTTTGCTGCACCTTTCATTCCACCCAACTCAGACTCACAAACTAACTTGTTTGAAACTCTTATTTCATCGTTTCTCCGGCGCCTTAAGAGGAAGCCGGATGTGATTCTCACGGACAGAACGCCACCAGACAGACAGTTTTGCTCTTGTGTGTGCTGAAGCAGCATTTAGACAGACCGTCACACGCTCTCAGGTTAGGCCTGGAACATCCGAAACGCCTGGTTCCTCAAAGGGGCTGAGGGTTCTGTCTATCAGAGTAACGGACAGAATCAGGACCATCATGTTCTGGCCCGTTTGCATGGAGGATTCTGCAGAAATGTTCCTTCATCATGAAGCTTTTAAACCTTTTTTTAGACCTTTGAGCATCAGCAGCATGAGTGTCAGCAGTCCCTCTCCTCCTGCATGCTAATGGCTGCGTCTTCTTCTGCTGCTTTGGCTCAGGAGCTGGTGGATTACTACAAGCAGCACTCTCTGAAGGAGGGCTTCAGCAGCCTGGACACCACTCTGCAGGTTCCCTACAGGGAACCGGACAACGGAAACACGCCCAGGGCCATTTCCAGGGCCGGCAGTGGTGAGTATGTCCCCTCCCCTCACTGCCTGACAGGCTCAGACGGCGTGCGGCGTGTTCCACCTGGAGCTCCTGCTTCTGACAGATGAACGTTTTTACTAATATGATCTGAAATGGACGTTATAGATAGTTTAAGTCGAGCTGCATTTCAGGAGACGCAGGAAAGACTCCTCAGATTATTACTAAAGGAAGGAGGAGAGACAAAGGAGGACAGAACTTGGTAAAAAAGAACAGATTCCTTGAAGAGATGGAGGAGGTGCAGAGAAATGAAAATGAGATCCAGAAAGAGACAGGAAGTGTTGAAGTGCAGCGTGAGCTGCAGCCGCTCCCTCGCTCGGCTTGGCAGGGAGATCCCAGCCAGGGCTCTTCGCCCGAGGCGAGCGCCGGGAGTCTGCCGCTCCCAAACCTCACGCTCCGCTCAGCTCAGAGATGGCTTCACAATTTTCCTGACAGGCCTGACGTTTCACTCCGGATTGAGGTGAAAAGCAGGCAAAGGAAAGAAAAGAGTCGTCTGCTGACACGCACCTGAGGGAACACCTCCGGCCCCGCCGAGGACCACGACTTTCCCCACAACACTTGGAAAAGTTTGCAG
Organism: Oryzias sinensis; assembly: GCA_037389245.1. Classification (NCBI taxonomy): domain Eukaryota; kingdom Metazoa; phylum Chordata; class Actinopteri; order Beloniformes; family Adrianichthyidae; genus Oryzias; species Oryzias sinensis. The sequence goes on from CM074494.1 coordinate 31,880,917, forward strand.
CCTGTTCTGAAGGAGCAGATGGAAGCTGTCTCCGCTTAAAGAGACGTGCGTGGAAACAGGCGCTGCAGAGGCGGGCGCATGAAGGCGGGAACAAAGGAAAGAGGCTCTTTGTGTCTGTTTGGATGCAAAATTCCACCGCATCCCTCCGTTTCCCCGCGTCAGTCTCTCAGCGCTTTATGCTTCAAAGCTGCTTTTGCTTCCGTTCACTCATACTCTGACAGCCCCACTGCTGTCCCAGTGCATGCTGGGATACATCATTGCTTTGCTAAGCGCCCCCCCCAGATGAGTCCTCCTCCATAAACAAAGTTTGGGCTGCGTGTCCTCCTCTGTGGCAGGCAGACACGAGTCACGGGAAGCGAAGGACGCTTTGGAATCTGGAAACCCAAACACAACATGAAACCAACGCACACAAAACTCTGAAAAGAACCACACAAACAGACTGAGATGTCCTTGTTTGGGTCTCAGGCAGAAAGAGAACATTTATGTAAAGCTGGAAGGAGAAATGCAGCGTTGAATGTTAGATTGCTGAATCAAAAATGAAACTTAACCCTTGTGTGGTGTTCATATTGTTGTTACTCAGCCAGTGTTCGTGGGTCTGGTGGACCCGTTGCATGTTGGGGTTTTTAATGCCTCACAATCAAATACTTTGATGTTAAAATACTCGACAGATGTTTCCCTCATCCAATTACAAGCAGTATATTTGGTTAATATTTGCCCTTTACCGTTGTTAGATCACATTCATAAATCATTATTTAAAACATTATAAAGAAAATCCATTAAAATCAGGATATGAGTGGAAACAAATTTTCAAGTGAAGCAAGGGTTTTCAAAACTTCTGACTTGTTTTTCCGTATTGTTCCCACCGTGGTCAGCTTCCTCTTTAGGAGCTCCTGTCCCAGCTTGTGCGAGGTAAAAAAGTTGTCGCATGTGGTTTTGTGTCCTGAGACATGTCCAGGACAACTCTCAGTCCTTGGTTTTTCTCAGGGGCTCCTCCATCAGGTTTCCCTGTGTAGACTTGTAAATTCCAAGTATATGAGGAAGTGGCATCACAGGCAGCCCAGATCTTTATACCATACTTTGCAGGTTTAAATGGTATATAATGCCGAGGGGCAGCGACTGTCTTGTTCTGGTCCTGTGGCTGGGTGCTGACGGCTTCGTTTTGGAACTGGCTGATGCTCAATCTAATCATCTTCTTCAGAGTCACTGTCAGACTCTGAATTTTCAGAAATGTGATCCTCTAATTCTGAAACCTCTTCTGAATCGTCTCCCTCTACATCATCATCAAAAACGTCTCTCTCTTCTAAAATCAATCCCAGGGCCCTCTGTGCAGAAAGTCTTTTGGCCATTTTGATCAGTTGTGATAAGAAACCACACTGGCAAAGCTATATTTATAGTGTCCCGCCTCCAATTTGTAGCAGATAAAGAGTGAGAAATGAAAAATTCCAAAGTCATATGTGCTGGAGAACGAGAGCGAAAAGAGTTGATGCTTGAACTTTGCATCGATGTTGCAACCTTGTGTGGGAACCGCAGGTGCAGAAACACAGAACTCACATTTACAGTCAAACTCTCTCTCTCTCTTTCTCACTGGTCACTGACCCCCCCCCCACACACACACACAGCAGGCCCAGGCAGGTGGAGGACAGAGTGTAGGTACATAAAACATCAATTTCCACACTTCTATTAGCCCCGAACATCTTATATGTAATAGAAATGTGTTTGGGGGGTGTACGGTCATTAAAAATGTATTCTGATATATGTTCTTCACAGAAAATGAGCCAAGGCCAGTGAGTCTGAGTTTGAAAAATTAATTATTTGTTTCATTTTTCTTTTAATAAAAAATGAAAACGGGTCCCACGGACCCAAACACCATATACGGGTTAAAGGGAAAAAAAGTAATAAAAAAAAGAAATGATCCAAGTTGACCTTAAATAAAGAGGGAAACTGAAGTCATACAGCAAATCTGCAGAGTCAGCTTCTTTTTCCAAAATGACATTTATCTGGATGTTGTTTACAGAAGAATACGTATGATAGGGCACGGAGGAGGTAGTTAGTGGTGAGGCTGTGCGTACATGCTGACATGCTCTGTCTGCTGTTCATGAGGCCTTTGTGAGCTGCTGATGGGTCAAACGTTCCCTTAAAGAACAAACCGGGGACTTCTCCATGAACCTGAGGAACCGAGGCAGTCGTCTGACGTTTGCTGCTCTGCTCACATCTCTGTTGGCTGACTCTGATCTCCTTTTTCTCCCCTTGACCCTCTCTCAAATCCTCTTTCCGTCAACTTCTCCCATGTCTCCCTTTGCTCCGCCCTGAATGACCTCCACCCTAGTTTTCTCTCTGGTTCCTTCTGGGGGCTGCAGCTTTGTTCCTCCCAGCTTCTCGCCCTTCTGGTCAGGTAAAGCTGCTGCTTTTCTTCTCCTCAGACACTCGCTGACATGCAGAGCAGCCGTTGCTGCATTCATCGTTAGAGGCATCGCTTCAGCCGATGAAATGCTGGAAGTTCACGTTTGTTCTCTAAAGAGGGGCTGCAAATGAAAGATTGGATTTAGGTTTTCTGTCTGCAGAAAGCCCAGACTGCAGAACAAGCGCTCTGCTTTCACTCCCAGCATGGGGGGGCAGCCACATTAAATGAAGGGAATTTTGTTTCTGTGGATCCTGGAGCAGGTTTCCATCTGGCTTTTCTGATGATCCTGTGTAATCTGAGGGAGGATCCATGTTTGTCCGTCTGTCCTGGACCCAAAACAAACCTTTGGGTTCCACTAAACCTGATCTCCTTTCACGATTTTTCTCTGTTTTTTGTTGTTTCTCCATAAAAAAAGACCAAAGTGAACGATGAAGCTCGCATGAATGATAGAAGAACAGATTGTTACTCTGAACCGTGTTTGTTCATAATCCTGATTTGTGATATTTGGTTTATAAGAAATGAACAAGTGAATGTTTCATGTAAGCTGTAATCGGCCGCTAAAGTAGTGAAGTTCCCCCTGACAGAAGCCCGTCTGTGTCAGTCTTCTCCCCCAGGGTGGTGGGCGTGGCCGTGGCGCGCTACGACTTCAGCTCCAGAGACACGCGCGAGCTCTCGCTGCTGCAGGGAGACGTCATCCGGATCTACAGCAAGATGTCCAACGGCTGGTGGAAAGGAGAAGTCGGCGGCCGGGTAGAGAATCCCATTCCCTCTTCTGCCTTTGCAGCTTCAGGGGGGGCAGACATGCCTGTCCTCCTCCACGTTGGGCTACAGTTTGGGGGTTTTCTGGGTTGGTGGGGGTTAAATAACAGAACAAATATCTATGTTTTCTTCTTTATTCTCCTGTTTTTCATGAGAACAGAATCATTCCGTCACCACGGTCTGCAGCTCAAAGATGTGAATTAGTTCTTTATAAATGTATTGATCTGCATAATCAATAATTATTGTTGCAGAACCTTTTGGTTTTCTGCAGATGTTTACATGAAATCCTCTTTAAGTTTTCTGGTTAATGTTTTGACCCCTAACTTCCAGAGGAGCCATTAAAGATGCATGTTTGAGCTTCACTGCGCTGAAGGATGCCTCTGTGTGCCCCCCCAGGTGGGCTGGTTTCCCTCCACCTACGTGGATGAAGAAGACTGACTGCTCAGAGGGTGACGTCATTTCAGTCGGTCCTTCCTCCAAACCCAGACGCTCGGACGTGAAAGGAGAGGACAACGGGCCCCCGCCGGACTTCCTGTCACATCAGAGATTCCTGGCGTGTCACTGGATGTCCTGCAGCCCATCTGCCCCATGGAGGAACAAGTGCTGCCCCTAGATGCCCTTCCTCTATTCCCGCCCACCCTCTGATAGATGGCCCCCACAGCACTTGTCTCTATTGTCCTGATGGTTGACAGGATGGCTTAGTCCTGCAGCTCCGACTGAAGGAGGGGGCAGGGCGGAGGCGGTGGCGCTCCGGCGGTTTTTCTTCTACTGAAATGTAGAACCTATGGGATGTGTCTAAACGCTGGAAGCAGCCGTTTAAAAGGTGGACTTTAAAATGTTTGGTCAATGGACTGGTGGGGTGGGGGTGGGGGGGCAACAACAGCCTGATTGCTCCCTGTGGGGCAATACTTTGTTCTTGTTACTGTTTGGTGCTTCTTTTGTTTCCTGCTCAGTTTATCCTTTATGACTGATTCCCACATTTACCCTGCAGGGGGGGTGGGGTGGGCGTGGGGGGGTTGGCAGACGCTCACCTTGTTTCCAGGACTGCCGGCTGGACAGAACATTTCTCTCAGAGCAGAAGCTGAAGTCAACTCGTTCATTAGAAACCTAAAAACCACAAACGGAGGATTTTAGGTTTAGAGACGTTTACTGGAACTCTGCTTCACTTCCAGTGTGACTCAAGACTGATGTAACCGCTGTTCACCGTGGAGAAAGGTGGCACTGGGGTGTTCAGTGATGCAGCCCCCCCTCCGAGCTGTGTGCTCCACCACTTTTTAACTAAAGCACCTCCTCTGAATTGAGCTCCTAAATTCTGTTTTCCCTCCTCCAACACCACAGGCTCACTAATGAGAGAAACGAGCTGATGCATGTTTGCAGCAGCAGCTGCATGTTTGCAGCAGCAGCTGCATGTTTGCAGCAGCAGCTGCATGTTTGCAGCAGCAGCTGCATGTTTGCAGCAGCAGCTGCATGTTTGCAGCAGCTGATGCATGTTTGCAGCAGCTGATGCATGTTTGCAGCAGCTGATGCATGTTTGCAGCATCTGATGCATGTTTGCTGCAGCAGCTGCATGTTTGCAGCAGCTGATGCATGTTTGCAGCATCTGATGCATGTTTGCTGCAGCAGCTGCATGTTTGCAGCAGCTGATGCATGTTTGCAGCATCTGATGCATGTTTGCTGCAGCAGCTGCATGTTTGCAGCAGCTGATGCATGTTTGCAGCAGCAGCTGCATGTTTGCAGCAGCTGATGCATGTTTGCAGCAGCTGATGCATGTTTGCAGCATCAGCTGCTGCATCTGCAAACATCTGGTTTATTCCCAACATTGATGTAAAAATGCCTCAGCAACGGTTGGACTGAACTAAAACAGAGACGCCGCAGTTTGAATCTTTTTCTTCTTCTTTAAATTTAATGACGATAAAAACTGTAATAATGTAATAAAGACAAAGAATAAAATGAAAATCCTTTTATAGAATTATTGTATGAACGATTCTGTGTGTTTATTATCAGTTTGAATGAGTTTTAACAATTAACTGATTTTTAAATGACTATTAAAATCTAGACAACATTTATTTTAAAACCTTGTTGTCTGTATTTGTGGATATAAATAAAGATTTGCATATTGAAATGTAGGTCCTAAAGTGTTCATAAGACCTTTCTAGACCCCCCCCCCCCCTTCTGTCAGGAAGGTGTAAACGTGGAGCCTTCACACCTTAACCCACCAGCCTCCGGTCATCCTCTCTGTGTGTGTGTGTGTGTGGGGGGGGGGGGTTACTGGGCTTTGGGGGAAACCGAGCCCCCCCCCCCGCCCCCCCCATAAGCTCACTAAAAGTCTTTTTTTTTCCTTATTTCTTAATTTCTGAATCGCTGCTGGAGGCAGAGTTTGGAATCTGGGTGGAGAGGAACGGCTTAAATCCAGACGTTTCTGTACGTCACATTCAGAAAGAGTCTGAATCCATGAGGAGACTCAGGACCATGAGGGGTTTTTAAGGCTGAGGAGTCTCAGGTGAGTCCCTTTGGGGTAAAGAAGCAGCAAAAAACAACGTTAGACAGAGCTGATGCTTCAGTTGTGAAGTGGAGCGGCAGAGTTTTGGAGGGAAAATCCTCCATCCAGGAAGCTGCAGCTTGATGGTTTCTGGCTTTCCTGCAGCCTTTGGTGGATTCATGAGCCCCCCCTCCATCACATCCTCCCACCTGCACTGCTGCAGCACCTGTTCCCGTCTGAATCCATCCAAACACACGCCTGTGGAGCTTCCTCCTCCCACGGTGGAGGTTCTGCTTCCCGTCGTCCGCGCTGCCTCTGTGTGTCAAAAACCCGCCGACAGCTGCAGCACAATTCTGTGGAAAGACGTCAAACCAGCAGCAGTGGGAGGAGCTGATCGAAGTAACGCCGCCAGAACAGAGGAACGCGCCTCAGAGAGGAACCTGAACTGTTCTTCATCCCAGACTTTCTGCTTTGGACTAAGAAGCATCTCATATGAGGACGGACGTGTCAGAGATGCTCACATGTGACCTTCTGCAAGTCGAGGTCCAACTTCCGTTATTGAAAAGGTTTTCCACAACGTCCTCAGCATGGAGAGCAAGAGGGTCAGAAGGAATCAAGAGGAAGGAGAAACAAACGACCTCTGTTCTCTCTGCAGGGAGGGGTGGACTGGCCCTCAGTCATGCCAGCCCCCACATTGCAGCGGGACCATGTCCTGACAGGCACAAACTCAGACACCTAACTTCCTGAAAAAACATCTGGACTATTTTTTAAACCACTTTGGTTTCAGCTGCTGTGGATCCAGTTTGGTTCTTCTGTTCTGCAGCGGTTTGACCCAAAGCGTTTCCAAGAAAGCCTCAGGCCTTCATCCACAGCGTCAGCCGTCATGGATGGACTGCTGTGGAAAAATCCCACTTTTCATACGGAAACGTCAAGTCCATAGTCCAGGTCCAGGTCCAGGTGGGTCCAGGTCCAGGTGGGTCCAGGTCCAGGTGGGTCCAGGTCCAGGTCCAGGTCCAGGTGGGTCCAGGTCCAGGTCCAGGTCCAGGTGGGTCCAGGTCCAGGTGGGTCCAGGTCCAGGCTAAATGTTACTCTCTATGAGAAACATGTTATTTGTGTTTTAACGACATTCTCCAGAGAAACTGAAAAGATGACACAGAAAAGATGGTTCCGTCTGTAAAAACACACACAAAAGAACACACAAAAGAACACACAGTTTGGACAGCCTCCACCCCCTGACCCGCCATTAGGACTTCCATGATGATGACGATGGTAAGGATGAGGATGAAGGAATCTCTGATGTCACAGTGGAGGACAAAGCCTGACCGTCCGTCCGCCTGTCTGGATGATGCTGCTGAACCTCCTGAGTCTCCATCCCTTCTAATTAAGATCCTGCTGATCAAAGCCCTAATCCTCAAAGAGCCCCCCCCGCCCCCGCTCTCCCCAGCCACTTCCTGTTGACTGTGTGTGTGTGTGTGTGGGGGGGGGGGCATGTTTGGATGCTGCTTTGATGCCTGCAGCTCCTGTTGAAGGGACCTGCTGTAGAAAAGGTTCCTCTGTGGTTCCCGTTGGTGGTCCAGAACCGGCCGGCAGCTCAGCAGGTCGGTCATTATCACGGAGGACGCAGAGCATCTGCCTGAGGCTCATGGGGAGGTCATGTGATGCCCCCCCCCCCGCCTGCTTCCTGCCCTCCCCTCCTCAGGTGTGTTTGCTTTCCACCTGGGAACCATTGTTGCAGCGCAGCCTTTGGTGATGAAGGCCTCTGTGTGCTTCTTTTCTTGTCCCCCCGTCACTGCCTCCCCTTTGTGTTTGTGCCCGTTGTTGTCTCCCCCACCAGTGTCTCTGCATGTCTTTGTCCCCCCCCCCTCGCCTTTGCTGTCTGTTTCTGCCATGGCCACCACTCTGTTCTCTGAAGCTCAAAAAGAAAATCCAGTGTTTGAGGTGAAAGTCAGAGGGAGGCGACTCTGCTCTTCATCTGCTGCTCAGAGAACGAAGCTGCAAAACAAACAGCATCATGAGTTTCTGCCACATGGAAACGCCGTCACGGTTTACACCAAGCTGCAGCCTCGATTCTACCATAGGAACCAGATCAAGACACAAAAACCAGATCCAAACATAGAAACCAGATCAAGACACAAAAACCAGATCCAAACATAGAAACCAGATCCAAACATAGAAACCGGATCCAGACATAAAAACCAGATTCAGACATAGAAACCAGATCCAGAAATGAAAATAAGATTCAGACATGGAAACCAGATCAAGACATAGAAACTCGATCCAGACATAGAAACCAAATTCAGACATAGAAACCAGATTGCGACATAGAAACTAGCTTCAGCCATAGAAACCAGATTCAGCCATAGAAACCAGATTCAAACATAGAAACTAGATTCAGCCATAGAAACCAGATATAGACATAGAAACTAGATTCATACATAGAAACTAGATTCAGCCATAGAAACCAATTTCAGACATAGAAACCAGATTCCGACATAGAAACCAAATTCAGACATAGAAATCAGATTCAGCCATAGAAACCAGATTCAGCCATAGAAACCAGACATAGACATAGAAACTAGATTCATAAATAGAAACCAGATTCAACCATAGAAACTAGATTCAGACATAGTAACCAGATTCAGACATAGAAACTAGATTCAGCCATAGAAACCAGATTCAGACATAGAAACCAGATTAAGCCATAGACACCAGATATAGACATGGAAACTAGAATTAGACATAGAAACTAGATTCAGCCATAGAAACCAGATATAGACATAGAAACTAGATTCAGCCATAGGAACCAGATTTAGCCATAGAAACCAGATTCAGACATAGAAACCAGATTCAGCCTTTAAAACCAGTTTTAGTAAGAAAACAGATTCAAACATAGAAACCAGATTAAGCCATAAAAACCAGATCCAGACAGAAAAAAACTGTTCAGACATTGAAACCAGATTCAGACATAGAAACCATATCCAGACTTAGAAACCACATTCAGCCATTAAAACCAGTTTTAGACTGAGACCAGGTTCAAATATAGAAACCAGATCCAGACATAGAAACCAGATCCAGACTTAGAAACTAGATTCAGACATAGAAACCAGATTCAGCAATAAAAAACAGATTCAGACATAGAAACCAGATTCAGACATAGAAACCAGATTAAGACATAGAATCCAGATTCAGTCATAGAAACCAGATTCAGACATAGAAACCAGATTCAGCCATAGAAACCAGATTCAGACATAGAAACCAGATTCAGCCATAGAAACCAGATTTAGCCATAGTAAACCAGATTCAGCCATAGAAACCAGATATAGACATAGAAACTAGATTCAGCCATAGAAACCAGATTCAGACATAGAAACCAGATTCAGCCATAGAAACCAGATTTAGCCATCGAAACCAGATTCAGACATAGAAACCAGATATAGACATAGAAACTAGATTCAGCCATAGAAACCAGATTCAGACATAGAAACCAGATTCAGCCATAGAAACCAGATTCAGCCATAGAAACCAGATTCAGCCATAGAAACCAGATTCAGCCATAGAAACCAGATTCAGACATAGAAACCAGATTCAGACATAGAAACTGTCATGGTGCCTCTGTCAGGTTCTTCCCCCCTTCCCTCTCTGCTTGGCCTAATTCACCACAGCTGCCGCCACTCAACTCATCAGCCTGCCAGACCTTCATAAGGAGCTCCAGGACCAGTATTCAACGCGAGTTCGTTGCCTCTAATGGAATCTCATGCCCACGAGTGGACACTCAAATCTGACTCGCCAAGCAGACGCCCATCGGGAGTTACCTGCCTCACTGGGGAATCTCGCCGAACGCCAAGCCACCTCACGAGCCTTACCCGGACCTCCAGCCTCGTCTCGAGCCATCGCCGATCCTCAGGTCTCGCCCCGGATCCACGGACCCTCTCCAGCCACGCCACCTCCCTGCCGTACCGGAACATCACCCATCAGCGGAGCAAAATAAACTCTTACTTATTCTTACTCACCTTCGGTCGTCCTTCCGGGTTTCAGCAACTGGGTCTGCCTAGCCTTGCTAGCCATGACAGAACGAACTCGCCTGAACCCCGACCCAGCTGACCCGGAGGAACTTCGCCTCGCCGTAACCCAGCAAGGGATTATGCTAGGACATCAAGCTAACACCCTCACTCAAATGGCGTCGGCTCAGCAGGACTTATTCCGCCGTTTAGACGGTATGACGCAAGCTCTAATTGATCTAACCGGACAATATGCTAACTCTGCTACAGGTACTCACTTTCCATCTTCCGGCAACAGCTACACTTCCGCTTCCGATCCCACCCATGCTACGGAAAACTTCCGGCTCCAACCTGAGCCGTTTTCGGGTGACGTCAAAGCCTGTGGCGGCTTCCTGTTACAGTGTCAGCTCATATTTCAACATGCTCCCAGGTATTATCACACGGACCACAGTAAAATCACTCTCATCATCAACTCACTCAGAAATAAAGCCCTACAATGGGCTCAAGCCTTTATATCAGCTAATCCCATTACTCACCTTAGTTATGAACATTTTATTCATGAATTTTGCCTAATTTTTGATCAGCCTCGCAAGCAAGAGGAAGCCACCAGACGCCTGTTAAATTTAAAACAGCATGGTCGGTCAGTAAGTGACCACGTTATAGATTTTTGTGTCCTGGCAGTTGAAGCAGGCTGGCCAGATATAGCATTAAAAGGAATATTCTACCAGTCTCTAAACGAATCCATTAAGGATCATCTATGCACCCAACCAGATGCAAACTCGTTCGAAGAGCTTGTTTCTGCAGCTCTCAGGTCTGATTCCCGGCTTCGTGAACAGCATAACGATCGCCAGAGTAATCAACACATATCCACTAGCCAACCCTATTTTTCTGTTATTCCGCGCCAGTCACCAACCAAAGCAGATCATTTCACTTCGGAGGAACCGATGCAGGTTGGACATTCTAAACTGTCGGCGGGGGAGCGAAAGCGGCGTCATGAAGAAGGTTCATGCTACTACTGTGGTGCTCTGGGACATTTAGTTTCTAAATGCCCGCGACGTAAACTCCTGAATTCCCCGCCTAGTGACAAGTCGCATGGGGAATGTTCCACCGTTCATACTACTCCTAATTTCCTCTACATTCCTGTTAAACTTTGTACCAAAACTGAAGTCCATAGCACCAAGGCCCTCATAGACTCCGGTCCCGAACAAAGCCTGATTGATTTGGATCTCGTCACTAAACTACGTCTCCCCACAGAACCTTTGGATAACCCTGTTGAGGCCTCCGGCTTGGGAGGTCAGCACCTTTCTCGGATTACACACCGCACCAAACCCGTCCAGCTACTCACTTCCAGTAATCACAGAGAAACCCTCCAATTCTTCATCACACGTTCCAAACACACCCCGATTATCCTGGGGTTTTCCTGGTTAAAGCTTCACAACCCACAGTTTAATTGGAGCCTTGGACAAATCACCAATTGGAGCGCAAACTGTTTGGCTAATTGCCTTTCTTCCGCTATACCCGCCACTTATCGGCAGTCCCCTGAAAATCATACTGCTGTCAATTTGGAAAATATCCCTACCTGTTATCACGATCTACAGGACGTTTTCAGCAAAACTAAAGCCTGCGCTCTGCCTTCCCATTGCCCTTATGATTGCGAAATAAAATTACAACCTGGCTCCACCCTCCCTAAGGGGCGACTATTCAACCTCTCCGGACCCGAAAGACTCGCTATGGAGAGCTACATCCAGGAGGCACTATCCCTGGGTCATATACGACCCTCGTCGTCCCCTGTAGCAGCTGGTTTCTTCTTTGTGGAGAAAAAAGATAAGACACTACGCCCCTGTATCGATTATCGGGAACTCAACCAAATCACCATAAAAGATAAGTACGCTCTACCTCTTATTTCATCTGTTTTTGACTCTGTTCAGGAAGCTCGTGTCTTCACCAAGCTGGATTTACGCAACGCTTATCACCTGGTCCGTGTTAAGGAGGAAGACGAGTGGAAGACGGCATTCAACACTCCACTAGGTCATTATGAATATCTGGTCATGCCCTTTGGGCTGACTAATGCCCCCGCTGTCTTCCAGAGACTAGTAAACGACGTCCTTCGTGATTTTCTGAACCGGTTTGTTTTTGTTTATCTTGACGACATCCTCATCTATTCTAATAATCAGACCCAACACGAACAACACGTCCGCCAGGTTCTCACCAGACTCCTGGAGAATCGACTCTATGTCAAGTCAGAGAAATGTGAATTTCACGTCGACCATGTACAGTTTCTGGGGTACGTCATAGAGGCGGGACGCATTCGACCCGATCCTTCAAAGATCGAAGCTGTTTCCAATTGGGAACCCCCAAACAGCCGGAAAAAACTCCAACAATTCCTTGGTTTTGCCAATTTTTACAGGCGATTCATTAGGAATTATAGCAGTATTGCAGCACCCCTTACACGCCTCACCTCCACCACTCAAAGTTTTCAATGGACCCAGGAAGCTCAACAGGCTTTTGATCGGCTCAAGGGGCTCTTCGTCACAGCTCCTATCCTGATTCAACCAGACCCTTCTTGCCAGTTCATCGTGGAAGTGGATGCCTCGGACTCAGGGGTCGGAGCGGTCTTGTCCCAGAAAGGGCATCACACCGGTAAGCTCAAGCCTTGTGCCTTCTTTTCTAGAAAATTATCACCAGCAGAGCAAAATTATGATGTGGGAAACCGGGAGCTGCTGGCCATCAAGTTAGCATTGGAGGAATGGAGGCACTGGCTGGAGGGGGCTGAACACCCTTTCGTCGTCTGGACGGACCACAAGAACCTGGCGTACCTGAGGACGGCTAAGAGGCTCAACTCTCGACAGGCTCGTTGGTGTTTATTTTTTGATCGCTTTTGTTTCACCATAACCTATAGACCCGGTAGCCGGAATGTCAAGCCCGATGCTCTTTCCCGCAAATATAGCTCCTCGGACAAGTCCACAGCCACCATCGTCCCTTCCACCTGTATCGTGGGTGCCCTTACCTGGGACATCGAAAACCGTGTCATCCAGGCCCAAGGTGAGGAACCCGATCATGCCCCCTGCCCTAATGGCACTCTGTATGTCCCTACCTCTCTCAGGTCTGAAGTAATTTCCTTGGGACACACCTCCCTGGTGTCCTGCCACGGCGGCGTCCAGAGAACCCTCAATCTCCTCCGTAGAAGATTTTTCTGGCCTTCTATGGACAAGGATGTTCGAGAGTTTGTGGCTGCCTGTACCACCTGTGCCCGCTCTAAGTCATCCAATTCAGCACCGGCAGGACTACTTCAACCATTGCCTACCCCCAGCCGTCCCTGGTCACACATTGCCTTGGACTTTGTCACCGGTTTGCCCCCTTCTCAGGGTAATTCCGTCATTCTCACTGTCATTGATCGGTTTTCCAAGATGGCTCATTTCATTCCCCTTGCCCAGTTGCCCTCAGCCACTGAAACTGCTCAAGTCCTGGTTCATCAGGTGTTCCGGCATCACGGCATTCCCCTGGACATTGTTTCTGACCGTGGCCCTCAGTTCGTCTCTCAGGTTTGGAAGGCCTTCTGCTCCGCCTTGGGGGCCACGGTCAGCCTCACTTCTGGATATCACCCCCAGTCCAATGGTCAAGCGGAGAGGGCCAACCAGGAACTGGAGGCAGCTTTGCATTGCCTGGCGGCACAGAACGACAAGGACTGGTCCCAGTATTTAGTATGGATTGAGTATGCCCACAATACACACTCGTCCTCCGCTACTGGGGTGTCTCCGTTCAAAGCCGCCCTCGGGTACTCACCACCTCTGTTTCCGTCCCAGGAACTCGATTTGGCGGTGCCGTCTGTCTAGGAACATCTCCGGCGTTGCCAACGCATCTGGCAACAGTCCACTGCTGCTGTCCTCCGCACCAAGGAGAGCAACTGCCGCATTGCCAATCGACACAGGGTGGTGGGGCCCACTTACCAGCCTGGTCAGAGGGTATGGTCCACGGTACATCGGACCCTACGTCATTGACAGGATCATTAATCCTACCTGTGTCCGACTTCGTTTGCCACGAGCTCTCAAGGTACACCCCTCGTTTCACATCTCCCAAATCAAACCTGTTCAGGACAGTCCTCTGTGCCCGCCGTCCGCTTCCCCACCACCCGCCCGGGTCATCGACGGCGCCCCCGCCTTCACGGTTAGCCGGATTCTGGACATCCGGCGTCGGGGTCGCGGGCACCAGTTCCTGGTTGACTGGGAGGGTTACGGTCCTGAGGAGCGGTCTTGGATCTCGCGCTCTCTCATCCTGGACCCGTCCCTCATCGAGAATTTCTTCCGGGCCCATCCTGATCGCCGCCCTGGACCGCCTGGAGGCGGTTGTTGGGGGGGGGGGGTACTGTCATGGTGCCTCTGTCAGGTTCCTCCCCCCTCCCCTCTCTGCTTGGCCTAATTCACCACAGCTGCCGCCACTCAACTCATCAGCCTGCCAGACCTTCATAAGGAGCTCCAGGACCAGCATTTAACGCGAGTTCGTTGCCTCTAATGGAATCTCATGCCCACGAGTGGACACTCAAATCTGGACACGCCAAGCAGACGCCCATCGGGAGTTACCTGCCTCACTGGGGAATCTCGCCGAACGCCAAACCGCCTCACGAGCCTTAGCCGGACCTCCAGCCTCGTCTCGAGCCATCGCCGATCCTCAGGTCTCGCCCCGGATCCACGGACCCTCTCCAGCCACGCCACCTCCCTGCCGTACCGGAACATCACCCATCAGCGGAGCAAAATAAACTCTTACTTATTCTTACTCACCTTCTGTCGTCCTTCTGGGTTTCAGCATCTGGGTCTGCCTAGCCTTGCTAGCCATGACAGAAACCAGATTCAGCCATAGAAACCAGATTCAGCCATAGAAACCAGATATAGACATAGAAACTAGATTCAGACATAGAAACCAGATTCAGCCATGCTGGACCTCTGAGTGCTCAGAGGAAGCAGCTGCTGTTTTCTGAACTGACGCCACCAGATTTTATCCAAAGGCCGTCAGCGTTAAGGACGGTCTTACTCTGTGACGTCTGGGAGGTTTGTAGCTGAGAGGTACAGATTCTTTCTAAATGCTAATGAGGATGCACACTGGTGCAGTGGTCAGCACTCTTGCCTCACAGTGAAGGAACTGGTTCAAGTCCCAGCTGGGTTCTCTGTGTTCTTCTCCCTCTTCATGTGAGGGTTCTCGCCGGGTTCTCCGGTGTCCCCACAGTCTAGAAACATGCTTGCTGGAGCTTCCAAATGATTCCTTTGGTGTGAATGCTAGAGTGTGCTTATGGTGAGTCCCACCTTCACCCAGAATGAGCTGGGATAGGCTCCAGCAACCCTCTGCTAAACAACAGGATTTATGGTGTCACCAGTTCATGAACTTGTTGGATGAGGAGGAGGATCCTGCGTTTCGATGCCCGTTGGGAGCTTTTGATCCGTTTGGAAAGCAGATTCTCTGCTGGACTTCACCGTCATGCGTGTCTTCATTCTAACAACATTATTTCCTGAACTGACCGCTTGCTGCGTTTTAAAAACTGTCTCTGCAAGAGCAATGAGGTCAAAGTTCATTTAGTGAAACTTGAATTTGGAACGGATCAGATTTATTGATTAGACTCATTTCAATATTTATCAGGTCAAGTGAAGGAAATCAAACAAATCAAACGATGAAATACAAAACATTTGTGTCTTTAAGAAAAAAAAAAATTCTCATCAAACGTTTTTTAACAGATGATGTTTCCAGGAGATAAATCTGGATCAAAGTTGCTGCTGACACTTTGGATTAAAAGGAAGGAGCCTTTCCTGATTTACTGCGTGGATTCATGAACTTCATTTTTGTGCTGCAGATTAGTTTCCTAAAGTGATTGTTTTGATCCAAATTCAGGAATTGTTCCGGCTCATCCTCTCCTGGGAAATGTCTGCAGAACTCTGTTGCAGGGTAAGAAACTTTTATAAAAAACCTGATGGGTAAAAAAGTGCTTTAAAAAACAAACTTTGGTTTCCCAGCAGCAGGCAGCGCTCAGTGCGAGTGGCGTGCTGCTCAAAGGAAGCCTCCAGAAAAAGTGCAGCTCTCCGTGAGAAGCCGCCTCTCTCTCATTCGCTGACAGCTGAAACTGGAGCAGAGTGGAAATCCTGCTCCTGAAGGTTCTGGAACACCAGAGGTTCTCCACAGTGACCCGCTTCCAGCAAACAGACCTGCTGGTTCTGACTGACTGGAAGCAGCTTTTTGATTGGCAGATCAGCTGTTTCACTGAGCCCCCATGTCCTCAGTTATGAGTCCACAAAGCCCCCCTCCTGTGAATGAAGGGCTTAACCAGGCAGAAATTACGTCCATGTGAGACGACTGCAGGTCCGTTTTCATCCAATCTGCTTTATTATGCTGCTCATGACGGCGGCTGGGCCTGACACACCTCCTCCACCCCCTCCCCCACCCATCCACCTCCTCCACCTCCTCCACAGAATGCAGGACTGTTTTCTGCAGGGTTTCTTTGTCGTTTAACAACTACTGACCATTTCTCCTTCCAAAGTAGTTTTTATGATGTTTGCATTTTCAAAGACGGAAGATCACAAAACCGCCAGTTTCACTGGAAAGCTGTGACCTTCAGTCTGAAACCGTTGGCTCTAGTGGACTCCATAAGGAGCCGGAGGAAAGTATGTCTACGGCAGGAGAAGACAGGCTGTCTCCATGACAACAAACAAACAAACAAACAAATCAAAAAAACTTTATTCACAACAGATTCAAAAGCAGCTGAAAGAGGAGCTGACAGGAGGGATTTCTGAGAGGAGCCCCACTCTGACATGATTCCAGCACACACACATGCAGAAACACACACACACACACACACAGATGTCTGAAAGCACTGTGCACGGGCTAAAACAGGGGTGGGCAATTATTTTGACTGGCAGGCCACATAGGGTTATAACATTGGATAGACGGGCCGGACCAGGAGCAGATGTGTGGAGTGAGAAAGAAACAACATGGAATGTAGATGAAAACATTTGGATTGAAAATTTTGAGTTTTTAGGTTAAAACTTTTGTTCTCATTTTGGCAGGAAAACTCCTCACTGCCTAAACTTTTCTCACACAGACATGAACATTTTCACACTTTCTCTTGTTTAAATTCTCAAACCTTCATAGAAATGAAGTCCAGGATCTTAGAATGAAAACAAAGATCTGATCATCACAGATTTCTGATCTGAAGAGCTCCACGTTTCTGTACAGGAGACACGGAGGAGATTGATTGACAGGGTCTCCAGCCAATCAGGACACAGAACAGAGTGCTGTTTAAAGAAAGCAGTATGATCGCTCAGAAATAATGAGCTAAACCGGAACTGTGATGTAGAAAGAGGAGACTGTCTTCTGTTCTGTTGACAGAGATTTTTAGAGGCTTTCAGGTTGGAGCTCAGACTGCAGGAGGGGGGAAGAAAATGTCATGTTCTATGCCGGTCTTGATCGTGACAAAGATAAAAACCATGGGTCTCTGAATTGTTCACCAAACATGGAGGCGGGCCGGATCCAGCCCACGGACCGCAGTTTGCCCACCCCTGGGCAGAACCTTTGTTTAGCAGAAACAGAGAGTCAGTGGTGGACATTGTCATTTCAGGAGAGGCACTTCAATGAAACACCAGCTAAAGGTTTCACGACGTCCTCAGGACTGAAGTGAATCTGCCTTTGGTTTCTGAGCTGGGGGGCCGGGACTCCGTCATTTCCCTTGATCCTCCATGAACTCCGGCGGGCTTCCAGAGCAGGCAGCTCTGTGCGGCTCCCTCAGCAGGTGGACGGCTTTCAGCAGACCTCGCTCAGATAACCTCCTCCTTCCATTTGATTTGAGGATTAACTGTGATCACAGGCTGAGCTGCACAACCTTTGCAGCCGTCGCACGTTCCCTCAGCTGGTTCAATTTACATAAAATTGATGGGATTTGGGCTGAGGACACCTTGGATTCTTCCTCATTTGGATTTCAACAGTGTGACTGCTTGGACAGACGTGTTGTTATCAGCCAGGGATGCTGTAGTTGTTCTGAATCTTCTTCAGGTGACATGCAGCTGTTTCATGGATTTATCGACAAACAATAAACACGTTTATTCCACACAGCTTCACTACAGAACAAGATGCTGAGATGAAGATGAAGGCTTGTGTCTGTTTTGGGCTTTGGTGGGAGTGAGCTGTGTGAGTGTGCACGTGAACGCCTGACAGCAGCTCTGTGTCACAGAAACAAATCATGATACTTCCACTCCCATGCTCCACATCAGCTACAGGACAGACTAGCTGTATCAAAAAACACAAACCATCTTTCTTTGTTTCTTTAGCATCATCCTGAAAACACCCATGATATACAAAGTAACACAAATACATTCCCACCACACACAGACAGACACACACACACATACATACATACATACATACATACATACATACATACACACACACACACACACACACATACACATACACACATAGATACATACACACATACAGAGACACACACACACACACACATACACACACATACACACACAGACACACACAGACACACATACACACACAGACACACACAGACACACACACACACACACACACACATACACACACACACACACACACACACACACACACACACACACACACACACACACACACACACACACACACACACACACACACACACATACCCATTTAAATACATAACAGAACTTTTTTCTCCCCATAACTGAGCTGAAGCCAGACTTCAAGGCCTTAGGAAAGACTACTACTTAATAGTACTGCAGGTTCATCAGAGGAACACCAGGCGGACTATAGCAGGGGAAGGGAAGGATGAGGAAAAGATGTAAAGTCTGATGTAAAGACTTAAAGTGTAAGTCTCTGGTGGAGCTTCAGGTTCTCTAAGCAACGGCGTTCTCACGGGTCAAAAAGGAATCGGTGTAGACACCACCCACCAGGGAGGAATATACAGACTTATTTATAGAGATGCTGAGCGCTGTTCCTCCCCGCTCACGCCTGTGGGGTTGAGGGTTCAGTTCTAGGTTTGGTTCTGGCTGCTCAGCACACAGGAACCACAGGGAGCGACAGCGCCGCCACAGTCAGGATGAGAGGATGGCTGATGAAGGAACGGCGGAGCGGCGGCTGTCCAGACCGCTGGTTCTCGCACTCTCCGGGCCCCTGGCAGCGGGCCCTCTCACACAGGACGCCGGTGAAGCCGGGGGCACAGTGGCAGCGCTGATGGTGGTGGCACGTGCCGCCGTTCTGACAGCGCAGCATGGCGTTGTCGCAGACGCGAGCTGCGGAGGACAAACGGAGAGGGCAGGGGTCATTTCTTTGCGTCACAGAGACATTTCCACAAAGCTCAGCACAGAGCGGCAGAACTGAATCCAAATCAAAGAGAGGCGGAGGTTTGTGACGACGCCCTTCTCCCCCGCCAGAGCGAACGCCGCACAAACGCCCGCGGCCATCAAACCAACACAACCTTTGATATGCTAATCAGCCTTTCCTGGTCATTTACCTTTTGCTGCTCTTTGATTTTTGCATTCAGCCTTTTAACAAACAGATGAGCTAAAAAAATCAAACGTCTCATCTGCATCAAGACGAGTTTCTGAAGGAATCCGACTGTCTTTCTTCCTTCCTGCTTTAGAGGCAAATGATTCAGTTGGTGGATATTCCTGTTTTCTCTCTGTCAAAGCTCTGAGCTCTTCTGCTGTTTTAGGGGGAAATCTGGGAGCTTTCATTTCCAGAACGACTCCAGAGTCAATGGAAAACTCTCCCTGCATGAATAGTAATTACATTTTTGCTTTGTTAGTGATGTGATGCATTAATCAGAATAAACCCCAAACCATAATCCTTTCTAATATCAAACCTGATTTCAGATTTCCCCGTTTCCCTCACACGGATCTGAGCATGAAGAAAAGAGCTCATGGTGGGTTTGTGAGCTAAATATCTCATCTTTGCTGTCGTCTATCATTTTACAGACAGTCATGAACATCCAGGCGGTAATCATGAAGTTCCTGAGGTTCTCCAACAGAACAACGAACACATAGGTATCCCATTTGGACCTCGCTGTTGGTACCAAGGCGCTCCAGCATATTCTGGAGGATCCAGATGTTACAGAACCACTGAGAACAATTTAATAAACCACTCGGTTTAATGAGTACTTCCGCTTCCGGGGTTAAGGCAAGACGCGTGGTCGCGGCTCTCTGCGGATACTATCTTCAAATTACTTAAGAAGTTGATTTTCTCCAAAAAGAGAGCTGACCATGCCCCCGAAGAAACCCCAGGAATATGAAGAGCTCAAAAAATCTCTTGACATTATTCAAGAAACGCTGAAAAGTTTTATGGATCAAGTGTCGGCTAAGCTAACGCCACTCTGGGAGATGATGGAAGAGTTCCGAAGATTTCGGGCTCAAAACGAGCAGGGAGAAAACCGGGTCGAGATTCTGGAGAAAAGACTGGACGATGTGGAACAGCAAGTAAGGATGAATAATGTCATTCTCACTGGATTACCAATCAAGCCTCGAGCGAAGCTGAATTCAGCTGGAGCTAGCACTGCTAATGCTAGCGCTAGCGTAGCTAGCAGTGCTAATACGGAGATTGATGCGTCACTGGAGCAGCAAATACATTCATTTCTCACATCTAAAGGGATTTCCCTGGATCTCAATACCATCGAGACCTGCCACCTGCTCCCCAGGAGAAAGGAGACGGATAAACCAGCGATCCTCATCAGGTTTGTGAATCACAAACACAAGCTAGCTCTGATGAACCAAAGGAAAAACCTGAAAGGTTCTGCTGCTTATCTGAACGACCATCTGACCAGAAGGAATGCTGAAATCTCAAAACATGCACGGCTTCTCAGGAAGCGTAAGCAGATTGAGAACACTTGGGTTAAAGGCTGCAGGATCTTTGTCAAACCGCTCGGTCCAGAGGACCGGACCAAGGTTCTGGTGGTCAACACCATGAAAGACTTTGAGAAGTGTTTGATCACGGCCGTCTGAATCAACGTGGAGTAATAAATCAAAGAGCCAAATAATTTCAAGAAATATGACACCTGGAATCATCACTTTCTCTGTATGTCTGACGTCACCTGAATAACAGCAGAGAGTTTTGACCTGCAGACAACTTGACCTCAACTTTCACCGCAGCTGATATCAGCTGAAGAAGGATATGGACCTGAATCAAATGTCTGCAGACATAACATGGAAGAGAACTATTAACTGTTTTAAACCAAGAAGAACGGCTGTTATCAGTAAAAGAAGAAATACCAACCTTGGACAATCGACAGATTATGGACCCTTTTATTATTTCCCTTACAGCATTACCTTATTATAAAAAAATAAAAAATACAAAAAAATATTTAAAAAAAGTAAAACAAATGATTAATCACTTATTGAAAATGGTTAAATTGATTGACTTTTGATGATATTACTTCACTAGCTCCTAAAATTGATAAAATGATTCAAAAATCTTTCCTTATGTAGCATAACTTTGCACATGTTTTTAACTTTTGATACTTGATGAAATTTTGCTATGATAACTCCTGAAACAGTGTTGTGTCTATTTTACTGATATAGTATTATGTTTTAAAGCATATGAATGACATTTAAAAGTAACATAATTTGCATATATTTCAGATGCTGCATTTGCCATGTTGATTTCTAAAGTTATTTTTGACGTAGTACTTAAGTAATTCATCTTTGGCATGTGCTTTATTGATACCTTATGATTCTTAATTCTGTCTGATAAAACCTAGGAACCGGATATTGATAAATCATGTAATAAAATGGTTATAGTATAACGGGGTGGGATTATATAAGTTCGCTTCTTTCCACTCCCTTTCAAGCAATTTTTATTAATTATGTCTAATTATACTAAGTTTGATTAGTTACTGTATGAATGTATAACTGATGATTATATTGCTTTTGTGTATTACTCCTATTTGATTGCTTGAAATAAACCATTTCAAATCAAATCAAATCAAATCAAATCAAATAAACCACCGAATCACTCGGCAGCTATGGAGTTAGTCTCGTTTTTTGCCTCTGGATGTAAGGCCATGACTGTGAGACATTTGAACCATAGCAGACCAGGTCAGACCAGGGCCGACTAGATCAGACCAGGTCAGACTAGAGCAGACTAGATCAGACCAGGTCAGACCAGAGCAGACTAGATCAGACCAGGTCAGACCAGAGCAGACTAGATCAGACCAGGTCAGACCAGAGCAGACTAGATCAGACCAGATTAAACCAAAGCAGACTAGATCAGACCAGAGACATACGCCATACATTGTTTTATCAAAAATAAAACCAACTGAAGGCATATGCATGAATACCATAATTCTGTAGCTTATGAAGAAATGTTTTACTATGAAGACAACTTTCCCCAGTGGACAATTAGTACATCTGTCCGTCTGCACCTATATCTGCTCCTCCAGACGGACACACTGAGGAGAATATCAGTTTTGTACATTATTTTGTTCTGTTAACTATATTATTTATGAGGATGAATTGCACTACATGCCAATATTGCAGAACATATTTCACTTTTCTTTTTCCAAATAAGTGTTCATTTGAATTTCTGTTGTAATTTTCGTTTGATCTTTTTTGTTTGTTTCACTGCTGATCGATCAAACGGTGTTGGTGTAGCTGTTAATTGTCAGACTTGCTTTGTGAAGTCTTCATGTTATTTCTGAGAGCCAGGATTGTCATTTTCACTTTCACGTGTTTCTTCCATCTGCCGACGGTGTCGCCGTTTCTCATTTCACCCGTTTTTGTGCGTACGCCTGTGTCAGAACGTGAAGGACCGCACATTTTCCCTCAAGTTTGCTTTTTATGAATATCAACTATTGTGTAGAGAGTGGCGTACGCCTTCTTTTGTGCATACGCAACCTTTAGAAATGAGGCCCCAGAGCAGGCCAGAGCAGTGAGGCTGTTCCTTCAGGAGGTGGCCTGTAGGGCTGTGGCCTTACGTTAACTCCTGATGTGTTGTAGTTTGTTCTTTTATTTCTCAGTGTTCGTGTTTTGTGCTGAGTTGTTTCCTGTCAGTGACTCCAGGTCCATGTTGATGATTATCCACAGCGGTTCCATGTCCATCCTCAGCCTCTAGACGTGTCCGGTTTTTAGTTCTTTAATGTCAGCTCTTCTGCGTTGTCGTGGTTTTGCTTCTCGTGGGTTTCTTCATGTTTCCGTGTACTTTTTGAAATGTTTCTGTCTCCAAGCCTGGTCTCCTGTATGTCAGGTCCCACTCCACCGGCTTCCTACACACCTGAGCCTGGTTTTCCAGGCATTTCCAGGTGTAATTTACATTTTGTCCGATGATTTCATTTTTTTTAGGAAGACGTTTGTGTGAAAGTAAAGCAGGCCAAAGCAGACCCTTAAAAAAACTCCCATATAAATATTGTGATGGTTGATTTAACTGAAATAAATCAACGTGTTTGATGTTAAATTTCCAAATGTGACTCCATCTTAATAAACTCTGAGCAGAAACCTTCTTGTGCTGATGCGTGGACTTCAGGATGAGCTTCCTGCAGTGCTGACTGGAACGTCCGTGCACGTCTGGAACGTCCGTGCACATGTCTGGAACGTCCGTGCACGTCTGGAACGTCCGTGCACATGTCTGGAACGTCCGTGCACATGTCTGGAACGTCCGTGCACACGTCTGGAACGTCCGTGCACATGTCTGGAACATCCGTGCACACGTCTGGAACGTCTGTGCACATGTCTGGAACGTCCGTGCACATGTCTGGAACGTCCGTGCACATGTCTGGAACGTCCGTGCACACGTCTGGAACGTCCGTGCACACGTCTGGAACGTCCGTGCACATGTCTGGAACGTCCGTGCACACGTCTGGAACGTCCGTGCACATGTCTGGAACATCCGTGCACACGTCTGGAACGTCTGTGCACATGTCTGGAACGTCCGTGCACATGTCTGGAACGTCCGTGCACATGTCTGGAACGTCCGTGCACATGTCTGCACCAATGCAAAGACGCTGCGTCTGCCACCTCAGATCTTTCTGGGTTTCTTCCCTTTCACAGCTGCTTGGTTTTGAATTCAAAGGGACCATCCCAGCTGTCAGCTCTGAACACTGACTTGTGCTCATGAAGGACGTCCTCCTGCAGACCCTCTGGACCCTCTGAAAGCCTCCATCCATTTGCTTCAGCAGAGGTTTGGATTTCTGAAGTCTTTGCAGAATCTCCTGAGGTGATGAAAGGTTAATCCAGCAAATCCATACTTCAGTTTTTCATCTGGAAAAGTTCCGGTCAAAGTTGAAATATTCCTGGTCTGTTCGATCTTTTAGTCTTGGACTTTATATATGTAGTTGTAGATTTAGATAAGTTAATTCTTCTCTAAGAGTTCTGGTAAATCACCTGTCCGTCCTGGGGGAGGATCCCTCCTTCATGTGGACACCCCTGAGGTTTCTTGTTTTTTTCTGGAATCCGTTTTTTTCTGGAGTTTTTCCTCACAGAGAAGGGGGGTCTAAGGGCAGGAATGCCAGTATAGCTTAGTCAGTTTGTTAGTTCATTTTTGTATTTTCCTATTGAACCCTTTGTATTCGTGATCCTTTTGAGTTCATGTTTTACTTCGAAGCCCATCGAGACGACAGTTGGTGTGATTTTGGGCTACAAAAATAAAATTGAATTGAATTGAATAGTCGTTAACAACATTTAACATCAATGAGGGAACCTCTGTGCAGATATAAACCTGCACACATTAGAACATAAAGTCTACTATTCAGAATATCAAACAATAGAAACACTTGAGTGAACTCTGCCTCCTGTGTCTCCATGAATGAAGAAAACAAAACATTTCAGAGGAAACTGCAGCTTTTTAGACAGAAAAAACGATGTAAAGAAGGATAATAGGGCATCATTTTTATCCAGTTTTCCACTTTTATCTTTTTTTATTCATTTTCTGTATTATTGTCAAAGACAGCTTTTTGTATCCAAACTCTACAGACCTGTCTGAAGCTAAAGTTCAGTTTTAAGATGTCTGAAGAATGTCAGGATTCTGAAAGGATGGGCTTTTCCTGTTTGACTTGTTCTCCTGTCAGTCACTCCAGGTGCATGATGGTCCTCCACAGCTGTTTTCATTTCTGCTAATTACCTTCAGTCTATTTAAGTGGCAGGTCGTCTGTTCTGCTCCAGTGTGTCACCTCTTTGGTCCCCCTAATGGTTTTGTCATGTTCTGCTTCATTTATTAAAAGCCTGGCCTCCTGCCCACCGGGTCCTACGCCACCACTTCCTGACAAAGAAGGTTTCCCTGAATCAGGGTTGTGTCAGGAGAAGATCTCCCACCTGTACGACTCGGTGAAAGCTGATTGGCTGTGATGACCGTTGACGGGTGAAGCACATACTTTACTTAATTTAAACCCTCACTATCTTGATGTCTTTGTATTTTAAATACTTTAAAGAATAAGGGGTTAAAAGCTTCTAAAACTTGAATATCCTCATAAAGCCTTCTGCTGAAACTGTCAGAGCATTTTAGAAAAACGTTTTCATTCCCGGCTTTTTGTGATGATCCTAAAGCGTCGTCTGAACATTCTGTGCATCTGTTTTGAAGGGATTCCTCTTTATTTTGATGCATCTACAGTGTTAAAGGTCTGGTCTGGCTCACACTGATGTCTGGCTGCACTGGATGTCAAGTCCTCTCCTTTGTGCTGCACAGATGAAGTTCATTCAGCTTTTCTGCTTTACTGCTGGACTGAATGAGAAAACAGACGTTTGTTCCTCACACCTCTGTCAGACGTGACATTTTCCCCTGAACTCTTTGACAGCTTCATCCTCTGGCTTGGTGCTGAATGAAGCAACAGGAAGAAAATCTTCCTCAGCAGAGAAGGACAAGCAGCTGATGCAACGGAGGGAAGGAGTTTAAAATGTGGGGTAGCTGCTGGATGGATGGGTCTGTTACCACTGAGCTCCTCGGGTGACTTCCTGCTGCATTTTTGTTGCAGTTATTGTCATTAGTGTCCTCACATTTACACATTTTATTGTAAATGAATAAATAAAACATTTATTTATTCACATTTATTTTCTCTTGTTGGAGCCAAAACCTCAAAGGAGAAAACGTCAGCATAACTCAAGGCGTGGCGTCACTTCTGTCATTCTTTACCATTCTATGTTAAGGGGGGGAAGATTCTGCAGAAGCAGCAGCATCTGTTTGAAAATGAAGATTTTTTTAAGAACCCCAACATGACTTTATTAATGTCCCACAAACCATTAAGGGTGGGGGGGGGGGTTCAAATAAACTATATTTAAGGCCATGTAATGTTTTCAAATTGTTCCTACATTTATATTGTGATGCATTTTAATTCTGCAATAGTGAAATATTTTCACCTGAGATCAATCAATATCTGCATGATAAATGTTCTAGACTTGGACTGAAAGCATTAACATTAAATGGATCTGAAGAACCAATTATGGTGAAAATTAAATCCTTCACAACAGAGGCGGCATTAAATTCACTTGTGTGCAAAATTGATTTGATGTCAATTTGGTTTTTTGTCTGTCTTTATTGCTTGAAATGAATAAACCTGAACTATACCTGTCAGGTGAAGTGCATTCCACCTGTGCACAGCAGCTGCTCACCTGCAGCGGCTTTATGAAAGCAGTTTCCCTCCGTCAGAGTTCAGCGCCAGCCTGCTGCTCCCAGGTCGGACCGGCTGAGCGCAGCCTCAGCTGCCTGTAAGCAGAGTCAGGCTGCAAATGCTGCTCAGCACAGGGCTTTCTAGCTGAGGGTAGCACCAAACGCCCCCCAGCAATGCTGATGAGGGCCCTGATTGCAGCATCAGACGCTGGATGGCTGCATAGTCTGGCCAGAATGGCAGGCCGGACCGCAGGCTGCTGGTGCTGCTCCGGTCTGCCGTCCACCTAGGATGTCATGTTTGCTAATGTGTTTAATCTACGTGTTTATAGCTGCCGTGTTTGGAAATCTCCATTCTGGATGCTGCATGCATGTTGTGGATTCGGTGCATTTGGACTTTGGAGCCACCTCATCGTGTGTCCGTGACGCGCCAGACGGCACCGGAGGCTATGGCCTTCCCGCGACGGACGGACGGGCGTCAGCCGCCACGCCTGTGTGCCGCTGGGTGCGGCCCACAGGTATCAGGTCTGGATGTGTGCGCCTCAGCTGCAGGAATTGTTTGTGACCTCTCCATTAGTCGTATTAAAGGTGTCTGTCTCTTTCAACGTTTTAGTAACATTTTTGTGTTAAAGATTTGTGTTTCTTTTGTTAACCTGTCTCAGTTTCCTATGCCGGAGAGTCCTGCGCTTGTCTTTAGCTTTCCTTTAGCTTCACTCAGCAGCAACTTGGAGAAACCACAATGCCACATATAGAATCTTCTAATTATACACTCTGACATGAACCAGTGCGGTTTAATTACACCGGATCAATCTGAAAGATGAGCCAGCAGAGCCTCCTGATCACATTATCATGCAGGCTTCGTCATTACGTCCTGACTCCAGCTGTGGAGTTCAACATAAGGAGGGTCTGAGGGCAGGGATGGACGTCCAGGGTCTGTGTAGTCTAGTTTAGCTATCAGCTGTTCATATTTTATGACTGATTCTATGTTTTTCTACAGTTATTGGTGTGAAGCCCTTTGGTGCAGCTGTGTTGTGATATTGGGATAAATAAATGAAGCTGAACTGAAGCCATCGGTGTGCTGACAGTGGCAGAAACCATGACTGAAAGCTGAAGCTCTGACTTGTCTGTCAGAAATCTGGGGGTTAAACATTTCAAAGGATTTGAACCTGTTTCTAGTTAAACTGACTCAGTATAGAAAAACAGAGACTGGAAAATTCATCTAGACCAGAATCAGAAAAAACTTGGAATTCTTGCCTTTAAACTGTATAAAAGACGACGTTTTCTAGTGTTGAACTGTAATATTTAAAAAAGTTAGCAATATTTTCACCACTTCCTGTCGATTGGAGCATTTAGGTCACTTTTTTAAAACCATTTCAGAAATTCCAGTTGAGTTGATTCCTAAAATCTGTGCTGGTTGTTATCAAACATCCGTTCAGGCGGCGTGGTGGTGGCGTGGAACCGTCAACTTCAACTGAAGATGATGTGGAGGGCTCCCCTGAACCCCAATGACCCGCCGTCTGCTGAGGAGGCAGAGGCTGGGGAGTCTGGGGGCTGTTCACCACCACCTTCTTTTCCGGAACGGGGGGGTGTTTCTGCTATCGGGGAATCAGGTTCCTCAGCCTGAAAGTCAAATCCAGAGTCCTGGAGAGGAAAGTCCAGCTGATGGTCAAACCTCTGATCCAGGAGCAACAGTGCGGTTTCCGTCCTGGTGGCAGAGCGGTGGACCAGCTCTACACCCTCTTTAGGCTGCTGGAGGGTTCGGGGGAGTTCACTCATCCAGTCCAGTTGTGTTCTGTGGATTTGGAGAAGGCGTTTGACCGCATCCCCCTTGGCGTCCTGTAGAGGGCGCTCTATGAATAGGGTGAGTCTGGTTGGGCACCATAGGATTTCCTGTCTGCTCTTTGCAGATGATGCTGTCCTGTTGGCTTCGTGGAGCCAGGATCTCCAGCGTGCATTTGGGGCGGTTTACGGCTGGGATGAGAGTGAGCACCGCTAAGGCCGTGGTTCCCAGCTAGTTAGCCCTCTCTGGGTGGGTGGAGGGCTCCTGCCCCAGGTGGAGCAGTAGAAAGACCGGCAGATTAGAACAGCCTCTGCCATTATGCGGTCGCTGTACCGGTCCGTTGTGGTGAGGAGAGAGCTGAGCCAGGAAGCAAAGTTAAGCTCCTCCTAATGACGGAAATGTTTTCCTTGATTTTT
Source organism: Oryzias sinensis (assembly GCA_037389245.1). Taxonomy (NCBI): domain Eukaryota; kingdom Metazoa; phylum Chordata; class Actinopteri; order Beloniformes; family Adrianichthyidae; genus Oryzias; species Oryzias sinensis. The sequence continues at coordinate 31,909,307 of CM074494.1, forward strand.
TTCTGCTGGTGGTAAAGCAGGACCTTCATGCTCTCCACACGGCAGGTCTGCTCTTTAAGATGATCAGGAGATCGCTGCATACCAACATATCTATGTAACCCCTCTGAAGCCTCATCTTTGCTTCCTCCTCTGCTCCCCTATCTCTCTCTATAACCTGGTACAGAAGGCAGGAATGGCGCATTCTGGGTTTTTAAACAAGGAGACGATCGGAGGTCAGAGGGCTGTGGCCTCGTGCGGCCCGGTCTCTCAGCATGTCTGCTGAACATCAGAAAACATGATTTCTAAAATCCTATTTTTCCAAACAAACAGTTGCTTTGGCATCAGTGAATATGCTGAAGTTAGAGCCTGCAGGCCTACCTTTGTTACGATTTACAACACCGAGAGACGAAGCATTTGCTCGATCTGGGTAAAAATGGGAGAGATTACAATTAGTCTGGGTTTTTGCAGAAATGGTTCTGTGGGTTTTAGAGCAGGGGTCAAAGTGCAAACGTTTTTTCTGTGACTGCACAGGCATGTCTGGCCTGATCTACTGAAGGTGGCACAGATGCAGAAGTGAAGCGCTGCATGCAGCTGAAATGACGAAGCCTGGCTTTTGTTATTCAGAGTGTGGAGTCACCTTCAGGCATCAACATGCACAGTGATGCTCGGCTGGAATGGCGCCTTCATAAAGGACTTTTTGCTCTGGGCTCATATTTGTGCTTGTGTGGGTTTGTTGCAGAGACTTGAATGTGTGGAGCACAACGTTCCTCTGTTGTTCTAACACATGCACACAGCATGCATGGCTCCTGCAGCAGTGTTTGAACCAACAGTTCAAGTAAACAAAGTCACTTTTTAGTATTTCTTTTGCCTGGTTTCTGCTGTGACTGAAATGTTTTTTGGTCCTCATTTCCTACAATCTCAAATGAAACCCAGAGGGTCTGCAGATGGAACTGGTGGTGAACTTTGTTTTTGCTGTTGGACTGGTGGACAGTCAGTTGTTACTGAGGAACATCACAGAGCATGCCAGCCGGTGAGGTTAAAGACTTACGCACTGGTCCGTTCATGCTGGGAATGCCTGTGGAAAGAGCAGAAACACAGTTTTACTGTCGCCTCGTTCAGATGCTGCACACTTCAGTTCACTGCTGCTACTGAGAAAACCCACAGTTCACGTTTTATTCTTGCTTTGTCCTTTGGTTCTGTTCAAATTAGCAGCATTTAAATGCAGCCATGGCAGTTTGGGTTTAAGGTGTAACGTGCTGACATTTCCTCACTGTTACCATAGCGATGACGGAAAATAATAAAGCGGTAGAGTCTTCTTTTAGTGATGGCAGGAGCGTGCATAAGCCAGCTCCTCTCCCTGAGTCGTGCGTCACAGTCTGGTCTTTCTGTCTGGTTCCATGGCTCAGCGTCTTTGCATACGGCGGTCGTCAGTCTTTTGTCTTTGAACCTCCACGTGAGTTTGAGGTTCCCTTTAATTTGCCAACAGTTTTTATGTGATGATGCTCTTCACATAAAGGGAACTGTCAACGTCCTTTATGAAGTGATTCTTATTTCCTGGAGAGAATTTCTTAGATCGGTTTTCAAGTGAATCTCTCAGCTATCGTCTCTACATGCATCAGGCTCTAATGTTGGCTCATAAAGGTCGTATCTGAGGGTAAGATGGAACACGCAGTCTCTGTGATGACACACCTTCAGGAAAAAGGGAAACACTGCTGACAGATTGCTAAAACAAAGGATACTTTGGTCATTTCAGCAGGACGGTGTTTAATGTTTTTACAGCAGGTTCTGCAGCCCAAGTTTGACCCATGAGAGAAATAAGAAGAATCCAAAGGTGAGTTCTTCCAACACCTGGGGGACTAATATTGCTGCGTCACTTCCATGTTCATTATTATTGCATTTTATGCCACAGACAAACAAGCAGCAATATTACTTTGATAGGGCCAGCGCTTGGTTTCGTCAGTCCGGTGCAGATGCGTCCAAGTGTTGGGTTTTTAATAACGTCCTGTCAGTCTGACTGAGCTCATAACACAACAGAGGCGCAGAGGTAAATCCAGCAATATCTCCAGAGTTCACAGCCTTCCTCACAAAAACACTCCAAACACACACAAAGCTGTGTACAAACACACACACCCAGGGAACGCGCACTCATGGAGAATTCATCCAGAATGAAGGAAAACGAGAAGAAAATGCTCCAGACAAAAATGATCCTGGAGAATCAGCGGCTGAGGAGAAATGAAATGTTTCTGGAGTCAAGCGCTGGAGAGAGCTGCAGCCCATCCCAGAGCGGCACAGCAGAGGTTCCTGTGGGCAGGACCAGCCTTTACCCCAAACCTTATTAAACCTTCCAGCCGGTGGCGTGGATTAAATAAATGTGTCCCGCCCCAGATTATAATAATTACAATAATAAACCCCGTTTCGCCCCACTTTGACTCACAGCTGTTACACACCTGAGGGGCTGCAGCCAATGGAAACAATCTTTGTAGTATAAAAACTGCAAACATTTCTGTGAGCAGATCCGCGACCCTCAGGACCTTAGTGGACTTTGATTCAGAAACAGACGGAAAATCTCTGCTTCACATGTTGGAATTTGGCTGTTTGTGCTTCTTTGTGTGTCTGCAGGCTGTGTGTGTGTGAGTGCATGTCTGTGTATGCAGGTTTTGTGTATTTGTGAGTGTTTTTGTGCTCATGTGTGTGTTTTTGTGTGTAAATCTGCATTGGTGTGTGGGTGCGTTTGTGAATCTGGCTCTATCTGTGTGTGAGGTTGCGGTTGTTTTTGTGTGTATATATTTTTGTGTCTGTGTTCAGGGTATCATGTTTAGTATGTTGAATCTGTGTGTATTTGTTGGTGTCGGTGTGTGAGTGTGTGTGTAGGTTTAAATGGTTGTGTTTAAGTGTTTTGATTTGATTTGAATTTTGATTTTATTGATTGATTTCAAGCATTGTTGTCAAAGCAATAAAGAAGTTACACAAATTTATCAAACTCATTACAGAATTGATGAAATGCATAGATTAAAAATACAGGAAAAAAAACCTCACTTATCATTAACTAAAGTATAAGTAGAGTTTGATTTATTGCTTGAAAAGGAGTGGGAAGAAGCAAGCTTATATAACCCCCCCCCTACTGAATTATTCGTTAGATAGTTTAACAGTGTTTTAAATCCGGTTCTGTTTTATTGTCATTCAGTTAAATCTCCACCATCAGACTGATTGACAGCTGGGGGGTATTCCAGAAAGCAGGTTCTGCTAGTTACCACGGTAAGTTTGAGGCTAAAGAAGTTTACAACCTCAGGTTTCGGTTCCTAAAACAGAGGTATGTTTCAGGGTAGGTCAAGTTGCCATAGCAACTCATGCTCTGAACATAACCTGGTCTGGAGCAGGTTTAGTTGAAGGTTAGTTTGTTTACAGAGAGGTGAAGCAGCATGGCGTGTCCATTTGAAGATGATTTAGTGGATGAAGAAGCTCAGATAATACTTTTTCCACCATGAGAGGATGATAAGACAGGACAAGTTAAAAAAAATAGATAAATATTTTTTTTGTTAAGTCAGCTTAAAAATAACACGTAGTTTTCAGACAGTTATTTTACTTTCATTCAAATTAATTCAATTTAGTAGGTGTAACTTTGGTGCTGCTGTTAGATCGGCACTGCAAGGGATTGTGGGATAACATTCCCTTTGCCTGTGGACGGATTTGGGTTTAAGTGTGGCTTTTTGACCAAATGTGTTTAGTTGTTTTACTGTGTTTTGTTGAGTTATTTGTCCTGAGCTTAAGTCTCTGCACCATGAGTGAGAGGGAGGGAGAGGATGATGAGGTTATATAGCAGCCCTGTGTAGATTCAGAGATATGGTAAATGGTTACATGATTCTAATCTGTGTTCTCATTTATTTTAGTTATAAAAATGAGAATATCTGCAGCCTCAAATTTAGACACATGAGAGTTCAAGAATTACCATAAATTAAGATGCAAAAACTTTAATTGAATTGGAGTAAAATGACATTTAGTTAGATAAATATGTAAATTTGAGTTGTAAAAAAATATTGAGTTAGACGTAAGAAATTAGGTTGAAAAAATGTAACTCAATTATTTGTTACCAATTGAATTAATTTAAGTTGGATACGTTTTATATATGCGTCACAATGAAAATAGAAATAAGATAGAAACTCCTGCGTTTACTTTGTTCTTTTTCTCCAAGCAGAAACTCTTTCTTTTGCTGATGATGCAGCCGTGTTACTTTTTTGATGGACGTATAATCTTCATACGCCGTCATTAAAATCTCAGACTCCGTCTCACTGAAGTATAGCGCTATCTTTTTTTCTCCACGTGTTTCCATGGTGACTCCTGAAATTGGTGATCTATTGAGAATGTCTTTATGTACCTGCTGTGCACGTGCATTAACCCAGGGTTACCAAGTGGAGCGTAATTACTCCAACTCATATCTGGTCTTTGGGAACCGACATACCCAGAGTAAGCAAGTTCAGGCGGATTTCCGCCAGAGTTCAGGCTTAAAGTCAGGGGAGTTTAAACATGCTTTCTGGAACACCCCCCCCTGCTCTTCTGTTGAAATGAATGAAGAAACGGGTTGATTTATGGCGTCTGGCTGTTGACGGGAACCGAGAAGCATCGGGGGAAAGCTCTGCTCTGTTCCTGCGGACTGGCTGGTGTCTACAGATCACTAGAAGGAGCTTTTACTTACATATATTGGCGGTTCCTTTGGGTATTGGGAGGTAGGAGCCGACGCTCCAGGCTCGTCCGTGGTAATGCTTCTTACAGCGGCTGCAGTCTGGCCCCGTGGTGTTGTGCTCACATTCACATCCCAGCTTCCCTTTGTCGAACACGCAGCTGTTGGCGTGCAGGTTGCACTTGCACCTGAGACAAAGGCACAGGGACAAAAGGCACACATCAACGCGCACCCTCCTGCTCCCATTGAATCAATACCTTTGAAGAGGAAATGCAGTCTGCCCTTGCGGCTAAGTCTATTTATGTCTTTCAACATGTTTTGACAGCAAAAATGGAAATCCTGGCGGGTTATCTGACTTGGATCACGCCTCCTCAAAGCTTCATTATGCTGTCCTCTAAGAACACAAGGCCTCATTTGTCGCAGAGCCCGTGGAGAGAAGAGCGATGCGGCCAAGCTCCTTTTACCACTCTGAGAACAAAATGAAAGGCAAAAATGAATTGGACACAAACAGGACCTGGAAGAGATATGATGGACTAAAGAGAAGCAGAGGCTTCTGGGAATTATCCTTTTTTCCTGAAATTTAGACTGTGTGCTTAAAAAGAATCCAGAAATCAGGATTCTGGTGTTGGTTTTTCAGACTGAACCGATGCTTCTGACAGAACACAGGGAGCCGGATGGATGTTTCATACATGTGAACCGTCACACTCGCACGCATCATCTCCAGCTGAGTGTGTCTGCAGGAGATACTTTCCTATAGCCAGATTTTAAATAAAATCCTCCATATCTGGATTAATGCCAAGGGGTAAAAGGTTACAGTTTGTGACCTCGGCCTCTGGCGATGTAGGAGGTGGTTGATCTGAAAGCCCCCTGGAGGCGTGCCAGCTAATGGCTCCACATCATGAACATGTTTGCTTTCACAAAGTGCTTCAGAGGAAAGATTTCTCCTGTTTTAGCTGGGGATCTGTGGTTAGAACATGAGACCAAGAAATGACAGCAGAAGTTGAAATGCATCCATCCTAATTGACTTCCTGGCCTTCCCGTGACATCTCGCATCAGTGATCGATAACTGTGGGGAAAATGGGAAAGCGTGTCCTAGTCTGAGCTGCTGATGAACTGCAGCGCGAAAAAACGCGAGTAAACAGAGGAAAAGCCGTCAAATCAACCTCTTCATCAAACTGCTTCTGTTCATCACAGTAGCACAACTCTCTTAGATGGATTCATGCTAAATATTTGTGAAACGATTTCTCCAGGTTGAATCATAATCTTCAATTTTTCAGTATTTTGGCTTTGATGTGTTCCTATTAAAGTGTGAAGACTAAACTGAGAAAGGCGGAGTTTTGGTTTGGTTCCTCGGACTCTAATTCCCAGAAACCTCAGACTACAAAGCCTTTGGTGGTGGTGGAGGGGGGGTGAGCAGGAGGCAGAGGTGATGTCTCAGACTTCACACAGTGACATTTTTAAATGTGCTGATCAGAAAGAGCAGAACATTAACCTGACAAGAAAAAATGATTTACTGTAAAAAGGTAGAATCGTCTATTTCTAAAGTGTAAACACAGGCAGCAGTGGATGCAGTTTATTTTTTACAGACAGAAATACAGCTGTTGGGGTTTTCTTTGCACTTCTCAAATAAAAGTTTTGGATTTTCTGCAGGAAATATAAAATGTAACAAACTGGAAAGTTTGCATGTTTTTTGTGTGTTTGTTAAAAAATTCTGCATAATTTTCCGTGTATCAAAGCACATTTTGGGTCAAAGAGTCTTTGTCTGAATTGATTGTAGCTGAATACAAACCTGTAGCTCTGTGTTAAGCCAGTTCTGGTTATCAACTGTTGTTTTAATTAACTCCTTTTCATTTCCATAAATCCATGTGTTGTTGGTTATTCTCGTAGACAAAGACACTGAAGGTTTCTCATAAAACAGCTCTTCTCTTTAAATCGTGTTGGTCTGGACGTGTTCAGGTCCCCTTCTGTCTCGTTCTAACAGCATCTATGTTTCTACTGAACACCTGACAGCCCCGTTCCTGCTGTCGCTGAGTTACCAGAATGTGTTTGCGTGGAATAAGAACAGAGCAGCTCCCACCTAAGGACAGGTAAAGGAAATCACAACGTGAGACGCTTGGATGGGAAGGGACCTGACTAAACCTGGTCGGGACACTCAGAACGTCTGCGATGTAGCCTAGAGACGGCACTACAGGCCTCTGATGGTTACTCTTGGTATGAACAAGGCGAAGTTCTGGTGTCCTTTCATATCGGCAGCTTTTACAGAAATTCCCCCCAGTCCTTACCTTTTGAACCAGTTAAAGTCCCTGCTCCATAAAATTAATGACCTGCTGCATTTTCTCCAGCATGCAGACAGCATCAGCTCCCTGAGGGCAAAAGTGATGAGATTTGACCTTCCACTTAATTAACAACCAGACCAAATGGTTGGGATGCTGGACAGAATCTGGACTGGGGGGGGGGGTTCAAGGATAGCCTTGTTGCCGGCATCGTCTTCTGTGAGAATCCTTTAAAAAAAAGGTCACTAAAGATGCTCATCGAGCCTTTTGTAAATCAGACGTAAACATTTAAGGAAGTTTTATCTGAAGGAAAACCTGTTTTCACACGAGTGGCTGGGATTTTAAAGGAAACTGCCAGACTGTGCCCACAGCAAATGGACACGCCGTGGATTTCTGCAGGAATCAACCGTTGTACACCTTTGTTGGTAAATCAGAACCAGTCCAGACTTCAAATCGTATTCATCTTTGGTGAGTGATGATGGACAGTTTCATGTTTTATCCTTCATAACTATAGAATGACCTCATCACTGCTGTTAAGGCTTTACTGTCGTCTGTAAAAACGGCACCGTGTTGAGCTGCCATGTCTAATTTACCCTGCTCCTCCTGATTACTGGACAGCAGGGACGCCCGCTACACCACAGCAGCAACAGTCTACAAAAGAAAAACACAGGAAGTGAAGCTTCATGTTTTCAGCTGCTAAGAATGAAGGAAACCAGTTCAGAAAAAGCTGCCTGAGGGAAGAGTAGGAGTTGGATCCGTCAGGAGTCCGCTCCAGTGGAAACGTGTCTCTGCACAGTGAGAAAGTGATCAGATCTTTCAAATCAAATTTTTTTATAAGTGTTTTTCAGGATGTGAGCAGCTCACAGGACTTTACAGTTAGAAACAGTCCAGCATCCTCTGTCAATCACTGCCTCACCCCTGTTTCCTCACCCACATGTCTCTCCCCCCTGGATCTCATGGGGGGCCTGACCACATTCCCCATCACACCTTCACCTTCGCTCTTCAGACTTCCTCTCTTCACCTCCAGAAGCTTCTGATCCAACCCATCCTTCTCTCCTCCTCTGCTCTCTCCTTCCATCTGAACCGTCGTTCTTCTGTCCGTCATGTTCTCCTGTCAAATGAAGGAGCTGGTCCTGGACTTCAGGTGGTCCTCACCACACTCAACGGTGAACATCCAGGGTTTAGACTTTGAGTTTGTGGTCCTTTATGGAGTTGTGTGCTGGGCGGGGGGGCAGAGACATGAGGAGGCTTAACAAACTGGTTAGGAAGGCCGGCTCTGTCCTGGGCTGCACACTGGAGTCCATGGAGGAGGTGGGGGACAGGAGGATGTTGGCTAAGCTGACATCCATCATGGATACCCCCTCCCACCCCCTGCACCAAACTGTAGAGGCGCTGACCAGCTCCTTCAGCACCAGACTGTTGCCCCCACCGTGTAAGAAGGATCAACTGCAGGTCCCCCCCCCCCCCGCCCCCAGACTGTACAACATTGTGTTACAGTGACACACTACGGACCCACGAGTGTTTTTCATTCACTCATTTATTTACTTTTGTTGTAGTTATCAAATGTTCTTGTTCCTGAACGGTAGTTTAATTGGTGTGTACTTTTTTACTTATTTACTTTTGGATATTAAAAAAAATTGTATCACATGTTTGCAGTGGATCACACGCCACTTTCGTAGCTGTATTTATTTATAATGAGAATATCATTTTTGATGTCCTTTTTTTCTGTTACTTATGAATGTTGATTTTGCTGCCACAGATAAGTGAGTTTCCCCATCGTGGGATAAATAAAGTCATCTAATCTTCTCAAGGTCCTTCCCTTTCCTTTTCTCTGCTGAAGATCACGTCTTCCTCTTCTCCCGTCTTCCACCAACAGTGGTCCGGTTTCCACCAGAACCCTGTAGGTAAACATCACCAGTGTTGGTCACTGTTGACCCGGGTCACAACCGATCTGGTCTGAAAGTTCTGTTGATTGATGTGTCTTTGGTTTTCAGGCTCGTTTAATCCTCTGGACATGGACGTTGGACCAGCCCCCTAAAGCCCAGGGTGACGCCCCCTTTGTTTGGAATTTGGGTAGAACCATGTCTTCTTAGTCTCTGAACCTTAATAATAAACTGACTATTTTCACTCAATGAAATGAATGATCCATCGGTTGGATGCCGTCATGTGGTCATCAGTTGTGTGACTGAGTCTTCGATGAAACATCCTCATCACATGACTGCTCTAATAATCATAAACAAAGGTCAAGTATTTCTGTGTACAGAAAGTCAGGAGGACTTTGATGATCAGTGATGCACCAGGTTAACCAAAGCAGATCTGAAGCGGAGCTCAAACCAAAAAGGTCAGACTGGTTTAAGAAGAAAAACAAAAGTATCCTCAACAACCACTTCTTCCACGTAAAGCAGAGTCTGAGCGACTAATATGATGCATAATACATGAAGACGGCAGAGCATAACTGACAGATATAAATGCACAAAGCGCAGCTTCCTCAGCTTCACTAAGCAGTTTGGCTCTCAAGGTTGTGATGTTGTGATGCTTGTTCTCTGTAACTATGAATACATTTCTATCCACCTGTTATGTGAGCATAGTTTATGCATTAAAAACAGGTCTGACCTCCTAAAGTGGACACCGCACCAATAAAGAAGGTTTCTAAAGATCAGAACGTAAAACTGTGGAGGTTTGTTAAAACAGCTGATCCACACGCGGCATAAAACCCAAAATGTCATCGCTATGTTAAAAAAGACAAATAAAACATCTGAAATGTGCTGGTCGGAGATGAAGAAATGCTTTTCACATAGTCACCAGATAAAATGCTGGAATCATTTGCCATGGTGCCTCTGGCAGTCTCCCCTACCCCTCCCCTCTCTGCTCTGCCTTCTTATTGAGATCAGCTGTGGACACTCGCCTCATCCACTACCAGCCTTCTTAAGGAGATCCAGCTTCAGCATTCATCACCCAGTTCGTTGCCCCTTGTGGACCATAGACCACCTGAGTCTTCCCAAGAGCAGCCTGATCCACGCCACGCTACAGCCAAGCCATGATTTCCAGCCACGCCAAGACCTCCGCTAACCAAACCAATATCGGCGCATCGGCAGCGCTTCTTCAACAAACTCACCTTCGGATCCTCGTCCAGGAAAATAAACTCATTACTCACCATCTTAATCTCTTGTGTTTCCTTCCGGATTCCAGCGTCTGGGTCTGTCTCGCATAGCAAGTCATGACAGAACGAACTGGCAAAGCTCCTGACCCAGCTGACCCGGAAGGTCTCCGCTTCACTGTATCCCAGCAGGGAATCATTCTGTGCCGTCAAACCGACACGCTAACTGAAATGGCCTTGGTGCAACAGGACCTTTTCCGAGGTTTTGATGACACAAACCCTTATGAAACTAATGGGACTATTCTCTAATCCCACAGTTGCAGCTCCGCCTCTGCCTTCAGGCAACACGACCACCTCTGCTTCCGCTACATCACCGAAGAACTTCCGCCTCCAGCCAGAACCCTTTTTTGGTGATGTTGAAGCTTGTGGAGTTTTCCTTCTGCAATGTCAATTAATCTTTCAACAATTTACCAGGTACTATCAAACTGATCACAGCAAAATCACTCTAATCATTATATGACAGTACGCCACCAACAGCTGGGGGCTGTACCCACACTGCTTATTTCTGTGTTTACTTATGTCTTGCTAAACAATGTAAGACTGTTTTCTTTGGTTTAATGAAGAGCAACGCCCAGTAGGAGGGGCTTATTATTTAAAAGGAACAGTGATGAAAGTCGGGCAAGGAAAAAATCCCTGAACTTTTCTTTGAGCGAAATGGCGGCGCAGAGAGAAATTTTTGAAAAATACATAGTCTTAGATGCATTCTGGTACATTCTGGCAGCTCGTTATTCACTTCTTAATCAAGAAACTAAGACTAATTGGAGCATCATGATTTGTCATTCAAACCCCTAGTTTGACTTAACATTAAGGACTTGCAGGTCCTAAAAAAGAATTTGGATCATTGCTCAAAGTATAACAATCCTACAATCTAAGCTTTTCCTAAAATCTGCAAAAGATACAATTGCTAAAATATAGTAACATCAAAGCCCCAAATGGCAAAAAGAACACCAGTAACTATGATATTCTATGAAAATACCTCATTTATTTGTACATTATTTCTGCTTTAGAAATGACAGATGCACAACATCCACTTGCACTGTTTTCTCAAATTTTAATTACATCAAAATATGGGATCTATTTAAACTATCTTTCTATAACATAATACATTAATTCTTTAACACCAATACTAAGTAATCTGGGAAATATCAAAACAAACATACAAACTAAATTAAACATTGTAAACATTCTTTTTTTAGGGAGTCTGGGTCCAAACCACCAAATACTTATAATTAATGTCAATTATACTGAACTAAATCATGGTAATTAGGAAATTAAAAAAAATTAGATAGAGTAATGTATTCAAAATAAAAACTGAAACTCAAAACTAAAACTGAAATTATTTCTGAATTTGGTTTTGAGATTATTTTACACAAAAAGTATTTGACCTACACTACCTTAAAAATCTTTTTTTTCCAGCCAAGACCACTTCAATTTGTTTTTTATCGTCTTCTCACAACTGGGGTCGTGACCACGCTCAATAATGACGATGCCTGCCATTATTTTAACACAAATTTGATCGCAAACTCTTCAGATGTGTTTGTGAAAGTTTAGCGTGGGTCCGCCAGTTTTGGTCTCTAGGGAATCTGTCACGCTGACCGCGTGGTACAGACAGAGCCAATCAGAGATGTCGACGCATCCGAAAGCAACTAAAACGTCCCGTCATTGGTCAATTAGGCCGGGAAGACGAGAGATGGCCACGACCATAGAGGAAGCGATCCGCGGAGAAATATAGAAAATAAAGCTAAAATTCGCCGATTTCAGACCATTTTTTCATCCGGAAAGCGATTTGTCCGTAAAGATCAGGTCTTTATTTCCGGGAAAGTACGTTCGGTTTGCTCAAAAACCCGGATTTCCGGGAATTCCCGGAAGACTTTCATCACTGAAGGAAGTGTAACAGGAAATGAGAGAGTGTTGGAGGGTGTCATATGTTGATGTGGCCCTTCGCGGACCAGTTGTAGTGCTCAGGTTCTTGAATTAAAGAAAGAACACTCTCACCTTGGCTCCTCTGCCTTTATTTCCCGGAGGGACCCACGACACACTAATTCTCTCAGAAACAAAGCCCTGCATTGGGCTCAAGCATTTCTAGCTGCCAACCCCATTTCTCACCTGCCATTTGACCGGTTCATAGGAGAATTCTGATTGGTTTTTGAGCAGCCACGCAAGCAGGAAGAAGCCCCCAACGATTGCTGAGCCTCAAGCAAAGCAATCAATCACTCAGTGATCATGTTATAGACTTTCAAATTTTGTCGGTGGAAGCAGGTTGGCCAGATCAGGCAGTAAACGGAATTTTCTACTAGTCCCTTAATGAGGCCATTAAGGACCACCTTTGTTCACAACCTGAAGCTCACTTTTTCGAAGATCATTCTTCGCAGCTCTCCGTTCCGATGTCACTCTCAAGGAACCACAAGCTGACTGTAACCATCTAACTCGTAAGCAACCACCTAACAACACTCTTCGCACCCCAACTTTAAATTCACCTCTTTAATCATTTCTGCAATACAGAGGAGCCTATGCAGATCGGACATTCTAAGCTAACTATGGAAGAATGTCAAAAACGGAAAGAGAAAGGTTCTTTCTTCTACTGCAGTAACAATGGTCACCTAGTAGAACAATGTGCGTTGCGTTTTAACATCAGAACCCCCCAGGCCGCGGGCGGGTGACTCTGTATGGTCCACAGAAATCGTTTTATTTGTTCCTGTCAAAATTTGCTGTCTGAGATTTTTGATTTTCAAGCCCTGATTGATTCTGGTGCTAAACAAAGCTCAATTGATCGCCGTCTGGTCACGCAACTTTCTCTGCCCACTGAACCTCTGGATTCCCCTATCGAGGCTGCGGGATTAGGAGGTCAGCACCTCTCACGTATAACCCATCGCACAAAACCTATACTCCTTATTACGTCAGGTAACCACAGAGAATGCATCCAATTCTTTATCACGCGATCCTCTCATTATTCTGGGGTTTTCCTGGCTCAAGTTACATTATCCTCAATTTGATTAGGCACACCAACGTATAACTTATTGGAGTACTTTCTGTATGGCTAATTGACTCCAGTCTAGCACTTCGGAGAATGTTGACCTTTCTAAGGTTCCCTCCTGAAATCCGTTTTCTGCAAGGTTTAACTGGCGCTTTACCACCTCATAGACCCTATGATTGTTCCATAGATCTTCTCAACGGTGCTACCCTACCAAGGGTAGACTATTCAATTTATCCGGTCCCGAGAAAGCAGCTATGGAAAGTTACATCCAGGAGGCACTTTCCTCTGGGCACTTCCGTAGGGGCGGGTTTCTTTTTTGTCCAGAAGAAAGACAAGTCCTTACGCCCTTGCATTGACTATCGCCAATTAAATCAAATCACTGATAAGGACGAATACTCACTCCCACTTATTAGCTCCGATTTCGATTCAGTCCAAGAGGCCTGTCTTTTTCCAAATTAGATCACCTTGTTCGTATTAAAGAAGGAGACGAATGGAAAACAGCCTTCAATACACCCTTAGGCCACTACGAATATCTCGTGATGCGCTTTGGCCTGACCAACGCCCCGCTGTTTTCCAGGGACTCGTTAACTTCCTCAACCATTTTGTGTTCGTTTACCTGGATGACATCCTCATTTACTCTAAAAAACCTGTTCAACACGAAAACCACGTCCGCCTTGTCCTGGAGAGGCTTTTAGAAAATCAACTCTACGTCATATCAGAAAAATGTGAATTTCATGTCTCCACTATCTCTTTCCTGGGTTACATCATTGAGGCGGGTCGCATTCGACCTGATCCAGCTAAGACAGAAGCTGTCATGAAATGGGAGCCTCCTGACACACGTAAGAAACTGCAACAGTTTTTGGGATTCGCCAACTTTTACCATCGCTTCATCAGAAATTACAGCAGTATCGCTTCGCCTTTAACCCAACTCACATCCATCGTCAAACCATTTAAATGGAACCCTGATGCCCAAGTGGCTTTTGAAAATTTTAAGGAACTCTTCGTCACAGCCCCCATTCTCATTCAGCCGGACCCTAATAGACAATTCATCATGGAAGTCGATGCCTCCGACACTGGAGTTGAAGCAGTCCTTTCGCAGAGGGAGGAATCTTCAGGCAAGCTCAAACCTTGTGCTTTTCTTCCCCCGTCAAGTATCCCCAGCAAAACAAAATTACGATGTGGGAAATCGAGAACTGCTGGCGATTAAGCTCGCCTTGGAGGAGTGGTGCCATTGGCTGGAGGGGCCGCTGCAACCGTTCATCATTTGGACATCCCATAAGAATTTGCCCACCCACGCATGGCTAAGAGACTCAACTCCCGTCAAGCATGTCTGTGTCTCTTCTTTGACCAGTTTGACTTCACTACCACCTACAGACTAGGCAGTCGCAGCATCAAACTGGACGCTCTTTCCCACAAATACAATCCCTCTGAGACCCATTCTAACACCACCATCATACCATCCACCTGCATAATAGGTAACCTCACCTGGGATATTGAAACCAGGGTCCTTCAGGCATAAGGTGAGGAGCCTAATTATGCACCATGTCCCACTGGAACTCTGTACTATCATCTGTTAGATCAGCTGTTCCTACCTGGGGGCATACATCCCGCATTTTTAATGCCATGACGGAGTCCCCAGAACCCTTGGCCCTCTCCGTAGACGTTTTTTCTGGCCGTCTATGGAAAAGACGTGCGGGAGTATATTGCTGCTTGTACTACCTGTGCACGTTCTAAGTCATCCACCTCTCCCCCCTCAGGACTCCTCCATCCTCTATCCACTCCCAGTCATCCATGGTCCCACATTGCAGTGGCTTTCGTCACTGGACTGCCTCCCTCCCAAGGCAACTCTGTTATATTCACAGTTATTGATAGATTCTCCAAGTCAGCTTACTTCATTCCCCTTCCCCAGCTGCCAACAGCCACAGAAACGGCCAACAGTCACGTGTTTCATCACCATGGAACTGATATTGTGTCTGACCACGTTTTATCTCCCAGGTGTGGAAGGCGTTCTGCTCTGCCTTGGGAGAAACTGTCAGTATCTTCAGTATCTGTTTCAGTTTCTGTCAGTATCACTTCAGGTTACCATCCCCAGTCCAATGGTCAAGCGGAGAGGGTGAACCAGGAGCTGGAAGCGGCACTCCGTTGCCTGGCAGCTCAGGACACTTCTCACTGGTCCAATCACCTGGTGTGGATTGAGTATGCCCACAATAATCACCCATTTTCGGCCACAGGGGTGTCTCCGTTTGAGGCTTCCCTTGGGTACTTACCACCCCTGTTTCTGTCACAGGCATTCGATTTGGCAGTGCTCTTGGTCCAACACCATCAGTAAAGATACCAGCGGATCTGGCGTCAGACCAGGGCTGCTCTCCTGCGCACCAAGGAGAGCAGCTACCATAACGCCAATCGCCACAGAGTGGATGGATGAATGGATGTATGGATAGATGATTGGATGGATGGATGGTTTATTCCACGCGGCTTTACAGAACACGCTGAAGTTCAGTAGCAGAGATGTTGGATGGACAGGAAGACAAACCCTCTGGGAGAGTCACTGATTTCCTTAAAGACTGATGAGCAGGCAGGAAGTTGCAGTGATGTCGGCAGGAAGGTGTTGGAAATGGGCCTTTTCTGTTTTTAGATGTTGGTTTCTGAAGAACGCAGCAGAGCATGTCTGACGTTTTCTGCAGTACATGAAAAGTTCTGCCGCACAAACACAGTCCTGTTCACAAATATTAGAACCGGAATAAGGAAGATATCTCTTCTCATCCTTCAGTAGAACCTCATTATGGCCAGAGAATGGACTTCCTGAACTGATGTTACAGATGTTTGGGGGACTTTGGATCTGTTTCCTGTTATTTTTTGTGTCACGATTAAGCACGAAGGCAGCCGGCTCCGCAGTCACAGAAACATCTTCACGGTTCAGGTGGACTGACATTTTTCTCACCCAGCCCATTACAGGGAGCTCTGTCAGCATTAAGGAGTTCGATTAGGTTTGTTCTTGTCATTTCGTGAGCTGTTCTGTCATTCTCAGAGGTGTAGCATCAAGCAAATTATGTGCGCCCTACCCTTTGTGAAAGCATAAAGCTGCTCTGCCAGGGCTCCCCAGGTTGGTGGAGAAATATTAGAGCATGATCATCAGTTAATTCCCCTGCTCCAGGTTTCAGCAAACGTGACATGGAATCTGTATTTGCATGTCTGCAGGCTCTGCCCCAGAAATCCAGCAATTTGTTTCAATGACAGGGTGCATTACTGAGGGAGTGCACTGATGTAGTCCCATATATTGTCTAGAACCCCAACCCCCCGTGATGTCTGAGGGTTCACATTCATCAAGGCGGCTTTTGTTTTCCAGGAAGTAGATGTTTTGCTGACTGTTCAAGGATCCTGTTTGCTGACTGCTTTTGCTGACTAAAGCTATGTTCACACTGGGCAAAGAAACGTACGTTCAAACGACCACTTCCAAGGAAAAGTTGACATCAATGAACGCATATGTGCATTTTGGGCAGTTTTGAGACTGTTTTTCGAGGTCTACGTGCAAAACGTCCATCCATTGAACGCATGCGGAAGTTTGAACCAGTTGAACTTTGACCAAGCACGGACTCAGATGTGGTAGTGACGTATGGATGGCGTCCCTCTAATGCACGGAAGAACCGACCGTTTGAAGATTGATCATGAAGGAGAAATGAGTAACTCTGGTTTGTGTCCGGCAGGAATTCTATGACAGTCTTTCATTCATCGGAACAGAGCTGTGCCAGAAAAAGCCTGAGGGATTCACTGACACCGCGTTGACATTTCAAATCAAAAGTCTTCCAGCTGTGAAAACACGCACTGGTATCAGGTAGAAACCATCCGGTGTGAACAACAACCCCTACACACGCAGTCAAGATCGCCCGCTTAGCATTACATTTCCTGTCTCCCACATTCTATCCTATTTTGACACCTTTGTCCTGCAGGGTCCATCGATCCCCTACACACCAAAAGAACCGCAGACCAGCTTTCAGGTTGGCTAAATGCGGGATTTCCCAGCAGAACCAGAACCTGAGTTACTGCTTTTGCAAAATTAGGAAATGAAATTTAAAAAATGAGATTAAAGAAATACCTGCACTGCTGTTTATATGTATTATTATTTTATCTGCTCACAGTTTTTATTCATTAATATTTACCTGCCCCTCTGTTTTCTTTCCTGCGCTGCTGGTGTCGCTTGATCATACAACAAACATGCAGATGATTCATGGCTTCTTCCTCTGCAGAGACAGTTTATGTTAATGTGCTGCTCTTTCTCCCATATATTATCAACAAAGAACGCGGGCTGTAATGAGCACTAATGGAAGACTGGAGACTGGCAGATGAGTGGCAGAAAACATGGCAGCACATGACAGACATCTGCCATGAGATGGGAGAGCAGCTCAGGATGAAGAAGCTGCAGGCGTGAAGCAGAACCTGAAGCTTCCACACTGTTCATCAGACCAGCTCCAGCTGTCACGGTTCACGGAGCGGCAGCTCAGCGCGGTGTCCTCTGTGTGTGTGTGTGTGTGTGTGTGTGTGTGTGTGCAACTGCATCAAGTTTTTGTCAGAGACGGTGACGTTTATCTATTGATGTTGTCGTTTGCTAAATCATCAATTGAAATGGTCAATAGCTAAAGGCTTTCAGCGTGTTGTTATGCTCACTTATGAAGCCAAACATGATATTTCTTCTGGAAATAAAACAATTATTGAACTTTCTGCTTGAACGTCAGTCACTAAAGGTTAGTTGACTTTGCTGGGACATGTATTTCTGTTTTTTCAGTTGAACTCCAGAATCTTCATCGGTGTGCATAGTCATCCTCGGAATAACTTCAGTCAACAGCTGGACCTCCTTTTCTGCATCCTTTTTACAGTTTTGCCAAAATCTTTTGCCTTTACAGACGGATGTCATTAGAGAAGCTATTTTTCAGCTGAGGCTCTTGTGGATTTGACGATGCAATCAGGCAGTTTTCTGGCTTCATACTATGAACCCTTAAGGCCCAACGTTAAGGATCATTTGGACACGGCTGAAATTCCAGGTTAAAGGTCAAGCAGAAAGTAA
This sequence comes from Oryzias sinensis, assembly GCA_037389245.1. Taxonomy (NCBI): domain Eukaryota; kingdom Metazoa; phylum Chordata; class Actinopteri; order Beloniformes; family Adrianichthyidae; genus Oryzias; species Oryzias sinensis. The sequence goes on from CM074494.1 coordinate 31,927,424, forward strand.
AAATGTGCAATTCTGTCAGATATAAACTATGTAAAGATTGTTTCAAAGCAGTTTGTCCTGTTGGGTATCAGAGAAGAGTGTATTAGCACTCATGGATTAGCTGTCTGGTTCCAGGACCTGCTGCAGCCCTGAAGACGTGAAGCTCTGACCCATTACCGCCCAGCAACGATCACGTCTTCATTAACCAGCAGACGTCTGATCAATAAGTGAGGGAGGGAGCACAGAGACATGGCAGGTGGTGCCCCCCCCAGCTTGAGGTCTTTGGTTTCAGTTGATGGGGAATAAGCTTAGAAATCCTCGGAACGGCCATCATCAAGAAGCAAAAAGACTTTGCTCTGCAATGAAGAAAAAACTTTTATCATGTCTTCATGTTTGACACAGCAACAAAAATGGAAGAAACCGTTGAACTTGATAAGTTGAGTCATGCAAGACACGTGTCTGCCCGTGTAAACATTTAGTCATAAATAATTCCTAGAGAAACTCAAATCGGCTCTTTTATGATGTCATTAGTAGAAATTCTGAAGTTTTACAGTTTTTTTACAAGACTTTGAAACACTGAATCTGAAGTTCTAATCTTTAGGAGATTTATTGGATTTTGGGCTCATTGAAACCAAATCTATTTAAAGTTACAGCATATGTTTTTATCAGAAACACGACAAAAGCATCAAACACTGAGGATTACAGGTGACAGAGCTCCTGACCGTCTGTGTTGTTGAATGACATCGTGGGATTCAGCAGGGTCCTTCTAAAGTCACGACTTGCTGGCTGTGACTACATTTTTCTGTTTTGAGCTTTGCTTCTTGCTGCTGGGACTCCTGAAGGAAACCGCTGCACCACAGCTCCTGCACATATTGAAACCCTTCTAGGTTTGAATCCCTGGAATGAAGACGGACTGCATGTCTAGAGTTGACTGTGGTCTTTCCATGCAGAAGCATTGATTGGTGTCTGCCTGTTTAGAGGAACAGATCAGAGCTGTTTAGGAGAAGCTCTTGATGAAAGGATGATTGGCGCGTCTGGTGGAACGTTGAAGGAACGTTCTGGATGTCTGGAGTCTCTCAGGCTCAAACTTTGGTCATAATCTCAGAGCAAAACCTGCTCATCTACTCGGATGAAACTGACTCGCCTGTTGAAATCTCATTCAGACCCAGAACACTTTCAAGACAACTATTTGATGTCTCTGGGGGGGTTGTCTCATTAACCCCACCCCAAAGGTGGGTGGTGCTTCCAGATGTGCTGCCATATTATTGAGGCCACACATGGTTTTGATCACGAAAGCACAAATATAATTCAAATGCAGAGTGTTAGGAAGCCTTGCTTGCCTGAAGGTCGTGTCTCTCTGTTGCTACAAACAATTTTCGCACATTGCATGGAGAAAGCTGGTCAGGCGTGAATACACGAGGAAAAAGCTGTGATTTTTGACCTAAAGTTTTCACAGATGTATCACAAATGAACCACGTTAACCCACGAAAAAAGGACGAATAAACCACGCAAAGAACAGCTTAACCGCACTTCATTGAATTTTTTGGTTTTGACATTCAGAGCAGAAATCACATGGCTTCAGAACCATGGTCAGCTCCCGCCGCGGCTCCTCCTGATGCTTTGTTTTAAAGAAACAGTCGGATTCGCCTGATCTGGGGGTGGGGATGACCCCCCCCCCACGAGGGGGGGAGCCCCGGCGGTAGCCGCAGGTGGGGAGATCTGCGAGAAGGGGCCCGGCACGTGTGTTGCATCCGCGCCTACCGTATACCAACTGCCTTCCACGTAACGCCGACCTGCGTGACGCATGAACGGCGTAAGTCTCAGCCCCCAAAATTTAGAGCAACTCAAAACCAAATCCAAAAAAAGACAGGAATTCCATCCATGGAAAATGTTCAGACTGCATGTGGCGACAGTGTTACACAGCCTCAAACTTTAACTTAACAAATGAGAAACTTTGGTGATAAAACCCTGAATGAATAAGACCAAAATAATACTATCTGGTCATGATGGACCCCCGCCCCCGACGGGGGCTGCAGTTTGTGTTGAACTTTGCAGTAAATAGGGAAGAAAACCAAAAGGGAAATGTGTTGGAGACTGTAAGTCCAAACACACAGGTGCGATGTGTATCTTTTTGTCTTTGAAAGGATTTCTTTGACAGCCAAACCTGCATGTCAACATGTCCAAAGCCTGTTAGCAGCTGCATGCATGACGGACGCAGTACAGCTATATAAAGAAACCTGAAACAGCAACGCCTTTATCTAAGAACACGGCCTTTCCAGCTCCTCAGAGTTCCTGCAGCACTTTAGTGGGCACATCTACCGATAACCTGCAGAGGCTCGGTCCTGCGCGTGAGACCATAGCAGGCAGTCTGGGTGTTTTCAGACAGGATGGCCCGGCTGTGATAAGCCTTTCACATTTGCTTGTAGCCAGCGGCTGCTGAGCTTGGCGGGAACCCTAATCAGTCTCTGCCCACCTGCCTCCATCACGCTCCTTCAAGTGAGTTACTGATCCACCTCTGGACAGAAATTGTATGTTTATTTTCTTTTCTCTCTTATTGCAAACTTTTCCTGGAAAATTGAATTTGACGCCCAGGGCAAGACGGAAAATTGGGCAAAATAGCTTATTTTCCCAACATGCAACCTTTTGCTCCTCTCTCTAATGAATGGCAAAATAAGATAAATAAGATAACTGTGGGAGATGCTCCCCTCTGCCGGCTGGCAAGCCTTTCAATTTAGAACTCATCAATTCATATTTACAGTATAAGCGTGAATATTGGAAGTCTGTGTATAACCGCAGAAGACACACATTTCATATGGAGCTGAAATGGAAATGAAGCCCAGGAAAACGATGAAAAAGCTGGACTGTGATCAGGAGATGTGCAGAGTGACGGCTCAGTGGAGACCATGGGCCGCTTTTTAAAGAAGAAAACAAAATATTGCTCATGATGATGCAAAAACAGGAAATAAAAGTAATCAAATCAGAAATGCTCTCAGCATTAAACAGGCTTTTTTTCACGATATAATTTCTGTAGTTCAAGTTGTTCAAGTTATAAACAGACCAATGAAATGCCCCAATTAAAGTAGGCGGAGCCTGCTGGCCCCCACGTCCAACATTCAAAACAGATTTTGTGTAACACGATTTCAAGAGATAGGGGTGTGGCTTTCCAAGAAACTCACTCATGATTGGCGAGAGTGGTTGCCATGGAAACCAAGAGCAACTCTGACCAATCACTGCTCACTGACATCATCTGGCTCCTACATGGCGGCGTCCGTATCATGATAAAATGGCGAATGAATTGACTTTATTTGGTCGGAGCAGGAAGGAAACCGTTTCCGTGGATGACATCACATCCACTCAGTCCAATTCTCTGATACAGTCGATGGTTCTGGTTAAGGAATACTTAACTAGAAACTGTTCCTGTTTACCACTGGCCAATCAGAAGAGTCTTTACCAACCTGGCAACCCTTCATTATACCGCTGAGCTGCTTTCTTAGTTTAATTCAATTCAGTTGAAATATCTGCATAGTTGTCCAAGTAAATGACATGATGAGACGCTGCTGCAGAACTTTGAGGCGTGCTAACAGGAAATGTGCATCATCTCACTTCAAAGCAGGAATCCAGGTAATAAATAAATTTGAATCCTTTTATATTCAGAGGCAGCAGCGTCTGTCCTTGTCAGGTCAGCCTTGAAATGAATCATTGCAGACTTCAGCTCAAAGCAGGCTGCCCTCTAATGCTGGAGCCATGCTTTCCCGTCTGAGAGACAGTTTCAGGTCTGCACTGGTTGGTTCTTCACTGCTGCTGAGATTTGAACGCTCTGCAGCACAGAGCTCCACCCGAATGCAGGAGGCTTCTTCTAACGGAGCGTTTGGGTTCACTGAGTCATGATGGATGTTTGAAACAGTTTTTAGAAACAGTCATCATTAATTGCCTGCAAAAACTCTTGAATTTGTGTACTTTGTTCTCCACTCAAAGGTGGTAGTGGGGGGGGGGGCACAAAACCGTTTATCTGAACAAAAGTGACTTTTTTATCAGTAAAGTTTCAGTTTCTCAATGATCTTGTTGGAAATGAATGAAAAATGGTGTGAAAAGTGCTTTATGATGCTCATGTCCTCCAGGTGGACATGCTGGAGCACCATCAGCACAGGCTCCTCCCCTTCAGCCAGGAGGAGGCCCACCTGTGGGCTGTCACGCCATCATGATGGACGCCGCAGGTTTCACGCTGACGTGTTCATGTCCTGCAACGACCCTCAGCATCAGAACAGTGTGGTTTTTCTATTCGTTGAGAAAAACGATTCAACCAGACGTAACCCCCCCCTATAAGTTGGGTGTCCGGAAGTTTTTTTGCATCTAAACTAGGAAGCTGAAATCTAAACAAAGTCTTTTTGTGAACTGTCTGTCATTCGGTCGCTAATCAAACACAAGAAAGAGGAATTGAACCGACAACCTGTTCAGGTGTGGGCTGTTTGACAGCTGGATAAAAAGAGGTGGGAGGATCAGAAATGCATTTATCTGCATGGTTGAAGCGTTTCCTGTTTTCATCCAGAGGGAATTTCTGACTGTACATATAAGGAAACAGAAACACAGGCAGGAACAACAATCATTCATTTCCCAGCATTCAAACAGCAGTTACCTCACCTGCCCTGAACCTTGACGTCGGAGATGGCGTAGAAGTATCTGGACAGGTTGTTCTCGTCCACCATGGTGGCTCCGGTGGCCGGTTTCAGCAGCTTTATCCTGAGGTCGGTGATGGTGAAGAAGTCTCTCAGCTTCTTGGTGGTATCCAGCTGGCCGTACAGCGAGGCCATGTTATGAAGCCGCGGTCCAGCGAACAGAGCAAAGCGCTCTTTGATTTCGAAGCGAACCGTCTTGTCGTTCTTCCACACGTACCCGCGGGAGTAGTCCTCGGTGCAAATGATGTCCAGCAGGGTGAGCTGCGTCAGCTCGCTCGCCGTCTTGGGCTCCATTGTGAAAGCATCCAGACAGTCTGTGGCGTAAAACTGGTACGGGGTCCAGGTCCGACCAAAGTCCAGGGACTTCTCCAGCACCATCTGCTCCGGCCGGCCCGACTCGAAGGTGAGAACGATGTCGTCGGTCAGCTCGATGCTCTTGTTCCACGACAGCGTGATGTTGACCTGCAGAGGCTTGGGGTATTTCTTCCACGAGGACGACTGCCAGAACGTGGTGGGGTTTCGACCTTCAAAGTCAAACATCAGCTTGGGAGGATGAGCCAGCTCCTCTGTGGAGGCGTCACACTCGTTGTTGCACATGTACGGGTTCTCCTGGAAACATCAACGCCAAGAGTTACAACCAGGTACATGTCAATCACCCCATGTTTGGAGGGAAAAAAGGCTTTTAGATGACAGCATGGTTTTGCTTTAATACATCAGACGATGGACCATCAGAAGAGATGCTGACATCATATTTCACATTAAACACAAACTCTTTAAATTGTTTAAAGGTGTAGAGTCTACATGTCAGTATTGTAACCCTTGTTCTATCCTAGACACTTTAACATTGGGAGGTGGGTCATCTAGACCCACTAGACAGTGGGTCATCTAGACCCACTAGACAGAGCTCTGAACCTTTTTTCTTCAATGATTTGTGATCTTCACTGGTGTCCATGGATTCCATGAAATCTTTCCACCTTTATCCACCTTTGTCATGGTGGGGGGAACACCTCAATGGAGGGGGGGGGGGTCATCTAAGATAGCATAAGGGTTACATGATGCAAACAGGTCAGCAGATTCATGAGGAGACTGTGACATAAAGTTTGAAAAGGCTAAAGCTTTTTCTGTGTCTGTACAACAGAACAGCAGACCGACTCAAGGACAAAGGAGAGAAAACCGTCTGAGATTGTTGAAAAGAAGCTGTGGATGATCAACACATTAGTTTAGCCTCAAACTACCAGAGAAAAAACAGCTCAGCTGCATTTTCTTCTTGGTGTCTTGTTGGTCCAGAAACATGAAATGTGTTCTGGTTCACTTCGGTTCTGGGTCTGTTCCGTTGACCTTTTAGTGACACAATACTGAGAAAAGCATCATTTCTGACCACCCACCCAAATTGCCTGTGTAATTGATATTCCTTGGAGGGATTCAGAAGAAATGGGAGCAGAATCCCAAAGAGCGTTTCTTCTGAAACTCGCAGAACGCCATGCATTTTTCATGGGCCGGTGTTTGCCCTGCCAGAGTCTGGACGCCGCCGCCGCTGCTGCTGCGAGTTTGTGGGGAGAAGAGAGGCTGGCTTGATGTTTTTGTGTTTGCTCTGCTTTCTAGTGTGTTAGCAGCAGAGCTGAAACGTTGGCAGGAAAACAGCCTCTCCTGATTGCCATTCCCCCCACTCTGCTCCGGGAACAATGAGGTTAAGTGTTGATGAAATTCAGATCATCTGGAACGGCGTTCAATAATCAGCAATCATCCAACACTCCAAAGGTGGGAACAGAGCTATCTGCCATATTAGTCACTTATCTCAGATATTGCAGAGCGTTCAACCCTGACTGGCACTTTGCTGAGGAAAGACCACTGGCAGGAATGCTGATAAGAACACCGTTATATTTTATTCACAAGACAACCAGGCACTCTTTCTTTCTGCTTTTTGTCTCGGAGTCAGTTCCTGAAATCCTCCTGCCTGAAGGAATATAAAAATAGATTTGATTTTTTTTATCTTCTATTCTATGTTCATAGAACTGCATCTCCAAAGTCCACCTCATTTCTATGGGAATCACATTCAATATCAGACGAAAAGCTGCTGGAGGAACCGTGAGGATGTGTGTGTGTGTGTGCAGGGGGGGGGGGGGGTTCAGAGTACTTAGAGGGCTAACATGATCCAATTAGAAGCTCCGTTGAGGGGGGGGTGTCCATTGTGTTTTTCATTGTAAAGTCGTATGTGTTGGGTCTCCTCATGCCCTCATGCCCCCCCCCCCCCGTCACACTTGAAAGGTCAGGAGGAGCAGAACCAGGCTGAGAGGTCAGGCAGGGGGTGGAGGGTGTTTTGGGGGGGCAGGGGAGGAGTCACAAAATACTTCTGTCGCCCAGAATAACCAGCTTCAGTCAGATCAGCAGCATAACTATAAAGTTCCTGTTCCACGACTGTGTGGGGGTGGGGGGCTAGTACAAATACAGAACAGACTCACACAGACACACAGACACACACGGACTCACAGACACACACAGACACACACAGACACACACAGACTCACATAGACTGCACACACACACTAAGACTCACACACACACACAGACTCACACACACACAGACACACACACACACAGACTCACATGGACTCACACAGACTCACAGACTCACACAGACTCACACACACACACACAGACTCACACACACACACAGACTCACACACACACACTCAGACTCACACACACACACAGACTCACACAGACTCACATAGACTCACTCAAACACGGAGGCTACCCAACCGGCTAGAGCCAGCAGTCATTCCCTTAAAAGAACCCCACCCGTCAACCCCCAAGTCCTGTAAAAGATAATTTTGAAAGCCCCACAGGACAGGGCCGACAAGTTTCCTTTAACGTCTGACAATGTACTGACTTTTACCAAGTGTTAGTCCAATAATTCTTGCAATGTCTCTTTTTTTTAACTTGTCCTGTCCAACAGCTGGGCAGGCGAATGAAACTGAGGGGCCTCTTGTGTTGGACAGATTTTACTTTAACAAGAGGGGTTATGAATCTTCTGACAAACCAAAGGTATGTCTGGATAAACCTTTACAGAATTAGGCCAAAACTTTATTAATTTCCAACCATGTTTGAAAATCTTTGGTGTTGGACGGACGGAAAAGGAAAGAAGGGAAGAGAGGGATGTTAGAGAGAGGGGGGTTGATAGTTAGAGGGGGGGTAAGACCATGAAGCAGCACAGACACACACACTGAAATGTTATAAACACACCTGCTAGCTGCAAAAATGTCCACCTGTCGACATGTACACAAAACAGATAGTACTTCCACACATATACTTGTATAAAACCAACTAGTGTAGAAATATTTCCAGTCATTCAATCATGCAAACTATTAGTGCAAGGTGAGCTAACACCTGTGCTCGATGATGTTTATGTTCTTCTAAAATGGATGGTGGAATGTGAAAGAGAAAGGAGGAGAGTGCCTTCATCACCCAAGACCCCCTTGCCGCCTTGTGGCAGCAGTATCCCCAGCATACATAGGAACCCGGCAGAACAGCTGCCCCGAGCGACCAAATCCATCACCCAGGCCAGGGAGCCAGCAGGACCGCCCTTGAGGCCCCAGAGCCAGAGAGCGAAAGGAGGAGGCGCGGAGGAAAGGCGCCGCTAGCCCAACCAGGAAGCAGCCCCCGCCCGGCATGAGAGGCTAGCAGAGACCCCACGGAGGGCATGCAGAGCCCAGGCAGAGCACCCCACATCACCACAGGAGTTCGGGCATCTCCCGCCCCAACCCCAGGTGAGCCAGGACCCCCCAAGGAGACTAAGCTCCGCCTCCAGGCGATACCCACCCGGCCACAGTTGGTCAGGAGGCCGAGACAGGGCCGCCGCCCCGCCCAGAGGGGCAGGAAAAAAGGGGCCCTGGGGGTGTTGTAAATATAGCCCGACCAGGCTCGGCCACACTGTTGGGTTGGCTGGGTGGCCGGCTCAGGGGAGCAAGGACCGGACCCACCCCCAGGGACCACATCCCGGCTCAGGTGTAATGTGAACCCCCCACCCCTTAGGGAGAGCTTTTCTTGGGTCAGGAAGCCCGGCACCCAGGACACGGCCGCCGTTGCCAAGTAGGAGACAGATGGACCCAGGTCCCACCTTCATGCAAAATGTGTGTGCGTGTATGTGTGTTTGAGAGGGTGTGTGTGTGTGCATGTGTGTGTGTTTATGTTAGAATGTATATATTGAGGGGGGAGGGGTGTGTGTACTAAGGGGGGTGCAGTTAAAATTGGCGAGTAGGGCACTGAGGGGACATCTCCTGATTACTCACAGTGGCGTCCCTCACCCCTCCCCCACCAAGGGGCCCCTAAATGTCTAAGGTGGAATTAAAATTGAGGTAGGGTGCTAGGAGGACATCTGCTGCTTGCTGGCGTGATGTCCGCACCCAAAACCCTACATGTCTAAAGGTGCAAATAAAACCCGAAAGAGGGGCCCACTCCATAAACAACCATAGGAGGGCCGGCAAACAACTCCCCAGGCATCATGAGCTAAACCCCCCACCCTCACCCCTAATATAAGGTTATATGTGAGGGAAGGGGGTAAGTTGGGGATTAGCCTGGTGAACTGTCAAACAGCTGTCCCCAGCCTAGCAAGGGGCCAGGCACCAGCCCAGGGGCCCCACGGGCGCCAAGGCACCCCCAGGCCCAGCACCACCCACCCCACACAGAAGAGAGGGCAGGCGTCGCCCCCAGACAGGCCAGGCCCCCACCCCCAAAGCATAAGCCCTAGAAAGAGCTCCTGGTCAGGCTTTGGCGGGACGAGGCAGCCAACCCGGCAGGGCAACCACCCGTGCCTCAGAGCCACCCCCCCACAGGACAGGGCCGACAAGCCCCCACCCCAGACCCCCCAGCCCCAGTGGATGACACCCAAGCCGACCAGGGGGCCCCCAAAGAGATTGTCACGTCCGTCCCAGAAACCAGGGAAAAAGTGATCCGCCCAGGTGAATCGACGCCCATCCAGTGCCGCTGGAGCCCCCCAGCACGAGCAAGGGACCACCCCCAAGCCAAGCCAGACCACCACCCACTCCCCACCGCACCCCCACACCCAAGCAGGGAGACCATGGCGCCCAGCCACGCCACCAGACACTGGACCCGACCCCGACCTTGGGCTCCCAGCCCCGCCAGGCACACCAGAGCCCCCGACCCCCACCCCAAACCATGTCTCTTTTTCTTGTATGTTGCTGGTCACATGACATCCTCGTAACCCACGCTGAGAGTTCCACTTTCACTCTCATTGACATGCAAGCGTTCCCCGCTCCTGACAGCCTGAGGCTTCTGGGTGTTGCTGGCATCATCAGAACCAGCTGCTTTCTGTTGATGCCACATAATCCGGCGGCGCATGGGCGCAGTGCAGGGGGCTCGAGTGCTGAGTCTGAGGCTGGTCACCTAGCCGATGTCCTGATCTGTGCAGCCATAAGGTCAATCCAATATGAAAGTCACAGCTCAGAGTCAGCCCGGCAGAAACCCGGAGACACCTGAGCTGCAAATCCAAATGTCATTCTCCTGAAAGTGAAGCAATCAGCTCCCTCTGCTCTCCAGATCATCACCAGGCTTCAGAGTGTTAAGATGTCATTTCAAGGCTGTGTGGTCATTTATGAAAAAAATTGATGTGCTGACATAAAACAACTGTACAATATGCAGTGGACATCTGCGGAAGTAAATTAATGATGGTTTCCCAGGTAGCTACCGTGCTGACAGGCAATGTCATCAAATCATTCATGGGGGGATTTAAAAGCTCAACACATCCACATGTTTGTTTGAAGAATACAGGAGTTCAAACTCCTCCTTATGCACAGAAGGAAGCCCCCTCCCAAAGGGGCGGACCCCTTCCGCCTTCAGTAATGACATCACATCATTGTGTTCCCAGTGTCTCCAGCCTCCACAATCAGAGAGGACCAGGGCTATCGCAGGTACAACCACAATCCACAAAGCAGCCCCCAGGGGAAGACCAAAACTTTGCACCCAGTCGGAGCTTAAACTTTGGCTCTTCTGGTCTTAGAGTTGCAAATGTGGGTTTTATTGGGAGGATCAGTCAGCCAAAGATCAAAGTCATATTAAAAACTGTTCTCTAATATTTAGATGAGCTTTAGGTTTTTGCTTTCATCTCCACGTCTTTATCATGTTGTTTCGGTGGCACCAGTTAACCCTTCTTACGAAACTCTAGCTAGGATATTACCATTCTTGGAATTACGTAACTCTTTTAAGGTTCATGCAATTAGTGTAATTCCAGCGGATTCTGAAGTGGAGAAAAGCAGCCAGTATGCAACAGCGATGAAATGTTTAGCCGTCAACATCAATCACTGGTTTGACGTGGAGAACAGCGCCGTGTGGCACATCCATGTGGAAAGCTGCTTTTCAGAGCATCAGAATCAGCTGTTCTCTGTGATAGCCTTAAGGATAAAAGATTCACGGTAGGTTAAAGAGCGTGTCATTTAGGCGTCGCCGGTGAACTCTCTGGTGTTAAAGGGTTAAGGTTTTAGTGAATAAAGCTACTTATACCTGCTGCTCACTTTATGGGCTAATATGTGACGAGTAGAGTATCTTTGTGTGTACCAGTGAGTGTGTACCTGAGTGTGTACTTGTGAATGTACCAATGAGTGAGTATCTAAATGTGTACCTGTGAGTGTATACCTGTGTGTACCTGTGAGTGTATACCTGTGTGTACCTGTGAGTGCATACATGTGTGTGTACCTGTGTGTGTACCTGTGAGTGCATACATGTGTGTGTACCTGTGTGTGTACCGGTGAGTGTGTATCGGTATGTCTACCAGTGAGTGTGTATCTGTGAGTGTATCTGTGTGTGTACCAGTGAGTGTGTAGCTGTGAGTGTATCTGTGTGTGTACCAGTGAGTGTGTATATCTGTGAGTGTACCAGTGTGTGTACCTCCCACCTCTGATATCCGTCATGCATGAGCTAAACCACAGCTGCAGACATTTTACAAGTCAGGTGTATTTTAGGATTCAGGTAAACAAAGAACCAGACTTCAGGCTGAAGACCCCCCCCCCCACACACACACAGACACACCTTAAGAAACTGATGTCGGGTCAAAACCCATGTTTCTCATGTTTTGTAGGGAGTTCAAGGTTACAGCGGGGGCAACAGTCAACACCGAATGTTGTGCAGTCTGCTTTTGCCTGATGATAACAATGAAGTCATTCAGATCAAAGCAGCTGTGGTTTGTCAGAACTGAGGAGCTTGGTGACGTAAGTGCGCCTGCAGGAATCCACCAATCAGCACAGACACAAACAGTCAACCACCAATCACACACCGATACTTTGTGGACACCAGTTCAGACATTTCAGCTGTTAATTTTCTGATTTAGTAAGTGAGGCGTGGAGGATACAGAAACCTCAGATCATAACCTTTTTAGCAGAAGGAAGTAGACGAGTGACAAGAAGGATGCGTCTGGGATCTCAGAGCCTTCCAACACACTGTGGACAGTGGAGATGAGCTGACTGGCTGGTGGAGTCAGAGCTTTAGCACAAGCTCAACCGAGCTTTGATGGCTGACAGCCAGGACCAGAGCAGGTTCATAACAGAACCGGGCTTTACATTGTGCTGACCTTCACAGCAGTGAAGGACACCTGATCTGAGCGCGCTCATTTCATCCACATCTGCAGCCCCGTGAAGGAAGATGAACATCACAGCAAATGTGAAGCCATATGTACTTGCTGCATGACAGCAGAGCGCTAGCGGTACTCCAGAACAGGTTCTCCAGCTGTTTGTTAGGATTTACCCCAAGACATTATTGGGAAATGGAATTTACAGGAGCAATGTTGCTCCTTTCAATAGATAACTGGGTTGGATTTCTGATCATTTCTGTTTGTGTTTCCAAACGGCACCACGCCTTCCCCTGTGGTTGTTCTGTTTGTTAGCAGCTTCTGGTTTTTATGGGTCAAAGCTCGGTGCCGGCACTGCGGCTGACTCATCCTACGGGATCATAGTGGAGAAATCTGTCTGGAGACAGAAGGAAGAGAGGCTTTCATGTCTAAACTCTGATATTCAAACAGCATCAGCAGTTTTTCATGTTTGCAGTAATAAGAATGATAAGAATTATAATAGTAAGAATGATGATGAGTAGGATAATATGATTATAATAATAATGATAATTATGATAATGATAATTATGATAATTATACTGATGATAACAATAATAATAATGATGATGATAATAATAATGAAATTAAAACTGTGAACTCCAGTCACAGACACCTGAATCCCTCACACCTGATCACTCCTAACCCTGAGGTGCTCAGCTCCAGCCAGGGAGGGGAAAGGGTCAGGTGACATAAGGTGAAGCCACAGACTGAATTCCTTTATTGTTCATCAATACGTCATGCTTCAGCTTGTCCTTCATCTTTCCAATCTGCATACTTATTGGGGGCTTTTATTAATTTGAAATGCCAAAGTGGGGAATAAAGCTCTGCTGAAATGTCAGCCGTCCACGTAGCGCCATCCAATCAAACCAGCACCAAATGAAGAAACCAGCGTTTGTCCCCGCTGCACCTTCCTCTGCTTCTAAAGCAGCGCCTCCATCTGCATTCCTCACGGATCAATACAATCTGATAGCATGAGGGGAGGGGGTCACCTATCATCTCACTACTGTGTCTGTCGTTCATGCTGTTTTTAGCTTAGCCTCAGAGAAAAAAAACCCTCTGTGTCTAAATCTCCTGTTGGACCTTCTGTGTTCCATTCAATCCAGAGTGAAGTGGACTTTCGTGCAACAGAGCTGTTACAGCTGTTACAGTATCACAATCCCATCTGTTACAGCTGTTACAGTATCACAATCCCATCCGTTACAGCTGTTACAGCACGTCTGTACTCACATTGCTGTATTTGACTGTTTCACTTAGAAAAACACTGAAAATCCTGCAGGTTGGGACTCTTATTGGGTAATTTTTGATAAAATGTGAAGTTTTTAAAATTAATACACCTAAAAAGAATTAATTAAAGAAGTGCAGCATTTTTGAGGATACAAAATACTGAGGTTTTATTGGTGGAGAGTAAATCTGCAGGTTTGTTGCTGCTGACTGGGTTTGTAACAACAGCTTTTCTTTTGTATCACAATCCCATCATTGTGTAGATTATCGTGCATGCAGTTTATCTGTCTTTGTATTTACAGCCCTCCAAGAAAGAGCCAGCCACAGACCTCAGGAAACCACGTCTGCGTATCTCCATCTGCCAGGGGCTGCAGCCCCCTCATGCTCCAAGAAGACACCGGTGCCGTGCATCACCGTCTGACACAAAACACGGGACGGCCAAATTAAAAAGCCAGGAGACAAAGGGGATGGCAGGCGAGTGAAAGCAGAAATGATGAGTCTGCCCGCTCCTGGAGTCGGGGGACGTGTTGCATGTCATCTCAGTGTCTCGGTACCTGGCGGTGTGGTGATGATGTGCTGGGCCCGGCCCGTTCGGAGCAGAGTCAAGGGCACAGAGGTGACGACGAGTTAAACGCTCCAACTGTTCCCCGTCTCCAAACAAATATATGGATGAGAGACTCTGCTGCCAGGGGGGGGCAGAGATCAAAGAGGGGCAGTGACAGCTCTGAGTTTGACCTCTGAACTGTCTGACATCTCAGCCGCCTGAACAGACATGCAGTCCATGGTTGGAAAGCTAAAACTGTTTTGTGCATGGGGGGGTCTCATGACGGAAGACGGGGCGACAGACCATCAGATCCGTTTAAAGTAAATGAAACAGCATTTTTATGACTTTATCTGCACGTATGCAGAAAAGTCTGACATTGACACCTGACTGTCCAGAACGCAGAACAAATGATCTCTGTTGGGACCTTCTCAACGTTCCAGCTACTGACGCACAAAATGGGTTCTGTGTGGTGTTCCTCATGTCGTGGTTATGGTAGTGTTCAGTATGGTGTTCTAATGGTCGCGGTTCGTGTTATGCATGTCGTGGTTCTACATGTCGTGTTCTGTAGTGTGTTCTGTCTGTCGTGGTTCGCATAGTCGGTCCGCGTGTCGCCTTCTCTGGCGTACGCTTTCTGGCGGTCGTTCAGCATGGCGTGTTCTGGCGGTCGTGTTCACGTGGTCGTGGTTCTGGCGTAGTGTGTCCTGTCTGTCATGTTCGTATGTCGTGGCTTTCATCGCGGTCGGTTCTGCATGTCGTGTTCTGCGGTCATGTTCTGGCATGTCGTGGTTCTGGCGGTCGGTTCTGCAGCGTCGTGGTTTCATGCAGTGTCTCTACGGTAGTGTCTGGTTCTGGCGTGGTCGTGGTTCTGGCGTATCGCGTTCTGGCGGTCGCGGTTCTGTATGTCGCGGTTCGCGCGGTCGCGTTCTGGCGTGCGGTCGTGGTTCTGCGGCGTCGTGTTCTACGTAGTGTTCGTGTTCTTACGCATCGGTTTCATGTGGTCGTGGTTCTGGGCGGTCGTGGTTCCGCGGTCGTGGTTCTGCATGTCGCGGTTCTGGTACGTCGCGGTTCTGGCGTGTTGTGGTTCGTGTTCTTGGCGGTCGGTTCTGGCGGTCCTGTTCTGGCGCGTCGTGGTTTCCGCGCGGTCGTGTTCTGGCGGTCGTGGTTCTGCTTGTCGCGGTTCTGCATGTCGCGGTTCGTGTTCTGGCGTGGTCGGTTCTGTACGTCGCGTTCTGCATGTCGCGGTTTCACGGTCGTGGTTCGTGGGTTCTGGCGTGGTCGGTTCTCGTAAGGTCGCGTTCTGCCGGTCGGTTCGTGGTTCTGGCGTGTTGTGTTCGTGGTTCTGCATGTAGTGTTCGTGTTCGCGCGGTCGGTTCTGCGTGTCGTGGTTCGTGGTTCTGGGCGGTCGGTTCTGGGTATGTCGGTTCCATGGTCGCGGTCCAGCATGGAGTGTTCTGCGGTCGTGGTTCTGCATGTCATGTTCTGTGTGTCGCGGTTCTGCATGCTGCGTTCTGTCTGTCGTGTTCCGCATGTCGGTTCTGTCTGGTCGTTCGCATGTCGTGGTTCATCGCGGTCGCGTTCTGGTGTCGGTTCACGTGTCGGGTTCAGCCGCGGTCGCACTCTGGCGGTCGTTCAGCATGGCGAACGGCGTGGTAGTGTGTTCTCATTCGTCATGTTCCTACGTCTTGTCTCTGCGCGGTCGCCTTCATGGTCGCTTTCTCTGGGCGTGGTCGTAGTTCTGGCGGTCGCGGTTCAGCGGTCGTGTTCTGGGCGTGTGTGTGTTCTGTCTGTCATGTTCCGTATGTCGTATTGTCTCATGCGGTCGCCTTCATGCGGTCGCTTTGGGCGTAGTCGTGTTCTGCGCATCGTTCAGCGTGGTCGTGGTTCTGGGCGTGGTAGTGTGTCCTGTCTGTCATGTTCCGTATGTCGTAATCACCGTCGTGGTTCTGCATGTCGTGGTTCTGCATGTCGTGGTTCTGGTCTGTCGATCTGCATGTCGTGGTTCTGTATGCCGCGTTCTGTATGTCGGTTCATCATCGTGTTCCGCATGTCGCAGTTCGCTGTGTTCTGGCGTGGCTACACCGCGTATGTTGTGTTCTGCGTAGTGTTCTATTGGTCGGTTCGCATGTCGGTTCGTGGTTCCAGGCGTCGGGTTCTGTTCTGGGCGTGTCCGCGTTCTGCGGTCGTGGTTCTGTTTTGCTTGTCGTGGTGCCCTGGCGCGGTCGCATCCAGCATGGAGGTTCTGCAAGTCGGTTCAGCGTGGTCGTGGTTCTCAGCTTGGTCGGGTTCAGTGTAGTGTGTCTCTCTGTCTGTCGTGTTCCTGCATGTCGTGTTTGTGTTCCTGCGGCGTGTCGCGTTCTGCACAGTCGGTTCTGCGTGTCGGTTCTGCATGTCGTTCTGGCGGTAGTGTTTCACGTAGTGTTCGCGGTTCTGGCGCGGTCGTGTTCTGGCGCGTCGGTTCTGCGTGGTCGGTTCTGCATAAGCGTCGGTTCTGGCGTGTCGTGGTTCTGGGCGTGGTCGTGGTTCTGCATGTCGCGTTCTATCGTGGTAGTGTTCGTGGTTCTGGCGTGGTCGTGTTCTGGCGGTCGGTTCTGGGCGGTCGTTCTGGCGTGGTCGTGGTTCTAAGCGGTCGTGTTCTGCATGTCGGCCTGCATGTCAGGTTCGTGGTTCTGGCGTGGTCGTGGTTCTGCGTGGTCGTGGTTTCATGGTCGTGTTCGGCTTGTCGGTTCTGGGCGTCGCCCGTTCTGGCGTAGGTCGGTTCTGGCGTGGTCGTGGTCCGTGGTTCTGCATATGTCGGTTCTACGTGGTCGTGGTTCGTGTTCTGGCGCGGTCGGTTCTGCATGTCGTTCTGGCGCGCGGTCGGTTCGTGGTTCCCACGTGTTGTGTTCGTGGTTCTGCATGCAGTGTTCTACGGTAGTGTCTGTGGTTCTGTCTGTCGGTTCTGGCGTGGTCGTGGTTCGTAGGTTCTGGCGTGGTCAGGTTCTGCATGGTCGGTTCTGGCGGTCGTGGTCCAGCGCATGGAGTGTTCTGCGTGTCGTGTCCAGCATGGAGTGTTCTGTGTGTCGGGTTCTGCATGTAGTGTGTTCTGTCTGTCATGTTCTGCATGTCATGTCCCGCATGTCGTGTTCATCGTGTCGTGTTCTGCATGTCGTGTTCTGCGTGTCGTGTTCAGCGGTCAGTGTTCGCGATGTCGAACACATCGTGGTCGGTTCTGCAAGTCGCGGTTCACGGTCGGTTCACGCGGTCGTTTCTGGCGGTCGTGTTCAGTGCATGGCGTGGTTCTGCGTGGTAGTGTGTTCTGGTCTGTCATGTTCCGCGATGTCTTGTTCTATGGTCGCCTTCGCGTGTCGCTTTCGCGCAGTCGGGTTTCATGTGGTCGTGGTTCAGCGGCGTGTTCTGCGCGTAGTGTGTTCTGTCTGTCATGTTCCGCATGTCGTGGTCCTCGTGTCGTGTTCAGCGTGTCGTGTTCTGCTTGTCGTGTTCTGCGTGGCGTGTTCTGGCGTGTCGGTTCAGCGTGGTCGTGTTCTGTGTAGTGTCCTGTCTGTCATGTTCGTATGTCGCGGTCATCGTGGTCGCGTTCTAAGGTCGCGGTTCTGGTATGTCGGTTCTGCATGTCAGGTTCTGTCTGTCGCGGTTCTGGGCGTCGCGGTTCTGCATGCCGCGTTCTGCATGTCGTAATTCTGTCTACTGTGTTCCGCATGTCGTGTTCATCGTGTCGTGTTCTGGGCGTGTCGTGTTCAGCATGGCGTGTTCTGCGTGTAGTGTGTCTCTGTCTGTCGCGGTTCGCATGTCGTGTTCGGTTCATGGTCGGTTCTGTTCTGGCGTGTCCGTTCTGGCGTACGGTTCTGTTCTGCCGTCGGTTTCGCGGTCGCATTCAGTGCATGGAGTGTTCTGCAAGTCGTGGTTCAGCGTACGTTCAGCGGTCGTATTCAGCGTGTCGTGGTTCTTGTGCGGTCGGTTCTGGGCGGTCGGTTCTGCTTTGTCGTGGTTCAGCATGGTGTGTTCTGCGGTCGGTTCCGCATGTCGTGTTCAGCGGTCGGTTCCGCATGTCGGTTCAGCGTGGTCGTGGTTCAGCGTGTCGCACCGGGCCGGATCTGGCGTGTCGTGTTCTGGCGTGGTCGTATTCAGTATGGCGGTTCTGGCGGTCGTGAACCGTGATGTCATGTTCCGCATGTCGGTTCAGCGTAGTCGGTTCTGTGTGTCGCAAGCTCATGGTCGTGGTTCAGGCGCGGTTCAGTACGGGCGGTTCTTGGGCGGTCGCGGTTCTGCATGTCGTGGTTCAGTGCGGTCGCGGTTCTGCGTGTCGCGGTTCTGCATGGCGCAAGTTCTGGCGTGGTCGCGGTTCTGTGCGTCGGCTCCTGCGCTGCCTGGTTTCTATGGTCGTGGTTCAGCTGCGGTCGTGTTCTGGCGGTCGTGGTTCTGTGTGTCTGTTCAGCATGGCGTGTTTCATGTAGAAAATTTTTGTCTGTCACGCTCCGCATGTCGTGGTCATCGTGGTCGCGGTTCTGGCGTGGTCGTGTTCGCATGGCGCGTTCTATGGTCGTGTTCCAGCGGTCGGTTCAGCGGTCGCGGTTCGTATGGTCGCGGTTCAGCATGGCGGTTCTGGCGTGTATTGTGTTCTTTGGTCTGTCATGCCCGTATGTCGTGGTTCAACGTCGTTCTGTTACCGTGTTCTACATGTCGCGGTTCAGCATGGCGGTTCGCATGGCATGCTCCCGTCGGTTCTGGGCGGTCGTGGTTCAGCGTGTCGGTTCTGGGCGGTCGGTTCAGCATGGCGTGTTCTGGCGTAAAATAGTTCTGTCTGGTCGCGTTCCGCATGTCGTGGTTCCATCGTGGTCGCGGTTCTGGCGCTACCGTGGTTTCGCGGCGTGCGGTCGGTTCTGTGTGTCGATTCGCGTGTCGTGGGTTCTTGGGCTTGTCGCGGTTCAGCATGGAGGTTCTGCAAGTCAGGTTCAGCTGTCGTGGTTCAGCGGTTTGTCTAAATGGTCGGTTCTGCATGTCGTGTTCAGCGTGTCGTGTTCTGCTTGTCGTGTTCAGCATGGCGTGTTCTGTCTGTCGTGTTCCGCATGTCGTGTTCATCGTGTCGTGTTCTGCGGGTCGTGGTTCAGCGCACGGTTCAGCGGTCGTGTTCTGTATTCGCGGTCGACCTGGCGTAATGGTTCAGCATGGCGCGTTCCTGCGCGTCGGTTCCGCATGTCATGTTCCGCATGTCGGTTCAGCGTGGTCGTGTTCTGTGTGTCGGTTCTGGCGGTCGTGGTTCAGCATGGCGTATTCAGCATGGCGCGGTTCTATGGCCGTGTTCTGCACATGCGGTTCAGCGTGGTCGTGGTTTCGCGGTCGCGGTTCTGCATGGCGGTTCATGTGGTTGTGTTCTGCACGCCGTTCTGTATGTCGGTTCTGCGGTCGTTCAGCGGTCGTGGTTCCCATGGTCGTGGTTCGTGTGTCGTGTTCCAGCATGGCGGTTCTGGCGTAGTGTGTTCTGTCTGTCACGTTCGATGTCGTACATCGTGGTCGCGGTTCGCATGGTCGTGTTCAGCGTGTCGGTCTTCATGGTCGCGGTTCAGCAATACGGTTCTGGCGCAGGTATTGTGTTCTGTCTGTCATGCCCGCATGTCGTATCTATCGGTCGTGTTCTGGCGCGCGTGTTCTACATGTCGCGGTTCACATGGCGTGTTCCGCATGGCATGTTCTGGCGTGTCGTGTTCAGCGGGTCGGTTCAGTACGTGGTTTATCGCGGTCGTGTTCAGCATGGCGTGTTCTGCGTGTAGTGTGTTCTGTCTGTCATGTTCCGCATGTCGTGTTCATCGTATCGTGTTCTGCGGGTCGTGTTCTGCGTGTCGTGTTCAGCCTGGCGTGTTCCGCATGGCATGTTCTCTGGCGGTCGTGTTCAGCGGTCGGTTCTGGGCGTGGTCGTGGTTCAGCATGGCGTTTGTTCTGGCGGTATTGTGTTCTGTCTGTCGCGGTTCGCGATGTCGCGGTTTGTGTTCTTGGCGTGGTCATGTTCTGCATGTCGCGGTTCTCGGCGGTCGTGTTCAGGCGCGTCGCAGTCTTGGGCGGTAGTGTTCACGCAGTGTCTGCCTCTGGGCGTGTCGTGGTTCTTGGGCGGTCGCGTTCTGCATGTCGCGGTTCTGGGCGCGGTCGTGGTTCTGGCGCGGTCGGTTCTGCATGTCGCGGTTCTACGTAGTGTTCGTGTTCTGGCGCGGTCGCGGTTCTCATGCGGTCGCGGTTCTGCGTGGTCGTGGTTCTGCATGGTCGCGGTTCTGCATGTCGTTCTGGCGGTTGTGTCTGCGGCAGTGGTTCTCGCGGTCGCGGTTCTGGGCGTGGTCGCGTTCTGGGCGCGGTCGTGTTCTACGGTCGTGGTTCTATGCGGTCGTGGTTCTGGGTCGGTCGTGGTTCTGCATGTCGGTTCGTGGTTCTGGGCGTGGTCGGTTCTGGCGGTCGTGTTCATGCGTTCTGCATGTCGTGTTCTACGCGTCGTTCGTGTTCTGCATGCGGTCGTGGTTTCGTATGTCGTGGTTCTGGCGTATGTGGTTCGTGTTCTGGCGTGGTTGTGTTCGTGGTTCTGCATGTAGTGTCTTTAATGGTAGTGTTCGTGGTTCTGTCTGGTCGTGGTTCTGCGGTCGTGTTCTGTTCTGCGTGTCATGTTCTGCGTGTCGTGTTCTGCGTGTCGTCCAGCATGGAGTGTTCTGCGTGTCGTGTTCTGCATGTCGTGTTCTGTGTGTCGTGTTCTGGTATGTCATGTTCTGTCTGTCATGTTCCGCATGTCGTGTTCATCGTGTCGTGTTCTGCGTGTCGTGTTCATCGTGTCGTGTTCTGCATGTCGTTCAGCTTGGTCGTGGTTCAGCGGTCGTGTTCTCTGGCGTATCGCGGTTCGTACGCGTGGTTCTGGCGGTGTGTTCTGGTCTGTCATGTTCCGCATGTCTTGTTCTGCGTGATGCCGGCGTACGTTCGCGGTCGTGGTTCTGGGCGGTCGTGTTCAGCATGGCGTGTTCTGCGTGTAGTGTGTTCTGTCTGTCATGTTCCGCATGTCGTCCGCCGGTCGCCTTCGCGGTCGCTTTCTGGGCGTGGTCGTTCAGCATGGCGCGTTCTGCGGTCGGTTCAGCGTGTCGCGTTCTTGGGCGGTAGTGTGTCCTGGCCCGTCTTGTTCCGCATGTCGGTCATCGCCTGTTCTGCATGTCGGGTTCTGCATGTCGCGGTTCTGCATGTCGTGTTCTGTCTGCTGGTTCTGCATGTCGTTCTGTGGCGTCGCGTTCTGCATGTCGTGGTTTCGTCTATTGTTCCGGTGATGTCGTATTCGTGGTTCTGGCGTAGTCGTTCTGCATACGCCGGTTCTGGGCGGTAGTGTGTTCTGTCTGTCGTGGTTCTCGCATGTCGCGGTTCGTGTTCTGGGCGTGTCGCGGTTCTGTTCTGGCGCGTCCGCATTCTTGGCGGTCGTTCTGTTCGCTTGTCGGTTTCATGCGGTCGGGTCCAGCATGGAGGTTCTGCAAGTCGTGGTTCAGCGGTCGTGTTCAGCGTCGTGGTTCAGCTGCGGTCGTGTTCTGTGTGTCGTTTCATGGTCGTGGTTCTGTTTGTCGCGGTTCGTGGCGGCGTGTTCTGCGGTCGGTTCCGCATGTCGCGGTTCAGCGGTCGGGTTCGGGCACGTCGCGGTTCAGCGGTCGTGGCTCAGCGTGGTCGTGGTTCTGTGTGTCGTGGTTCTGCGGTCGCGGTTCTGGGCGGTCGTGTTCAGCATGGCGTGTTTCATGCGTCGTTCCACATGTCATGTTCCCGTATGTCGTGGTTCAGCGGTCGGTTTCTGTGTGTCGGTTCTGCGGTCGGTTCAGCAGCGCGTGTTCAGCATGGCGTGTTCTGCATGTCGCGGTTCAGCGGTCGGTTCTGGCGTGGTCGTGGTTCTGCATGGCGTGTTCTGCGGTCGTGTTCTGCATGTCGTGTTCTGCATGTCGTAATTCTGGCGTGGTCGTGTTCAGCGGTCGGTTCTGGCGGTCGGTTCTGTGTGTCGCGGTTCAGCATGGCTTGTTCTGGCGCAGTAGTGCGGTTCTGTCTGTCACGCTCTGCATGTCGCGACATCGTGGTTGCGTTCTATGCGGTCGTGGTTCTCGCGCGATGGCGTGGTTCTGGCGGTCGTGGTTCTTGAAGCGGTCGCGGTTCAGCGTATCTTGTTCTATGTGGTCGGTTCAGCATGGCGGTTCTGGCGTGGTATTGTTCTCTTCTGTCTGGTCACCCGCATGTCGTGGTTCATCGCGGTCGGTTCTGCGCCAGCCCTGTTCTACATGTCGTTCAGCATGGCTGGTTCGCATGGCATGTCTTCTGCGGGCCGGGTTCTGGGCGGTCGCGGGTTCAGCGTGGTCGGTTCTGGCGGTCGGTTCAGCGGCGTGTTTCATGCGGCGGTATTGTGTTCTGTCTGTCATGTTCCGCATGTCGTGTTCATCGTGTCGTGTTCTGCGGGTCGTGTTCTACGTGCGCGTTCAGCATGGCGTGTTCAGCATGGCGGTTCAGCATGGAGTGTTTCATGGTAGTGTGTTCTGTCTGTCATGTTTTGCAGTGTCGCGTTCCGTATGTCGTTCATCGGTCGTAATTTTGCATGTCGGTTCTGTTCTGCATGTGGTGTTCTGGCGTGGTGTTCTGGGCGGTCGTGGTTCTGGCGTGGTCGTTCTTACATGTGGTCGTGTTCAGCTTGGCGTGTTCTGTGTGTCATGTTCTACACGTCGTGTTCTGCGTGTTGGTCCAGATCCACCCAGAGGGACCCCACCCACTCAGTTTTTTGCATGCATTCATGCATTCATGCATTAGTTCGTTCAGATTAGCTGTCATTGCAGACAGAAAGTGTGAAAAAGTAAAAACTTTTAACCTGTTGACAAAGAAGCTGCTGGAACTACAATCACTGGTTCTATTTTACAGTTGAACTTAGTTTTCATATCTGTGTGTTTCTACACACATTGTGTATAAATTCTATTATTCATGCCTTCCGGGGGGGCTGGACCTCAGCATTTGTAACAGTTAAAAACTTTTATTTATTAACAGGAAAAAAGAACTTAAGAATAAAAACAGAATAAAAATATTAATTTTAAATAAATAATGATAAATCACAAGCACTACCCCCACAAACTCCCAACACAGTGAAACATGTGAAGAAGAACAGACAAAAGTAACTAGTAATTTTTGCTCACTTTAACGGGATTTCTAAGGAACACAGTTTGAGTTTATCTCAATTCTCGATGAAACGGCTGGTTTTGAACTGGAGCTTTATACATTAAATGAACTGATTTATGTGCATTTATTGTTAGCCTCACACCTCTGTACGTTTGTTATCTTAAATGTTCATCTACATCGTCCATTGATCCTTAGAGTTTTACAGAATAGAATCAAAAACCTGACTGATGAGAAGTCATAAAATGCTGGTGTTTTTGCATAACGCAGCAGAGGAGATGCATGCGTGTTGCCGCAGCACGGTGAGGGGAAACTGGCAGCCTTTAAAGATTTGCTTGCGTGTTTTGACAAAGGTGTCACACATGACTGCAGACAGGCTCTTTATCATTCTACAGGGCATTAAATGACTCAATGCCATCTGGAGCTGTGGAGAATAAAAGCCTTCCTGTTAAAGACGCCCATCTTTAATTGGTAAATGTTTACTTGCGGGAGGTCTCAGTGGCAGGCGCACCGTTTTAACGAAGCACTTTGCAGCGTTGGGCTCCTGCAGCTTCACTTTGAGTGCTTTTCTCCACAAACACGACCCGGGGTTGAACTGCTGATGATCAGCGGTGAAGGCGTCTGAAGCACAGAGCCGGTCGGCCCACCAGAGCGGAGTGTGCTCAGTGTGCGGCCTCGAGTCACATTTACACAGAGCCCTGTCATTGAGGCGTCTGATGATTGATGTGGCTTCGGTTTGTGCTTTTGGCTGCGGGTTAACAAACCTGCAGCTGACCTACGGTCACAAAATAAAAGGTTTTTGGATGATCAAAAAAAAGTTAAAGTCCCACTATCCGTCACACACCTCGGTGTGCGAAATTTGTTCTCCGCATTTGACCCCTCCCCTGGAGGAGCGGTGAGCTGCAGACACAGCTGCGCTCGGGAACCATTTGGTGGTTTGACCCCCCAATCCAACCCCTTGATGCTGAATGACAAGCAGGGAGGCACTGGGTCCCATTTTTAGAGTCTTTGGTAAGACTTGGCCTGGATTTGGACTCACGACCTTCCAGTCACAGGGCAGACACTCTACCACAAGGCCACTGAGCTGAGATCAATGTGCTGATCTCAGCAGAAAACAGGCATCCACTGTTTCTGTTTGTCAAAGTGAAAGCCTCGCTCTCGGCTGTTGGAGTTCATGCACTCCTTTGCTTTTTTCTGTGGAAGTCATAAGAAAGATTCTGCACAGGTCTGTGTTTTTATTCCCATATTTCTTTGGTGTTTAAAGACTTCTGCAGATTCTGGCTCTGCACCGCGAGCACGTTTGTTCTGCAGAGCCTTGAGAGCTCTCCTCTCTGAAACAGCTCACAGTGAGACCCGTCATGATGCCTCATTTGTCTCCATCACAGCAAAAACCACTCACCAGAGCGCAGTACATTTCTGGCGGATCTCCACACGTGACGTCTGGAGGGTCGAGGGTCACGCGCAGGTACTTTGTCATGTCTGTAGCTTCTGGCTGACAGGCCATGTAGTCCCAAGCTAGGCCCTCCTCCGTATAGATCTGAGACTTGCACACGTCATAGTGTCCCCACGCCGTCTGATAATGCTGGAGCCCCCGAATGACTGTGGAGCACAGCAGCTGCAGGACAAACCAGGTCCACCAAAGCATGGTGTCTCTGCTGCGGGACACGCTTTCTTCACAGACGTGGGAGGGCGGTTAATCCTCTAAACTAACTGCAGGTTTGAGGAGTGGATGAGGAGTCCAGACACACAGGAAGCATCCTCAGCTTCAGCAGCTTCCAGCAGATGAAGTTCCCTTCATTTCACTGGGCTTCAGTCCCATCACAGCAGTCACAGTGAGCTCTGAAGGAGGGAGGAGACACACATCAGGTCAACACAATGATCAACACACAAGTCAACACGGTTAATCGGTTAATCGCCGCGCGCTGCCCGTCAACACAAGTCAACACACATGTCACACCTACAAAGGTGGAATGGTCTAAGTCAGAATTCCCAGCCTGTTGTTTTAAAGGGATTATAGGATTCTGTTGTGACACCTTTCAGAGTAAACTATCCATATATATGATGATAAATCACCTTTGGCACACTAAAGAACTTACGTTAAGTTACGTTCACAGCTCATTTTCCAACCCGGAAGTAAGACGACTCCATCTCTGAAGCTCCGCCTTTCTCTCCTTGTGGGGTCCGCCCATTTCATGATATCATCCTAGAGTCGGCTTTAGCAGCGTGTCTGCGTTTCTCCACGAAAACAAACAAACATCTGAACTTCTGCGTAGATGGATGTGGAGATTGCGCAGAGGAAAATGAAAGCGTTTAGCTCATCACCGCTAGCTCCACTGAGAAAGTGGGCGTGTCAGTTAGATTGGGGCGGGGCTAACAGGGCAGACTCTTCCTGTAAGGGGCTGTTCCTTACTTTGTGATGTCACAATGTGACAACCTGCCTGTTATCATGGATTGGGAGGGGCTGGTGCTCAGAGAGCAAGTTTTTAAGGAATACTCAGACATGCGTGAACGGATCAAAATTCCACTTTGGGGTTGTTTTGGATTAGGCCCCTCTACAGAACCACCAAACTGTTAAGTTTCACGTGTTCCTTCATAATAATCTCCCAGAATCACTGCATACAGTTTAAGTTCACTCAATCGTCTATGAAAGAAGCCTCTCTCCATGTTTGAAGTCAAAGCGATTCTTCAGACTCCTCACGTCCTTCAGAGCTGCAGTTGTTTTTCATTTTCTCAAAGTACATTTTGGGCCGTCAGAGTCAAAGCAGCAGCAGGTTTGTGTGCTTCTCACGGCTACCTGGAGCCATCAGTCAGGAGTGAAAGTCACCAGATGATGCAGTCCAGCAGCCATCAGTGTGTGAATGACGTCAACATGGCTGCCTCCATCTTCACACCTTTCTACTCTTTAAAAAGAAGCAGAGTTCTTCTCTGCTGTGGGAAGATGAGCTGAGATGATCATGTTACCATGACAGCTGTGGGACCATTTCTTCTCACTTCACCTTCCTCCAATATCACCGTCAGAACAAATATAAATGTCTTTTTGAAAGGACTTTTACTTGCATAATTTGTGTGACAGAGAGGCTTCATGCTGACAGGTGTTGTTCACCTGGCAGCTTAAAAGCCTCACATTTGGTCACCTGAGCAGCACACATGGAGATAAGGCCTTTCATACAAATGTGATCACAGGTTTCTGATGCAGTTCAACCATCCACTCTTCGCCTGAAGCCGTGGGAGATTTTGCGGGACACAAACCTGGAGATTTTTTCATTCATCTTCTTAACCGTTTATTCCCTTTCGGGGTCACGGGGCTGCTGGAGCCTATCCCGGCCACTTGGGCGTAGGCAGGGGACGCCCTGGGCAGGATGCCAGTCTGTCGCAGGGTAGAATATCCTCAATCACACATCCATTCACACTCACACCTATGGACAATTTAGAGTTGCCAATCAACCTATGAAGCATGTTTTTGGACGGTGGGAGGAAGCCAGAGATCCCGGAGAAAACCCATGCATGCATGGGGAGAACATGCAAAATCCACACAGACAGGTCCCCCATTGGAGTTCTGGTTCAGGTCCCCCAGCCGGGACTTGAACTGGGGGCTTTCTTGCTGTGAGGCAAGAGCGCTAACCACTGCACCACCGCAGTTATTGGAGATTTTTTTTATCATCAGAAAATAAAAAAGTGTGACAACAGCAGTTCATAATGAATGATGTCGATAGAATCGTCTGTAAACACATGGAAGTGGTTGAAATCGATAAACAAATCTGGTCATTCTGTCTTGCCACGTACATTTAAATAGTAAAAGGAAGTAATCCCCTCCCCCGCTCATGATGACCATTTTCATCCACAGGCTTGAATACACTCCAGATGCAATAAAAGATGTCCATCTGAGGCGGGAAAGTGTCTGCGCTGCCGTCCACACCTGGCAGAGCCTTCAAAGATGCTCCTGTCTGGAGGTGTGGACGGCAGGCTCAGCTGATAGAGCTCTGCTGGAGGAAGCAAGAGGGCAAAGGAAAGGAAAGAAGGCGCCGGCGTCAATCAGAAAAACTCCAGCTGGAAGCCAATTACAAATCTGAAAATGCAGCTCCGATGCTGAAGATGGCATTTCTTTCACGGATCCGCGTGAATCAAATTACAGGCGTTTCAAAGAGAGCCTGTTGCAGAAAAGCCCCCACTCTCATTTTTCAAGTTCATGACTGAAACGGGCGTTAACGAGAATCCATCGCCTCCATGGTTCATGATGACCATCAGACAACAGTGAGTGCAGGTCACTTCACCTATTTTTAAACAGTCCGGCCCTGTTCCTGCATGAGGGACAGCAAACTGAATGACTGTGAAAGTTAAGTATTGAATTCATCAGTACTTAGAGAGTTTACCTGCACCTCTACGCCTGATGAATGTCTGTTTTTAGAATTCAGGGTTCTCCATGTAGTGATGTGATAACATGAGGTCAGACTGTGATCAATAATTAGGTGAGAGGATGGACGACCACGTCATCACTGCTGATGTGCTTCATTCATTTTGAGAGTTCTTTGGGTTTTTTTCATCTCTGGCTTTGATTTTCTGATTCTCATTTCAAAGGCAGGGAGCTGTCCGTGGTTCTGAAACGCAAACAGCTCTTTAGGACAGAGCTCAGACAAACACTGGTTTCCTCTTTACATTTGGGACACATACTTTCCCTTTATCCTGTTCTGACCACCATTTGAAACCAGCTAAACTTCTCCTTTAAGACTTTAAAACTTCTGATCCTTTGAAAATGATGCTGCTGGTTCCTGGCAACTGAACCGGGTTTAATGGTCTCAAAGCAAAGACTCCGTCCCTTCCCTGCTGAGTCTCAGAGGAATTCATGTGAAGAACAGAAGCTTCCTTTTTGGAGAGCACGCGCTATCTTTTCTTTTTTAAACGTTTATCTCTATTCCATCCAATATTTGGCTTTGTTTTCACATAAAGACTGCTGGATCTTGTGAACCGCTCCCCACGCGCGGCAGAAGCAGCTGAACAGCCCTCTGCGTGACTGTCGTGTCCGTGGAAGTTTTTCCTCCTCATCAAGCATGCAGAGCAGCGCAGCATGATGCAAGCCCCTTCAATTCTTGGACATGTCACAGAAATCTGAGTCCAAAGCTCGCGGCGTGTGGTCTGTGTCCAAATGCTTCACTCCAGTCTGACACTTTTCTTTGGCTTCTAGTGGGATTCGAGGAAAGGTGGGATGGCATTTTGCACCTGTTGCATAAAAAGGTCAGAGGAAGAAGACCTTCATCCCCAAAGGCGTTTTTAGAGCCAAAGCTCCACCACGGTTCATGACCTCCCAAATCCTCCCAAACAAGGATTTCCCTCGTTCAGCGAAATTCCTTAATGAGGGAAACTTAAACGGATTCAGCTTTTGTTTCTCCCAGAAGCTCATTCTGTCATTGCGGCCTCTTCCCGCTGCGCCGGGAACAGAACTCCGCTCTGTTTGAAATGATCCAGCGCGCGCTTTGGCCGCGAGACAACCCGTGAGCGCGCCAAAAGACCAAAACAATACTTACATCAAAGTTCCTCAAACGAAGACCAGAGGCTCAGTCAACAAGTTTTTTCACAGCCCGAACCGAACGGCGGGACTCCGGTGTCACGGTGACGCTGACTCCGGTTTTCACGGAGATAATCGGTACAATTGTCACGGGCGCAGAACCCGAACCACTTAGTCCTCTCTATGGATTCCTCTTCGTTTCCAGAACTTCTCCAGAACTTTGAGAAGTCGCCAAGATATCCGTTTTTTGGATACGGATGGTGGACGCGATGACCGGCGGGATCTACCCAGCGCGTCCCCGCGGTACCTTCATCGGAATGGCGCACAAAAGATCAGTCCCACGATGTTGAAGTCCATCTGCGCGTAATATGGTCCCGCAGCACAGCCGCTGATAGCGCAGGATGGGACAAGTTTGCGGGATTTCTTCCGCCAGTCGAGCTGTGTCCGAATGAGGAGAAGAGAGAGGAGCATCTGGATGAAATGTCCATCTCCACGCGCGCGCGCGCGCTCCGCCGGGTCCTAAAGATAACACTGGCTGCTGACTCTGCTTCACTCCGTGACTCTGCGCTGGGGAAGCTCGATTCTGATGAATGTGGACCGACCCGGTTCTGGTGTTTCGGGTAGGCGTCAGCTTTCCTCTTCTTCGTCATTTTGAGGAGAAGTTTCCACGACAGAGTCCAGAACAAAGTCCGTTCCAAAACTGCGTAACGGACCAGGATGCAGAGCAGAGAATCCGGTTCTATGATGACGGGAAGACGGGAAAACGGAGACTCACCTGTGGAGACGGAGATGAACTTCACCTGCGGACACACCTGGAGGCGGGAAAACGGACTTTTCATATGGAAGAGCGGAGCTGAAAGAATAACCTTAGTTCAGGTGCGCGTGCAAAGCTCACAGCTGGAGTCACTAATGCACCCCCCTCCCCTTCCCGCCACGGGGCGCCGGGCAGCGCGCGGCGATTAACCGCGGTGACAGTTCGCCTTAAGTTCGCATTTTAATGGCGCTTTAACGCCAACTGTTACCGATTACACGGTAACGGCACCGTGCCCGGTGAATGTCACCCAGAGAGGGGGGGTCACAGCAGTCCGAGAACTGACCATCACAAAGTAATTCCTGAAAGGCTGATGTTCGTCGCGCGTGTTTCCGTGCATGAGAGCAGCACAGAAAGTGATGGATTTGGCTTTTTCCGCAGCATTTCTGCGCGTGTTTGAAGTGCGTCCAAGGCTGCATTGAGGGTTTAGAGGGAAAGCTGTCTGGCTCCTCGGTGTGTGAAATGTTTGAACAGACTTTGAAATCAGGACCAAGGACAGCTCTCGAACACGTGGATGGAAAAAACGTCAGGATTGAGTCAAAACAAAATCATTAACAGAAATCTGGAAAACAGGGTTCAAACATGAGTTCATCTGAAATTAATAACACATCACCCCCCCCCCCGGCACTATATTTAACATCGTTCTTGAGTCTCATTTCCAGATGAAACATGTGAGAAACTTCCAAACCTCTGAGTTCAGCCCCCCCCCCGTCCTCCACACCCCCGCATTGATTTTTCCCCCATTAACATGCAGCCGAAGCCCCGTCATCCTATTAGAAAGTGACAAAGCCATTTCTGTTCTGATAAAGGCAGATTTGGGGGGAGACTGCAGCTGAATGGAAACAAGCCTGTCCTCGCCTTGGAGCTGGGGGAGGGGCGGGGGGGGGCGCTGAGAGCTTCCTCTGCTTCTTGGTTTTGGATTGATCCTTCCGACCTGCCGTTGGAACCCCTGAAGAACCTCAGAAGTGATGACATGAAAGCCCCTCAGGGTCAAATGAAGGTGAACGGAGCAGCAGCTGAAAGATTCCTTCATTTACTGCAGTTTCTGTCAGAACGGCGCAGGACCCCCCCCCCCCTGCAGCTGACAGAAACGCAGGCTCGCTCTTTGATTCTGCTCCAGGGGTCTGGACGGTTTGAAAGTGGAGTCCACCTGCCACAGCTTTAATCAGCCGTGACCCCAGTGGTGGCCCCTGGGATGGGGTGGGGGTGGGTGGGGGGACTCTGTATCTCTGCATGTGTTAGCAGCCCAAGAATAAAGGACTTTACAGAAAACAGATTCAACTGGTAAAGATAGGAACAGCTTTAATTTTTTCAACCAAAAACTGATTCAGATTCCAGCTTAAGGCTTGTTGCTTCTACTTTTTCTATTTCTAGAATCATTTCTATCTCTGTGAACAGTTTTCTCAGTGTTTTGATCCGCCTTTCTCCAGATGTGGAGCAAGGTGAACCAGCATGGAGGCAGCAAGTTCATTCAATTTGTTCCAAAGTCTTTCTTATGACGGAGATTCTAATTATTATGGCTTACAGTTTTATGGGCTGTCAATACCTTTACTTTGAAAGGATACCCATAGCTTTTCCTTTTCCTGTCCAGAAAGATCTCAGGAGACGTGTAGCCTCACCTCCTTCAACTCTCCTGACGCTGAAAACCTCTGGTTTGTGTGACGATCAGGCCTGAAGCCTCTTCTGACTCTGTGACACTCTTCCGGTGCCACATCCACAGCAGCTTCACACAGGAACTGATCGGGCTACGGAAGGAGATGTGGGCTTCAGGAAACCCTGGAATTAATTTAAGCTTTGCAGTGCGGTGTGTCTTTGTGCGTGTGAGTCTGTGTGATAGAGAGAATTTTGTAAACATCCTCCTTCACTCCCGGGGTGGAACAGAGGAAGCCGGCTGAGGCTCATCTCAGATTTGTGTTTTTCTGACCACAGCAACAGTGAGACCACGCCTCCTCCCATTCCTGGTGGTCCATAAGATGATTGACAGGAGTTCTGCTCATGGAAAACTCCAACAAATGATTTTCTAAAATGTTTTGGAAAAGCACAACTATTCATTTTCTATTTTAAATCCCTTCAGTTTTTGCAGCTGCAGGTCTGCACTGCAGAGCAGTTTGTTTCTTTAGAGGTACTTTTACAGCAAATCAATGCAAATGAGTGCCAGTAATTGGTATTGACTGTCAACAAATGCAGCAGATTTCTGACAAAGAATGATGTCATAGATTTATTTCAGCTTTATTAAAGCAGCAAACTGGTGGGAACTGCAGACTTTAATGGATAAACTGCAGAAATTCAGTCCACAAAAAAGGTCAAACGTTAATCAACTTGCAGACAAAAAAGTAAATTTGGAACCAAATCATCACCCAGAATGGATTAATGGAACAACGTGACTCAATCTCCCATCATGAGGAGAAGTTCTTCTGCAGCTGAAGACAAGTTGCTGTTTGAGGACAAAAGGCTCCAGAGGAAGCAGAGATCCTTTTACAGGAATCCTTTTCTGGATTTCTGTGATTACGGTGATGAAGGTTCTCATCTCTGCTTTTGTTTATCAGCATGTTTTTGAGGGCTGTTATTCTAACTTAAAGGACAATTTCCCTCAAAACTGAAATCAAAAATCAATCCTCCAAATGTCTTTTCCTTCTTCTTCTTCAACACTGCTCATTCTGTCACTTCATAAAGCGATAACTCAAAGAGGGAATTGCATTTCCCTTCTCACATCCAAAAACTGTTGCATAATTCTTTCCAGTCAGCATTTCCGGGGGAGGCGGGGCGATGACGTGACGTGGCGTTTTTGACGTGAGGATGAAAATGCAATCCCTTCTTTGCGTTATCGCTGTAACCCTTGTTCTATCCTAGACACTTTAACGTTGGGAGGTGGGTCATCTAGACCCACTAGACAGTGGGTCATCTAGACCCACTAGACAGTTGGGTCATCTAGACCCACTAGACAGAGCTCTGAACCTTTTTTCTTCAATGATTTGTGATCTTCACTGGTGTCCATGGATTACATGAAATCTTTCCACCTTTATCCACCTTTGTCATGGTAGGGAGAACACCTCAATGGAAGGGGGGGGGGTCATAGGATAGCACAAGGGTTAATGAGGTCACAGAAGGAGCGGGGATGGAATCGAAAATGAAAAAGCTTTTTGGAGGACTGATTTTTCCTTTATTTTTGGAGTCATTGGATGCAGTTACATTGTGAAAATGAAAATGCATTTCCAGTATTGACTTTTGTTTTGAATGATGAGACAGAAATGCTTCCAGAGTCCAGAGTTTATGAGTGAGACAGTCAGTCTAGGCTGATAAGGCATCATCAAGGATTTAGATTTCTTCATTCAAGCAAAAGAAAAGTCAGACCTTCTTCTTCTGTATCATTCAGATTTCTTTGCTCATTTTCTTTGTGTGTCTGAGTTTTAAAATGTCTTTAGTCTGTTTCAGGCCGTCCCTCACAGTATGAATATGCAGCAATATTTTGTTGTTATTTGCTGTTCCTGCATGCTGTTAGATTTCAGTCTGTCACTGAATGAAGAGTCAGGTCTCATTTAAAGAAATATCTAGAACCTTCCTTTTGAGTTCCCTCACTAAAAATTGGATTTGATGTTCTTTCCCTTGTTCATTGTTAATGCATTTGTTGTTGGTTTTCACTGTTTAGTGAGTAGAACAGGAAAAAGACGCTTTATTCTGAAAGTCTGCTCCCTTTTCTCTGCAGTTTCAGTAAAAACAAAGCTCCTCTTTTCCTCTGGAGCTGCAGGCATCAGTCCAAGCTCTGCAGCAGCCGGGCTGCATTTCCCCGCATGATGGATGAGTCCAACCACCTTCCTTCATGTAACCATGAATCAGATCATCAGCAGCATTCCAGAGGAGACGGCGGCTTTGCTTTCACAACCACCCATCCTGAAAAGGATCACAACATGAATCTGCTGCTGAGGAGAAGCCGATCCGGCGGAATATTCTGAGCCGACAGCAGATCATTGAGAACTAAAGACACAACATCCAATCTTTCCTCCAGGGATCTGCTTAAAGTGATCACTGCACTAAAGAGAAGAGGACTTGATATGAAACACCGTTTAGGAGAGAAGCTTCTGGAGAAGTTGTTGTTTTAACGTTCAGAGATAAAGTTCTGCATTTGATGATCTGAAATATTTCTGAGAATCGTTTGCTTTTGTGTCATGTTTGACTTTTTGGAACTTTTTCTGATATTTTTTTCTCTAAGTAAGCTGATTTGCCCCCCCCACCCCCCACCCCAAATAAAACATCCTTTGATAAAGTTTCCATTTCAAATAAAAATCTTGGGTGGATCAGTTTTTCCGGTTTGGGATCATAGAACCTTTTCCCGGTTATCTTGAGCCCTGGCAGGACTCTAACCGGACGGGTCCATCAGTGGCTCACGGAGCGGTTTTCTGCCGATCGCACATCGATGATGCCGTCGTCTTGGTTTCACTTCATGGACCGCTGGCTGCAAACACGCCAGACTCCTCTGAATGTAAAACGTTTGGATGGAACTTTTACTGCAGCTGATGCTGTTTGGAATCCAGAAAATGTCTAATTCTCTATTAAAGATTAAGCTTTGGAAGTTTGTCTTTCTGTGTTTGTGTGAAGATGTGAGCCAACCAATGCCAGAAGGTCCACTCGTCAGTGATGAAGAGGAGCATTCAGAGACAGACAGAGCACATCAAACGGATGAAGAAGCTCTTCTCCTGCTTTGAGCAGCTCACAGCGGTTCAGGTTGTCTCACAGCAACAAACACTCTGATCCCAGACTTGGTCATCTGACTGTCAAACACACACAGTCAGACACACACA
>CM074494.1:31976368-32004578 GCA_037389245.1 Oryzias sinensis
CTGAACAGTTTTCCAGATTCTTGGATTTCTTCCAGATCATCAAGTTAATGAAATCTGTGTCCAAACCAACCAGTAAACTAGAATGAATGTCAAATCCATTCACATGTTAGTTTCCTAAAGTTCACCACTGTTGTTTTTCCACATCCAGAGAATCCAAAGGGAACATTCTTAGAACATTCTAGACCCTGGATGGTCACATGACTTTATTCACAGTTTGTCCACACATTGGACTGGAATGATGGACTGATCTGTGTTCATGACATCACACGTGTGTTGTCTGCTGTGATTGGTCGGTTTTACCATTTAGTCAAAATGGTATAGTCATAGTAACAAAAACTGTACCAAATGGAATTTTCCAATATCAATATAATCAGTTTGTGCAATCTTCAAACAATCTTATGATTCAACACAAAACCCGCCTCAGACGGATCCATCTGGCTGGATTGTAGGAAACTCGTAAGCGAACTCTCATGTCAGCCAAGGTGGGCGTTGTGCGTGCAGACGTTGCACGCTCACAGGTTGAGGACTGTTGCTTTGCTGAAGTCCCAGCGTCTCCACAGCTTTCCTCTGTTAAACGGGTTAAAGAAGCTGGAGCATCATTTTTGGCCTCATGCAATAGATGTGCATTATGCTGAGCTGATGAGAGCGTCAATAACAGTGTGGTCCGCTATGACTGCTGCCATCAGGAGCCCACAGACGGTGGAAGATAGAGACGGCGTGCTGCAGAGAGAGGCTGATGACGGCAACAATCGATTAATTGAATGAGTGAGCGACTCCAGCAAAGATTCGGTTTCACTCCTGCGATAAAACAAAGTGCACATTATGTTATAAAATATGAAATAAACAGTGAAGCAGCCAATAGGCCAGCAGAGTCAGTAGCTGCATTCATCTGCCCCCCACCCCCCATGCCTCTGGCTGGTTAACTTATAAAAGCCCCCAGAGCTTTGCTGCAGCTCAGACTGATGCCCCAGGATCACAATCTGGTTTTACATCTCAGCAGCTCACGTAGATTGAACTTTGCTTCTGTTCTTCTGCTCTGAGCGTTCGGCTTCTCCTCCGGTTCTGGTTCCACGATGAGGAACCATGGAACCCAGCAGACCCACAGCAGGAAACCTTCTTCCACTTTCATGGAAAACATTTTTCACAAAATGAAAAACAATTTATAGGCTGCACGGTGGTGCAGTGGTTAGCGCTCTTGCCTCACAGCATGAATACCCCTGGTTCAAGTCCCGGCTGGGGGACCTGAACCAGAACCCCAATGGGGGGCCTTTCTGTGTGGAGTTTGCATGTTCTCCCCGTGTATGTGTGGGTTTTCTCCGGGGTCTCCGGATTCCTCCCACCGTCCAAAAACATGCTTCATAGGTTGATTGGTTAATCTAAATTGTCCATAGGTGTGAATGTGAGAGTGTGTGGCCCTGCGACAGACTGGTCACCTGTCCAGGGCGTCCCCTGGCTTTACCCACAAGTGGCCAGGATAGGCTCCAGCAGCCCCGTGACCCCCCGTGACAAAACGGCAGAAGATGAGTGAATGAACGAAAAAAACATTTATTATTAGCTTTTAAAGTCCTACATTTTGAACTGTTTCCTTTCTTCTTGATTGCCATGTTTTCTGCTACTTCCTCCTGTTAGGTGCAGCTTCACTGGAGCTCTGCAGGTAAAGACGCCACTCCTGATTGGTCTGCTGGCAGCCTGATCCCAGATCAGGACAAAGCAGGAAAACCGATGGAGCATGCGTTCCATCAGTACTTTATCAGTACTGTATCAGTACTTTGTCAGAACTTCATCAGTACTTTATCAGTACTATATCAGTACTTTATCAGTACTCCATCAGTACTTTATTAGTACTGTATCAGTACTGTATCTGTGCTTTATCAGTACTTTATCAGTACTATATCAGTACTTTATCAGTACTTTATCAGTACTATATCAGAACTTTATCAGTACTCCACAGTACTTTATTAGTACTGTATCAGTGCTTTATCAGTACTTTATCAGTACCAGTATCAGTGCTTTTATCGAACTTCTTATCAGTATTCCATCAGTACTCTCATCAGTAATTTCTGATCAGTACTCCATCAGTATTTCTTTATCAGTATCTAACAGTAATTTTTATCAGTACTTTTATCAGCACTCAATCAGTTCTTTATCAGTACTTTATCAGTACTATATCAGTACTCCATCAGTACTTTATTAGTACTGTATCAGTGATTTATCAGTACTTTATCAGTACTATATCAGTACTTCATCAGTACTCCATCAGTACTTTAATAGTACTGTATCAGTGCTTTATCAGAACTTTATCAGTACCATCAGTACTTTTTATTAGTACTATATCAGTAATTCATCAGTACTTTATCAGTACTTTATCAGTACTCCATCAGTACTTTATCAGCAATTTTATCAGCAATTATATCAGAACTTTATCAGTACTACCAGTACTTTTATTAGTACTGTATCAGTGCTTTATCGGAACTTTATCAGTACTCCATCAGTACTTTATCAGTACTCCATCAGTACTTTAATAGTACTGTATCAGTGCTTTATCAGTACTTTATCGTAACTTAATAGTACTCCATCAGTACTTTATTAGTACTGTATCTGTGCTTTATCAGTACTTTATCAGTACTTTATCAGTACTCCATCAGTACTTTATCAGTACTCCATCAGTACTTTATCAGTACTTTATCAGTACTATATCAGAACTTTATCAGTACTCCATCAGTACTTTATTAGTACTGTATCAGTGCTTTTATCGAACTTCTTATCAAAATTCATCAGTACTTTATCAGTACTCCATCAGTACTTTAATAGTACTGTATCAGTGCTTTATCAGTACTTTATCAGAACTTTATCAGTACTCCATCAGTACTTTATTAGTACTGTATCTGTGCTTTATCAGTACTCTTTATCAGTACTATATCAGTACTATCAGTAATTCACTGCTTTATCAGTACTTTATCAGTACTTTATCAGTACTTTATCAGTACTTTATCAGTACTATATCAGAACTTTATCAGTACTCCATCAGTACTTTATTAGTACTGCATCAGTGCTTTATCGACCTTTATCTGTACTCCATCAGTACTTTATCAGCACCCATCAGTACTTTATCAGTAATTTTATCAGTAATTCCATCAGTCTTTATTAGCAATTGCATCAGTGCTTTCATCAGTACTTTATCAGAACTCTTTTATCAGTACTTAATGTACTTAATCAGCTCCATCAGTAATCTAATAGTAATTCATCAGTACTTCATCAGTACTCCTCAGTACTTTATCGCAATTTCAGTACTGTATTAGTTCTTTATCAATACTTTCATCAGCACTGATCAGTACTCTCATCAGTACTGCATCAGTACTCCATCAGTACTTTTATAGTACTTTTAACAGTACTGTATCAGTAATTCATCAGTATTCTTTATAAGCAATTTTATCAGTACTTTATTAGTACTGTATCAGTGCTTTATCAGAACTTTATCAGTACTCCATCAGTACTTTATTAGTACTGTATCAGTGCTTTATCAGTACTTTATCAGTGCTATATCAGTACTTTATCAGTACTCCATCAGTACTTTATTAGTACTGTATCAGTGCTTTATCAGTACTTCATCAGAACTTTATCAGTACTCCATCAGTACTTTATTAGTACTGTATCAGTACTTTATCAGTACTATATCAGTACTTTATCAGTACTCCATCAGTCTTTATTAGTACTGTATCAGTGCTTTATCAGTACTTTATCAGAACTTTATCAGTACTTAATCAGTACTTAATCAGTACTCCATCAGTACTCCATAGTACTTCATCAGTACTCATCAGTACCTCAGTACTCTTATCAGTATTCTTCAGTACTGCATTAGTCTTTATCACAATTTATCAGTACTCTTTTATTAGTACTTTATCAGCACTTGATCAGTACTTTTTATTAGTAATTTTTATCAGCACTGCATTGTACTCCATCAGTGGCTCTTTATATAATTTCATCAGTACTCCATCAGTACTTTATAGTACTTTCATCAAGTACTTTATCAGTACTTAATTAGCCCTCCATCAGTACCATCAGTACTCTTTATCTCAAGTCTTTCAGTAATCTAATAGTACTTAATCAGTAATGCGAATTTAAAGAGCCGTCTGCCAAAACCCTCGACGGACATCCGTGCACACTGACGAATGCAAGAAAACACTAATGAATTATGTGTCGTATATCAGGCATGAATCATGAAAGACTGGAATTCATATGTGGAAAATGCACAGATTGCACTTAGCGGCTAAAGTAAGAAGTTCAGTCTGGAGGTGAGGAGACGGTTTGTGCTTTGGTTGGTGATCTTTGACTCAATTAGGGGTTAAAGCAGGAAGACGATCAGGATCTGCTGCTGGAGGAACTCAGAAGAGACGGACGCTGAGAGGACTCCCTTTTTGTAAAGACTCTTCTTTCTGGGTCAAATCTGAATAAACAGATTTTGATCAAATGCACGAAATCAAACTATTAAAATGTAATCATGAAGTCATGCAACTCGACTGGACACGTGGACAGCTGCAGCCATATGGATGATGTCAGTGTGATGAAACGTGAAAGGGTGATGTGTTTCATGTTGGCATTAATAAAACAGATGAAAGAGCGGGGAGGAAAAGGCCGTCATGCTGGATAGAGCAGACAAAGCTAATGCTTAATACAGGATTTCAAGGACAGGTGCCATCGGATCTCAGCCCGACAATGAGCCCGTCGACCTCCCTGTCATCTCGCAGGGAAGCTCTGACCTTGGTGAAGGCTTCTGCGTTTGGCATCTTTGTGAATTCCCTTCGATGCCAACATGAAATAGAATCAAGATGCTTTGAAGTTGGTGTCAAGTCCTCACTTGACAGTGAATAAGTTATAAGAGCACCTCTTGTGGTCAAAGTTCTTCTCTTCAAGCTTTGTTCAGAAGTTTAGTTTGAGGTTTTTCTGCTAGGAAGCTGAAGTCCAAGCAGGGACTGAGCAGATCACACAAACGATAAAACCGTATGATAATTCATCTTTTTGCAGCGTTTCTGCTTCCTAACAGTAACACACAGACGTCACGACAGTAGAAGGTAATCGATAATAGCTGGAAAACCTGCATCTTTCAAGCATTTGCTGCATGAAGGGGACCCAAAACATTCCCACCATCACTGAACACTACTGTCCACTGCAGCCCCTCCTGCTGCATCTTTACAGCCCCAACCACCACAGACTATGAGTCATATCATCTGCATCTTTAGTATCACAAATGAATCTTTATTCATTCACATTCCTAAGATCTCTCCTTATCTAAAGAGTTTCCAAGCTGTCTCTGCACACACGACATCTATGACATTCAGAGTCCTGAGCCAAACAGACTCGCCAAAGCAAAGTCCAACAAATGTTTCATGAAGGCTTTTGTTGTTTCTGCACTTCTGCCTTCACTGATTCTCACATTTGTTTTCAAAATGTAAAAAAAAAACAGTCGAGACAGAAGTTGAAGGCGAGGAGTCAAACATCAGTCACTGACCGTCATCCTTTCATATTTTATGGAGAGAGGTTTCTGGCATAACGAGCATGTTGACCATTTCCAGAGCGTCAGCAGTGACTTCTGTCGGCTTCGCTGGAAGTTTCCATCAAACAGCCTGAAGTCTCTACGCGGCAGAGCCTGAATGATTTATGCCTTTGTCATTTCTCATTTGTTAAAACAAGGTGTCAACATTTTTGTTCCATGGCACCAGTCAAGCCTGCAGAGATCGTCCTTGAAGAGAGCAGCAGAGGGACTGTGGTGCCAGCGTTCCTCCTTCTTCCTGCTAAAGGTGCATCTTGGTGAGCGGTAACCTCCAGTCTCGTCTGCGCTCAAACATTGAGCTCCCACAGAGCGAACACATGGAGGCTGATCGTCCAGCATTTCCCCTGAAGAGGTCAAACCCAATTCCCTTTGCTGAATCCATGACAAGAAATCAGTCCGAAGCGAAGACTACTCTGACAATAAGACATCTTCTTTAGATCAAATACTTTAGAGTTAGTTTAGAAACCCTGCCATCGTGTCCGTCACTCTCCTGATGAACTCCTCCTCCTTCAAAATGTTGGCTTTGATCCTTCAGGCTTTTTACCCGACAGACCAACAGAGGCCCAATTGTCCTTTATAGTCTAAATGCATCATCGTTGTTGAGTTCAATGAAGGAAGTTAGGTGTCACCACCCGAGCCAACTGAGCCTATCAGCAAAACCAACACACCCTCCACTCATTCACTGTAATTAGAAAGGTTCACAGCT
Organism: Oryzias sinensis; assembly: GCA_037389245.1. NCBI lineage: Eukaryota > Metazoa > Chordata > Actinopteri > Beloniformes > Adrianichthyidae > Oryzias > Oryzias sinensis. The sequence goes on from CM074494.1 coordinate 31,982,623, forward strand.
GAGCTTCTGTTCGATTCAAACCAGCAGAGCAGCCCTCCGGCTCAACGAGGATGCTTCAGACTCTGCTGGTGCAGATTCAAATCGCTCAAACTAACTTTCGTATGCAAACGGTGGATTTAAGATAGAGTTTATTTGAGATGTTTGGTCGATTGCTTCCCCTTTTTTTAAGGTTATCAACCAAATTCACTGATGGGAAAGAAACAAAGATGGTGAAGGAACTCATTCCTCAAGCAAGCAGACCCGTTCCCTCGCTGTAGTCGTTGTTGTGGACGAGGCTTCACAAACACGACATGGAACTCTGCAAGCGCAGACGTCCTTCACATCAACGGCTCTTGTGGACGAGGAACCTCCCCTCAAGAACAATTTCAGACTTCAAACAAAAATCTGGTTTTAAAGAAGGCGTGACTGGATTCAGATTAGAAAACATTTCACACGCAGTGGATTAACAGATGGATAATCCAGACGTTAGTCCGGTTTTGAGATGGATAACTAGGCTAACCAAACTGCTCTACAGCTCTGAAGCAGATCCAGGAAATAGACTGGTGCTAGGAACACTTTTCATTTGCTGATAATTACAGATGATTCAAAGTGGGTTGGTTGGATGTAGCTTTTGCTGTGGCATGAAAGGCATAATGTCTATGAAGCCCTTGTCCTTCATCTGCCATGATTCAGACACTGCTGAAGCTGTGTCCAGCAGCAGGACACCCTCTGATCAGAGGCAAACTCTAGAGGCCGTCTCTTCCTGTTTTCTGAGACCTTTACGATCACTGTAATACGACGTACATTATGCAAACTAAGAGTGGCCCCTCAGTAGACGTCCTTCCTTTAGAATGGGCCACATTTATACAAAAGCTGGTTGTTTTACATGGACATAGAAAGTCATTACATGCTGGATTTGTGAAGTTAGAATTTTTTTGCTCGAAAATGGATCCTTAGGAAAAATAAACGGTAACTAACAATATAATGAATTGGGAGCAAATCTTTGTTCTGTATTTTAGAAATGTAGTCTTCAAACGCATTGGAACTCACCTAAAGACTGAGATTTGGGCGCCAGGACCCAGTCGAATGTCATTTCAAAAAGTCACGGTGTCTATATCTACATTTTTATCAATGTTATTACAATATAGTATAATCTATAGCAATGATTCATGTGGATCTGATGGCGGGTTTTTTCTGCAGCCGCCATAAGGATGTTAACGGATGCTTCTAGATCGTCTTCTGATTTTTTTCTTTGAAGTCAAAGTTTCTTCGACCATTTCCTCGCTCACTTTTTTTCTGCGCAAATAAACTTTTAAGAACTTTTTTGTTCCCTTTGCTGGCCTTCAGGTTTCAGTTCAGTGGACAGAGCAGCTGATTTAGAAAAGTAGATGTGTTTAAGACAGGATGGAGGCATGACTGCCCCAGGAGACGGATCTGCCAGTTTTCTGTCACAGACTTCAGTGTTTTGATGTTTTTGTTGGAGGTTGTTGTCCTCCTGATTGGTTGCAACTATTGTTTATGTAGATGATGCACCGCTACTGAGTGATCCGTGGAAAAGCGTTTGTGGGCCGGTACGTTAAATGAAGCAGCATCCTAAAGCTGCAGAGTCAGAGAGCCTGAGGCTGACGTGAGGAAGACTCAGCAGAAGGAAAACTAGGACAGTTCCTCATCATTGACCTTCTCCTCCTTTCAGACTGAAGTCTCTGCAAACAGCCAGAGTTCTCGTGCACACACACACACACACACACACACACACACACACACACACACACACACACACACACACACACACACACACACACACACACACTCATTTGTTCTTCATGTCATCCAGCGTTCAGGCCCATTCCCACCTCCAACATTTCCACAGAAAACTGCATTTATTCAGCAGCTTTAGTTATTTTTGAGATGAATATTTTATGAAACAGACGGATAAAACCTGGAGTCTGCTGGCGGCCAGAAAGGCTGATGAAAAGATAAACAAGGGAAAAAATGGAAGGCTCTTCCAAACCGCATTAGCATTAGTGGTGATGATGTTTGAAATAAGTTTGGTTTGTTGTTGTGTTTAAAGACAAGTTTGATTTAATGTTTGGTTCCAGAGGAATACATTTATTTTTATTTAATTTAATCTGCATTTAAGAAATTACATTTAAAAAGGTAACAAAAGTAAATCCAGACTAAAATCCTTAGTATTGTTTCAAAAACTTGACTGTATCTTTTGCACAAGTGAATAAAAATATTCAATTTTCGTTTGTGTTTAAATGTGTTTTTTCTGAGAAATGTCATACAGAAGTGCATCTTTTCAATCTAACCTTTTTTTTTTTTAAATCTATTTTTCATTTTAACACTTGAATGTTTTTACAGCATATGGGGGGGTTCAGAATCTTTCCTAAAGGTCTTTGGGATGTCTGATCCGGATGAGGATGCTTTGTGTTTTCCACAGAACTGAATCTGTTCATTTATGAGTTTGTGGTTTTCACATCATTCCACTTCACAAAAACAACCCCAAGGGGGGTTTCACACCTAAAACACCTAACCCTAACAAGTGGGACAGACCATTGAATGAGAAAAAGGGGGGTCTAAGGGCAGGGATGCCAGTATAGCTTAGTCAGTTTGTTAGTTCATTTTTGTATTTTCCTATTGAACTCTTTGTATTCATGATCCTTTTGAGTTCATGTTTTACTTCGAAGCCCATCGAGACGACTGTTGTTGTGATTTTGGGCTATACAAATAAAATTGAATTGAATTGAATAGAAAAAGGGGGCTATCTAAATTCCTTACCTTCCCTTGTTACCATGGAAACTTTCTAAGGAGTCTCCTCACTCCAGGGTGTCATGTTTTGAGTTTGTTTTGTCTTGGTTTTTGCTTTAGCTCTTGTTCGGTCTTGTTTAGTTCTGTTTCCTGTTTTATTTTGAAAGGGTTCCTGTCTTGTCTTGTTTCTTGAGTTGTACTTCCTTTGGTCCCCATCTGTCCTGATCGTGTTCACCTGTGTCTTGTCTGCCCTGTCTGTACATCAGTCTTGTCTCTGCCTTCCTCTTGTGCTGGTCGATTAACTTCTGGTCGTGTGTTTTACGTCATTCCTGTCTAGCGTCCTCGTTTCATGTCCCTCGCCACGCCACAGTGAGTTTTTGTTTTGTTTTTGTCATCCTGCTCTGCAGCGCCTTTTGTTTGTTGGTCATTAAACCCTTTAGTCCTGAACCCGTTGGCCTACCGTCTCTGCATTTGGGTCCTACCGGCTCTCAGGCCACCCCCACCGTGACACAGGGGTTAAAACTCTCATTTCTAATGGGACGATCCTCAAAATGTTCAGGTTCTGTGAAAGAATCTGGAAGTAAAAGGAAAAGTTTTGTGTGGTTCTGAAAAAAACAGAAACAAATGTCCTCAATTTTTCAATGTGAGCGCGTTTGGTCTCATTTCTGTGTTTCCTCCCTGAAGGCAGTCAGACGGCGTGACGAGTCCAAAGTGACAGCAAAGGTTGTGGAAGGAAACCGACGCTTTACAGGGTTTGTCTTTTGCATGTCTACAAACATCAGCCACGGTGAATGGAAGGTTATGCGTTTTTATGAGTGACAGCAACCGTCAGCTGAGAGGACACATGTACCCCCCCTCCCCCCACGGAGCAGAAAGCATCCGGTGCTTTACCTGTTTGTGGGAACGCCAACGTTCTGGACCTTTAAACCAGTAAACATGTTCAGGAACTTGGTTTCCTACAAACTCGAGCAGCAATCCATCCATCATCCTTGTATCCATCATCCATCCATCCATCCATCCATCCATCCATCCATCATCCATCCATCATCCATCCATCATCCATCCATCATCCATCCATCCATCCATCATCCATCCATCATCCATCCATCTTCAGAATCTGCTGAATCCCTTTCCAGTTGTGGAGCTTTCTGATTCGGGGACATTTATCTGGTTTCATCTTTTAATGTGATCATTGGCACCAAAATGAACATCAACATCAGTCTGACAGGTTTTGTTCAAACCTTACCTCTACAAATGGACACCTGCTCACCTGTGCACAACCAGAAACATCTAATAGTTTATGAAGTTGATCACATGAAGCCTCACGTAAGTTTTATTGTCACCTTTGATGTTGTCCCTCCTGTTGCAGTATTTGTGGTTTTCTTCAGCCTAACCCTCCTGATTCTCTTCTCCCCAAACTTCTAACTCTTCTGTCTGCCTCATTCTCTCTCATGTCCACTGGTCCATGACTCAAAACCAAAGAAACATGATTTATAAAAATCAACTCTGTTGTTTCAGCTGCTGGACAGGATAAACAGAATACAAAAAGACAATTTACTTGGCCTTGTGACTTTGTTTGTGTCTGAATTCCCTAATTCCTTCCCAACCCAGTCAACTACACCTTGTTCTATTTTCTTTTCATATTTGTATTTAATTGTTGTACATATTTTGATTAGTTTTTTTTTTACCACTCCAAGGCTGCTTCAATTTCATTATATAAATATGTAGAATGACAAAGGTTTCTGATTCTGGACCCCCTAAAAGACTTTACAGTGCTGGACTATCCGGTGTCGTGGATTTGAATGCTATTTGTACACATGTTCTATATTTGTTTATACGGCAAATATGACATCACCCTTTAGCGGAAGTAAAAACAGAATATATGTGAACATTTTATAAAGACTATTTATTAATCCACTGTGATGAGGAAAACTTGGATGATTTATAAAAAATACGTTTTTTATAAATGATGACAAATTGTTAAAATGCAATGCATTGTGGTCTGTGTTCACCAGTCTACTGAGCATTGGCGCACTCTAGTTTTTCACAGAGCCCTCTAAGAACTTTCCAGGGAACTGGATGTGTAGTTTTGGACACTCCCAAATAATGCGGAGCGGCCTATATAGAGCACTCAGCAGTGAGTGAATTCAGACAAAGACATGGTCTGTCTGTCTTCACGTAGTGCCGGCGGCAGCTTGACTGTTCCTTTCTCTAAAAAAATGGCTGCTTTTCTTCAGTCGTGAGTCATTGTGTTTCAGGATCTATCCTTACGTTTCATAGAAATAATCGTGATCATGTCCATGAAAATCTTTGACCTCACATGATGAGGACGTGTCCTCCAGCATTTGGGCTCTTTGAGATGAAGGTGGATAGCTCTTTAATCTCCACGCAGGATTAAAATGCCAAAGACAGTCTGGGCAAATCCACAGCTCTTTATTCACCCAGGTCTGCCGTCCCCGTCTACGCTCTGCTTAGTATTCTCAGACATGTTCAGTCCTTTTCTGCAGAAGCTCATCCCTTTTTATGCATCTATTGAACTGCCAGGAGATATTCAAATGTACAGAGTGATGTTACACATTATGCGATAAAGAAAGTATTACCTGGGGTGGCCATTACCCCAGACTAATGGGAGAAGACCCTCATGGGACACACAGCAGAGCTATTTGGTGTTAAATGACTGCTTTGTGACTAACCAAGGATTCCTGATCTCTGTCATAAATTGATATTTTCTTAAGCAAGGATTAAATCCTCTGAGAAAAAAGGAAAAGCTTGCCATCAGCACTGCAGCCTCATCTCTAAGTCCATGTTTTTATGTGACTAAACATCATTTAAGTTCAATCTGTTGTTTAACGGTTGTTCCCAAAGGTTCTTTAATCCCTAAAAATATTAATGCGAGTTCAGTAAAGTCCTGTTTTTCTGTCCCTAAGAGGTTCACTTAGACCAGCTTAAGCTGGAGAAGAATTCTGTGTTTGAATGATGAAACTTCAACTTTTACTTCAAAATTCACATCAAACGTTCTTTTATCCATCCATCCATCCATCCATCCATCCATCATCCATCCATCCATCCATCCATCCATCCATCCATCCATCCATCCATCCATCCATCCATCCATCCATCCATCCATCCATCCATCCATTCATCCATCCATTCACTCATCCATCCATCCATCCATCTTCAAAACCTGCTTAAGCCCTTTCAGGGTCAAAGGTTGCTGGTGGGTTAGCCACTATTAATCTTAGGGCACAACCTGAACCTGAATGGGTCACCAGTCTGTTGCAGTGCTTCACCTGGAACCAAAGTGTCTTAATCTAAATTCCAACTGTCTCTGAGAGCGGTGCAGCAGCAGTGCAGCAGCGGTGCAGCAGCACCCTTCTGTTAGCCATTCGGGGTGAGTCCCATCTCTTAGCAGCTGGTTCATTTGTGCTGCCAGGCGCTCGTGGAGTGCTGTGAGCTTCTTTAGCCAGTAGGCATGTATCATGTCAGGGCCCGGTGCTGTCCAGTTCTTCATACCTGAGACTCTTTCTTGGATGTCTGCCACTGTGATGGTTACTGGGTTCTGTTCAGGGTGGTTGCTATGTTCTTTTCTCAGAGAGACCAGCCACCAGACCACTGGGTATTACTGTTATGTGCTGTGTCTTTCTCCCATATACTTTTCCCGTACTTTTCAGTTTCTAGCTTTGTTGGGTCTTTTCGGCTGTTTTGACCCTGCCACTGAGCGTACATGTTTGCAGGTTGAGCCTGTTAATCCGTCTGGATTCATTGACTAGTAAGGGCCAGTAGCCTTTGTTTGGCAGTTCCAGTCCTTCAGGCATCTGGCTGTATCTCTTAGGTACTTGCTTTCTCATTGTACCTCTTTGAGCCTCTGTCAGCTTACTCACATCCATCCGAGTTGCCTTGATTTTTGCCTCTAACCGTTGGTTCCATGGTGGATACTGTTTTCCTCCATGGTTGTTCATAGCCAAGCATCTTGAGGATCACTGCTGCTGAAGGTTGAACCAGTCCATTGGTTTCTGTGATGGTTGTGGTAGGAATTGCCCTCAATGCTTCATTCACAGTTTCCAGTAGACTTTCAGGCGGTACCACTCACTTAACCGTTGTAGCTGGTGTCGGGTTGCCTAGTGTTCATTCTAGACATGATTTTGTCTTTCAGGTCAGTTGCTGCCTCGCTCAGCATATCTGTGGTTGTTGGGGCTGTGGACCCAATCTCAGGGTGGGAGTGTGCTATAACCTCCTCTCTGACCTGCTGTTCTGGCTCTCCCGTGGTATTGCCATTGTATTGTATCGCTTCAATCTCAAGTTGTGACAGGAGTTGCCGCTTGTGGATGTTACAGCACTGGGCTACCAGTTGTTTGGCAGTTAGCCTTGATTGTGGATTTTGAAGCATCCATTCATTCCACATTCTCTGCATGTATCCCCTCTTGGTGGGATTACTTGAGTAGTAGCATTCTAACAGAGCCTTGTTCTCACATCTAGTCCAATTCAGTTTTTTTTCCAGTAGCCCACTTTCCATCAGGATGCTCTGGTCCCCCAGCACTTGCAGTCTAGCCAATTCCTCAAAAGGCAATCTATTTGTAAGCACAGTCAGGCCAATCCACAGAAATGATTTCCTGATCAATGTCCGACCACCCCTCCCCCACCCCAACACAGCATTTCAGACATTATTGTCTCATGAATGTGATCAGCAGCTGCATCAACAGGAACAAAGTAGAGAAAACATTTCTTTTCCTGTTGAGGTTGGGGGTTGGTTACCTGGAAGCAGAAGCAGACAAGGTGTGACATGGCTCTGTGCCCAGCTGTGCTCCAGAGGAACATGGAGGCAGATGCTGCTCACCTCCCTCCAAACTGTCAGATGAGCAAAGATTAAATATGTAAAAGGTCCTCATCTAATTTTAGTTTCAAGCTCTTTCATCATCACTTTCTAAGTTTAGTGCTTAGAAAAGGTTCATCATCGTCTTTACTGAGGAAAACGTTCTTTCTTCTGCTCCAGTCACTGCTTTCATTCCATCTGTGTGGCGTTCACTGTCACGGCGTTTGTTGTAAAAGTCCTGATGCTTGACAGAAGGGCCCCCCACCCCCCACCAACCATGGATACTTTGAGTTTAGCAGAAGTACTGAGATGCAGGCAGAGATATTGATTCCTGCTGGGATTACAGCCCCATAAGCCATGCTCTCAGCCTGTCATCATCAGCCCCCCCATTTGTAAAGTGCAGGTCTCTTCAGCCTTACTGGGGGGGGGGGGCACAGGGAGATGTGCAGCTGGATAAAGTTCATTGTCCTTCAATTGATTGAGATGTTCCCGCTGATGGAGCTCTAACGGTAGATCATAAGATTCCTTTGATCAGACAAACCAAAAGCTCTGAGGGAGGAGATGACGGACAGGGTGGAGATCCTGATCCACCATCCATGATGGACCAGGATGGAGATCCTTCTGGGTCGGGTTTGGTTTCAGTTTCTCTGTCCATCCGTTTCCATGGCTGCCACCTTTGCATTCAAAATAAGAAAGGATGAAAATCAGCAAAACCCATTTCTATCCAGGGAGGGTCTGGTTTTAATAAATGGGATGTTATGTTAATTAAAATTCATGTTACACACACCCCTTACCCCCGCTACACTATGTGCTCCAACATACACACAAACGTAACACAAGGACGGCAGAGCCGTCCCTGCTTGGGGGTACCAGGCCCTCAGCGGCGGTGTGTCCTTTGGGTGCTGGCGGTCCTCTCTCCATGCAGGAAGAGGATCCTTCTATTCTCTGGTTAGGCCGTGAGCCACGGATCAGAACAAATCTGAGCCTGGAGGTGTCCAGTTCTCTGTTGTGCTGGTTCTGGTCTGTGCCACGGAGTGCCAGGCCTCTTTAAAACAGCTGGGGAGCCACTGTGTAATGATTCATTTTGCCAATGATCCAATTCCTAGATGATATTGGTACATTTGGAACCACCCGACTGGATCCAGATCCTCTGCCCTAAAGTGGATCCAGATCCTCTGCCCTAAAGTGGATCCAGATCCTCTGTCCTAAAGTGGATCCAGATCCTCTGTCCTAAAGTGGATCCAGATCATCTTCATCCAAACTTCCAGACAGAAATTCCTGCTCCTGAACAGTTTTCCAGATTCTTGGATTTCTTCCAGATCATCAAGTTAATGAAATCTGTGTCCAAACCAACCAGTAAACTAGAATGAATGTCAAATCCATTCACATGTTAGTTTCTAAAGTTCACCACTGTTGTTTTTCCACATCCAAAGAATCCAAAGGGAACATTCTTAGAACATTCTAAAATGATTCTTTAATACTTAAAGTAAATTTCATTAACTTTCATTTCATTAATATTTTTTTTTCTAAAAGTATGACTTTTTGTTTTCATGTTTGATAGTAGTGTAGCTTCATTGATGTCCATCATCAACAGATCTACTGACTGAAAACTCTGAATCTTCTTTAAACGTGTTTCAAACAGCCATGAAACAGCGAGGTGGATGCTGCGGGGTCTGAAGTGGATCTGCTCCTCAGATGGTCAAGGCTACATTTTTCTCAGCTCTTTGAGGCGCCACAGCCCCGGGGCGCTCCAAGCGACTCCCCGACTGAGGCAGAGGAGTCATCTGAAGTACGTGGGCTACGGCTGTTCTCTTCTTTAATAAAAATGTCACACATGCCAACTGCTGGGAAACTTTCCTGCAACTTCCTGACACAGATTCCAGACTGTTTTGGCTGCAGCCGAACTGGAAGGAAAGTTCACTTCAGAACATCTGCTGCGTCTGAGCTAAACGGGTCACTTTCACGTGTTTAGGTGATGTATCATTGGGGGGAAAGCGGCTCAGCTGACAGGGTTGGGGGGGGGGTACTTCCTTACATGAGGAAAGCCTGAACTGTTTTGACTAAAGACTAAAAATCTGCCTTATCTTTAAAGCTGTAAAGTCAGGACCATTTTGGACAAAACCGAGTTTCTCTGTCCAATCGAAGCTGAAATATCGATGGGGGAGGGGGAGGAGGGTTACATTGTGGGTTTGGATAGATTTAGATTCCAGCTTCTGTGTTTGTGATCGCAGCAGAAAACAGGGCGGCCTGGCACGCTGCTCATGATCAAACACAGATGGTCAAACCATTGCAATGGTCCAAACACTTTTCAGTTTGCTGAAGCAGAAAAAAAAACTAGAAATGATTCAGAGCAATGGACCGGAACTGTTCAGAACCTGCAGAGAGGTTCTACTGGGGATATCTGCAGTGGGAACCATTTCAGAGCAGTGCCTCTTCTGTGAAGCCAAACCCCATAACCGTTCAGAACGCTCTGCTTGTGCTCCTACAGATCCGGTCAATCCCAAAATACAGAAGAGAAAAGCTGAAAGCAAAACAGAAGAAAAGAAAGAAAGAAATTTGAAAAAGACGTTTTCCTTTTTCTTTGCCTTCATCCTGTTGAAAGCTGAACATCATTCGCACATTTGTTTGTCAAATAAAATCAAAAATGAATTGTTTTTTTATTTTCCAAGTTACGTATCAAGTTGAAAATGGAGCAAACGGATAATGAATGTCTAAAGTAATATTCCAAGTCTTCATCTGAAACAGGAGGGCCACCCGGACGTCGTTTGACTGGAGTCTTATTGTGAAGCTGCCAGTTGTCTGTCAACATTTATTGTTGTTTGCCACAGTCAAGAGATGTAAAAATATGACAACACTTTCACTTTCCCGGTAAGAATCTGTTTTAACGATCTTTTTTCAGTGACGTGTTTCTGACCAGGTCGTTTGTTAGAAGCGCTACTTTGACAAGTGAACTGTTTCTAACTGGAAGTCACACATGTGCAAAAGGAACCCGATGGGGACGAACGGTAACAGGACAGAAAAAACCCAGAGCCAGCCGGGACAGAAATTCTATGGGATCCGGGTTTCTAAAATACACTAAAGATTGAAAGCAGTAAACACGTTACTATGTGGAACTATATCATTTTAGTGCATTGTAGATATCTGAACCAAATCCATAAACTGACACTTAAAGTGATGAACTTCAAAATACAAACAATACTACAAAACAGTGTTATTTCTGCAGGTCAAGTTTCTAGAAGCAAACTTCCAGAAAAGTTCGTGCAGACAGAAAAACAGATGGCAGCTCTATCAGGGGTGCAGCGGTAGGGCGGTCTACCTCCAACATCGCAGGTTCGATCCCTGCCTTGCTTGCCCGTGTGTTGAAGCGTCCTTGCATAAGACACTAAACCAGCACTTTGGCGCCGGTGTTCGGTAGCCGAGCATCCATCCGTGTGTGAATGTGTTTATGGGTAAACGGGACAGAGAAGCGCTTTGGGCCTTTGAGGAAGGTAGAAAAGCGCTGTGTAAGTATTTTCCGTTTACGTACTTGACAAAGATTTATGAAAAAAATGATGTTTCTGTTAGTATTTCAAACATACATTTTTAGAGAACAACTTCAGTAAAAAGAAGCGACCAGAAAAAGAATAATTGAAACACATAAAAATGACGTTTCTGGTTGATTTCCAAACATCGACGTTGTTAATACAATTGAGTTGGTTCCTGTGTACAAATATCTGGGAATCTTGATTGATGATGCCCTCTCATTCAAGCCCCACATTGAAAATCTTGTTAGGAAACTGAAATTGAAACTGGGTTTTTTATTTCGAAACAAGTGTTCATTTGGGATTAAAAAACGACTTGTGACAGCAACTTGTTTATCCATTTTAGATTATGGAGACCTTTTATATATGAATGCAACAGCTCAATGTTTGAGTTAGATTGATTCCGTGTATCACGCCGCTTTGAGGTTTGTGACAAACTGCAAGGCCTCGACTCATCATTGTGAACTGGACTCTGGAGTGGGATGGTCTTGTCTGTCCACCAGGAGGTTCACACACTGGTGCATTTTTATTTACAAATCTCTTCTTGGACTTTTACCTTCCTACATTTGCAGCCTGATCAAGCTGAGGACTGTGGAATCATACGGACTGCGCTCAAATGACCATCTATCGCTCGCCGTTCCATTTGCTCGTACAGAACTGGGGAAAAAGCCTTTTGTCTTTTCTGCCCCCCCCCCCCCCCACATGGAACACTGTACAGAAAAGATGGAAATGAAAAGAACTCATTCCTCTGAATATTTTTAAATCCAAGATGAGATTTGAGGAGAAAGTCACTTTTAACTGTACCTGCTTTACATGAGCTCTAATTTTTATTTGTTTTTAATGTTGACATTTTTACTGTAAATGTAATTTATTGTTTCCCCCCTAGCCAGGACTCCCTCGAAAAAGAGATTCTTAATCTCAATGGGACAATTCCTGGGTAAATAAAGGTTAAATAAAATAAAAAACAATGAATCTCTCACATTCACATCCATCAGAGCTGCAGGGGAAGCCGACCTTCGTCTCAACCGCCTCACTCTAAAGAGCGACCCGCCTCCTACTGCCGGGTTAAGGCTTTCATTGTTGGCTTTGATGAGCGCGTTTAAAACAAGCTAGCCCCCCCCCCCCCCCCACACACACACACACCACCCCATCAGCAGGCAGATGATGTGGGTTTCACTAAAACTCAGACCAGGGGGCAGCATCAGTGAATTAATTGTGGGCCAGACCAAAGACCTTTCCCAGAAACATATTGATCCGTAGATGTTGATCACACTAAACATCCGCCTGACAGGAAACCAGAGGAACAGCTGAACAGAACCTGCAGAACCCCCCCCCCCTGCTTTTGTCACCAGCAGCCACCATGTATAATAAATCCATGTTTACAAATCTTAATACTCCTATTATTAATATTTGCTTAATCTCTGAGCGAAATCCAGGAAGGCTTTTCTGTCTGACTGTAGTGAAGACGTGTGCACACATTTACATGCTAAGCAAAGTCACACGTGTTCTGTTGAACTTCTTTCTGCACATGATTACGTTTGTGCTTAGTAAACACATGCTTACACAAAAACAGCCTTGATCTTCTTTATAATATCTGCTGTTAAAAATGAAGACATGGCTTAGCTTTAATTCAATTCAATATTAATTCTACAGCCCAATATTTACAACAGTCGTCTCAATGGGCTTGATAATGCTAATTGTATCATAAACATGAATCATAAAGAACATACAGTCATAGAATGTAATAGCTGATTGCTAAACTAAACCCAACTGGGCATCCCTGCTCTTTAAGCTTTTTGACCTAATAAAATCTTACAGGAAGTGGCTGTTTGTCATCCATCATACGGGCCCAAACACAGGAACAGGTTCAAATCAAAAGAATGAAAACAGGGACGTTTTGGTTCGTCTGCCTGTTGGTCCACTACAGTGGTCAGTGCCATGCAGATAACATTAACAAACAACCTAGTGACCAAAGTCAAGCTGATTTCCCTTAAAATTCATGAGGAGTTCTCGCTTTGAATGGTTTTATGGGTCGTGCATGGAGACAGACAGACTGTTAGGTTTTAATTAGAACTCTTGTTCCAGGGTCAAAAGAGGCTTTTGAATTACTGTCACTCAGTGGGGGGGCCCGAGTCACCCGGTGGTACAAGGCTGGAAGGAGAAGAGGGGGGAATAATGTTTGGACGTGTGAAAAAAAAAACGTTTGCATTGTTCATAGCAAACGGTGCTTCAGGACCGCATATCTACAGGTCTGACGTCACTTCCGACCACGTAAGAGAACGTATCCCCTCCCCCAGCTGAGGCGCGCCCCACAGTTTGAGAACATACAAAGTGAAGCATACTTTATTGAATGTATTTATATTTTGTGTAAAGGATCGTTCACTTAATGTCTTTCCTGCAAGGATTCTTTCTCAAATATTTCCCAGACAACAGTGCTGTCTCAGCTCTGCTGAGGAGGATCAGTTCACTGAAATCACTCAGACTCCACCCTGAGGATGGGGTTTACAGCACAGACACTGAGCTCTGGTTGGAGAGGGAGCATCCCCTCATGGGGCAGAAGGCTGGGGGCTTTCTGCTTCCATTCTCCATCCTCTCTTTGGGAGATTTTCTGCTGTTGCCACTTTGAAAACAAAGAACAGAGCGAGGCTCAGTACTGATCAGGACTTTGCAGCAACAAACCTGCAACCTGGCTTAGAACAGATGTGTAACAAAGCAGACACATTGCAGCCATGAACACAACTTTGTGTTTCTTTTTGCACAAAGGTTCAATGTTATTGTTCTTACAAAGTGAATGATCCTTTATTTCATTTTTTCTAGTCTCTAGCAGGAACGTTAAAGATTTTGATATGGAATTGAAGTTGAACATATTTGGCTTATTTTGTCATAGTTTTTCTTTTCTTTTACTTTTTTTGAAGGGGGGGGGGCATTTGTCCTCCTCCAAAGGGGGAACAAAAGAAAAATATTTGAGAGCCGCTGCTGTTACTCATCATCTGCTTACTCCCTATCCTTAAAAGGCAGCTTCATGCTGAAATGCAGAACTTTAATGCAGTAAAGTGTTGCATTTGTATTTGTCAGTGTGTGTGTAGAGTGCATGTGTGTTAGTGTGTGTTTGATTATCAGTGTGTGTGTAGAGTACATGTGTGTTAGTGTGTGTTTGATTATCAGTGTGTGTTATGATGTGACCTTTCTGTGAAATGGAAGGAGATGTTTTGTGTCATAAATCCCACATTTGTCCTTTTTCTGATTCCTTCCATCCTTTCTCCTCTCCACTCTACTCTGCGTGTTCTCAAAGCTCCACAATACAAATCTACAATTCCTCCACCTAACATGATTGTCATGCAGCTCTTGGAGGTTCCCTCCTACTCCCCCCTCACATCTCTGAACTAAAGCCTGCTCACAAAGCCTCATCAAATCTGCACCCTAGGAAAGGGCAGACAGAGGAATACCAAAGAGTGTTGCATTAAAGAAGAGGACGATGCTGACAGCGGTGCAGATGACCACAGACGTAAATATAGTGAATACATAACAAGGAACACAGGGGGTATTAATGTCTCTAACTCACAGTTTGTCCTTCAGAAATGATTTCCCTGTCAGGCCACAGTAGTTCTGTCCAGTTGGTAGAGTCCTTGTATTGCTGTGGATAAACTCAGTGGCACAGAGGGATTCTGATACTTTCCCTTCAAGACATCAAGGTCAAAAAACAACAGAGTAATGCTGTGGCGAGGACCTGCCCGTCTGCAGATCTGAATCGTTTTCTCTTTGATCGGGTAGAGGACTTCATTAGCATTTACAGAAGAGATTAGCTGTGCTGCACCCATGTAGGTCCTTACAGCTCCTCAAATGTGGCTGTCCACAGAATCAGCTCACTCTTCAAAGTTACATCATGTGACTCAGAGAGTCGGGATGAGTCTGCAACCTCAGAGAGGAAGAGAAGTCAGAATTCCTAACCAGCAGCTGCAGAGTCACAGACCCGTCAGTCGCCAACGCTTCACAGAGAAATGACTTCTGTACAGCCAAACAACTTTAAAACTAAGACCATCACACACATCCATCTGCCGTTGTTACAGCACACCTTCGGGGATGAAATTGTTGATCAGATCAGAGTTCAGACAGACCAAGGACTTTTCCTCAGCGAGCTGTGGTGAGCAATCCTCTGAAATCACTGGAGTGCAGCCACAGAGACTCATGTCTCATTAAAATGTGCATTACCCCTTCCTGTTTTCCTATCTCCACTCTGATCCAACCCTGCTGTAACCATATGGACCCCATACCAGCTCTCATTATACAGCACAGAGTGGATTTATTCTCATTAAGACGAGAAAACCTCACAGGAGTCTCAGGTTCAGTTTTGTTCAGAGTCACAAAATTCATCCGTTCATCCTCTGTACACAGATGTTTGCAAGGAAGACAAGCCTTCAGAGTGGTTTCCAGACATACACGTGTACGCACACACACACACAGACACACACACACACACACTCAGTAAACTCCAGCGTTACTCTTAACGTGCTGCTTTTCTGCAGGAGCATCGTAGGTGTTATTTCTCCTTCAGTGGCATTCATGCCACCAAGAAACGGTGATGCAAAGGTTTAGCTAGCCTGGCAGCTCTGCATAGACCTGTTGCTAGAGCACCTGGTCAGGTGTACAGGACCACACAGCGTGTACCTGTAACTTATAGTGGTGTCCACAGGAGCCTGAGGCTCTGAGACCCATCCAGAACTTCCTCTGTCCTTCTAGTGAAACTGGATAAGCTGTAAGTTTGGGTTTAGTCGATTCAAAGGTGTTAAAAGAAACTTCAGATCTATGCTGATAAAAAATGCTCCTAAATAACAATCATTTTAGCATAAAACATTTTGAATTCTGGGGATTTCTGTAACTTTCTGTTTGATTTCCGGCTTTGACCGCTCCTGGCTTCAGTCACTGCTGATGAAGCCACTTGGATGAGCGGTGAGGTGTTCCAAGGAAGACTTTAAGTCCAGTTTCATGGGGACGAATCAGGACAAAACCTGCTGATTTTCCAGAAGAAGACTGGTGGAAGGCGAAGAAACAGAAGAAACAGAACCGATTTCTTTACTTTTCTTCATGTCACCCAAAACAGACTGTCAGCTCCTTCAGAGAAGATTGACCTCATGAAGTTCAGGGTCCTGGCAGCTGAAGGGAACAGATTAGAATTGTTTTAAGGGGATGGTCAGTAAAATAGAATAACTGTGTGATTGTAAACATCATGAAACTGTGCAAAATTTGAATTTGTGTATATATTAACATATGTATATTCACCGGGGCAAAGAAAGACCCTTATCCTCTGATTTCTGTCCCCTCCCACCTCCTTCAAGGTCAGGAGGCGCTTGGGGAGAGGAGAACCACCATGTGTTCATCGGCGGTTCTGTCTGGGTGACCACGCACACCCCTCTCCCCGACAGCTCACCTCAGACTGAGCTGCTGAGCTTTCTGGGGCACAGCCGCCATGGCCCCCTGGGGAGGGGACACAAAGAAGACAGAGAGGGAGGAGTGCGACTCAGGTAGGGTATTAATAAAATATCACTTGTGTTTCACCTTGGAGAGGCCGGAGCAGATTTGAATGGAAAAAAAAATCCCAAATCTCCTCAGCAGGATTACTGTTTAGTTCTCCTGAAGACCAAAACTGTGGGGGGCAGCTTAATAACCATTTTTACAAGGTTGGCAGCTGAATTTATTTTTATAATGAGCAACAACTGAAAGGACTGTTTCTTCAAAGAGCAGGGCTGGAAATGTGATACTTTAGTAAACATCACATGAGGAACAAACAGACCAGAGTCTAGGGTTACGAAGAACAGCATTTAGATCCAGAGAACTGAGTGGAACCAACGCTGCATTTTGTTTGCAGTGAACGACCCTTGGAGTATTTCAGGCAGGCAGCTCAGCAGTGCGTTTACCTGGTTACTCCTCCCTGCGGGCGGTTCAGTCTGATCAACTCACCTGTTCAGCGTCCTACTTAAGTTCCAGGTGTGGTCCAGTCCTCTTCTTCCATTTCCGCAAGCTCTGCGTTCGTCACCGGTTCTCCATGCTCACTGTTCTCCTTCTCGTTCTTTTTTTGGACTCGATGGTCCCCCTTCTTCTGATGTGGGGGCGTCCGTTCTTCCCCGTGTTTGCCCCTCCTATTGCGGCCGTTCAGCGGGCGGTGTCTTTTGGCGCCACTGCCGTTGCATCTCCAGCCTGCATCTGTGGGGTGAGCGTCCTGCTGTTTCCGGGTAGTCAGCGGCGCTCGATCAGGAGATGAGTGGGCCTTCTTGAATGCTGTTATCGCCGCAATCTCTAGGGTGAGCGTGTCATGCTGTCCTCCTCCTGTGTTTTTCTGTGTTGAGCCTTTTCAGAGGCTCTTCCTGGTTCATCTCATCAACCCGGTCATCGGTGACGTCACGCCCCTAAGGATCCAAGGAATTGCAGTTATTTTTCTTGAACTTAATGATTGGCACCTTGTTCGGTTTCTGCTGTGTGGCTCTGTGTCATCTGGTTTTCGTTTCGGGTATTATGGGGTCTCTAAAACATGAGGTCTGCAGACGTTAGCGTCTCTAAAACATGAGGTCTGCAGATGTTAGCGTCTCTAAAACATGAGGTCTGCAGATGTTAGCGTCTCTAGAACGTGAGGTCTGCAGACGTTAGCGTCTCTAGAACGTGAGGTCTGCAGACGTTAGCGTCTCTAGAACGTGAGTGCATAAGTGTGCGTCAGACCAAATACACAACGTGCTTAGATTCTCTGATGCCGGTGACTTTTCCAGGACCGTCTCCAGTTTGCACATGTTCCTCACACAAGCATGAGGCCTGCCTGTGACCCCCCCCCATGGTCGAGAATCCCCAATGTTGGATTGATCATTGCTTTGGGTCTTTTTTTTTGGTCCAGATGTGGCAGATGGACTTTTGAAGACATTCATTGAGACGTGGCCAATGTCAGCTGAATGGCACTTCTAGAAAATTCAGGAGCTCAACACATTTTGAGGAAATTCTAGACACAGCGTAAGAGCATCAGTAATGTCAGCAGTAATGACCTGAATGAAACTGCCACTCAGCAAAATCCAGCGGCGTGGGGCCTTTCCACCACCTCACTCATGAGGAGCGTTTGCTAAAGTGATGTGCTGCACGCAAGGCACCGCTGGGAGACTGGACAAGACCTGCTGCACTATTTATGGCCCCATCTGCTGTGTCTCAGTGAATCTTGTCCGAGGCGATCTGTGAGTCTGTCTTTCTGGTTCAATACCTGCAGCTGCACAAACTTCTGATCTCCACCAGCGATGCTTAACTTCTCCGGTGTCAGCCAGTGCAGGGATCCAGCAAGCCTGGATTTCTGACAGAACTGGAGGTGGGGGGTGAGGGAGCAGCCATAATCTGCTGGGGACTTCCACAGCAATAACAGCGATCAATAAAGAAAACAAGGGGGTCCGTCTTTACATGACTCCACTCCTGCAGCTGAAATGGAGTAGATTTGCTTCAAATGGCCAAAGACCAGCTTTCTGCTGAGGGTTTGATCTGTTCAGGTCAGGGTTAACTAAAGGTCACTTTCATAACCCCAGGAATTCAGGGAGCTTCTGAGCTAAAGCCCAACTGGTTTTAGAGATGATTACAGCCTGCCATTGGTAGGCATCAAGTCTGTTTGCAGAGTAAATCGCCTCCTTGATTACACATTATATCCACAATGAATTTCTAGAAGCCAGGGCTTTGTGATGTTATGAAGGAATCTTGTCAGTATGCAAATTGAGCAGCTCTCTTTACTCATTAGAATAAACGAGCCGCGAGAGTTTGTCTCAATTATTTCACAGTTGTGTTGAGCCAGCTTCATGCAGTGCCACTTCAGCCTCATAGCAGAGTCCTGATCTGAGGCCAGAAGCTAAGGACCTCACCCTACACTTATCAGGAACAAACCCCCAACCCCCCACAACAGAACAAACACTCTTGGAGCTGCGCAGTGTCGACTCTAAACACATTTAATATAAACAGGTTGTTCGTAAGATGCATGCACTATGGTACATATAGCAGATGGTAATAATAATAACAACAATAGAAATTCCACATTGTTTGCATATCAATATTAATACAATATGTTATTAATCTAAGCTGAGGGAACGGGCCGCCCTGGCCCGGTTTATGAAACTATCTTCCCTCTGCGTCAAAATTCCCCAAAGTTCATTACAGTAGGTGAGGTAGGGGGAGCAAAGAGTTAAATAATCTCTGAATACTAACTAGTCTGACAATAAGCCTGTCCACAGAGGAATGTTTTCAGTCTAACTTTGAATGTAGAAACTGAGTCGGCCTCTCTTCCATGAGCTGGGAGTTTATTCCATAAGACAGGGGCTTGGTGGCTAAACGCTCTACCTCCAACCGTACTTTGACTAATTCTAGGAACCACAAGCAGTCCTGCATTTAGTGAGTGAAGTGTTCTGATTGGATGGTAAGGGACTATGAGGTCCTTAATATAGGACGGGGCCATTCCATGTAAGGCCTTGTAGGTTAACAGGAGGATCTTGAACTTGATTCTGGAATCAACTGGGATCCAGTGAAGTGAAACTAACACAGGAGTGATGTGATCTCTTCTGCTAGTTCCTGCTAACAATCTAGCTGCTGCGTTCTGAACAAGCTGGAGACTTCTTAAGGAACTCTTAGGACACGCTGCTAACAAGGAGTTACAGTAATCCAGCCTCCACGTAACAAATGCATGGATGAGTTTTTCAGCATCACTCTTAGAAAGTAGATTTCTGATCTTAGCAATATTCCGCAGATGAAAAAAGGCAGTTCTACACGCCTGAGATATGTGAGCCTTAAATGATAAATCCTGGTCAAATAAAACCCCAAGGTTTCTAACTGTGGAATTGGGGGCTATACTTATGCCATCCAGGGAGACTATCTGAGCAGACAGAGCATCTCTGAGGTTTTTAGGTCCAAGTATAATGACCTCAGTTTTTTCTGGGTTCAGGAGGAGGTCATTAATTGTCATCCAGGTCTTGATGTCTCTGATGCAGGCGTTCAGTTTCTCTATCTGGTCATTCTGGTCAGGCTTCATGGATAAATACAACTGCGTATCGTCGGCATAACAATGAAAATTAATGCTGTGTTTCCTGATTATGTTTCCTAGGGGTAGCATATAAAGCGTAAACAGGATCGGTCCCAAGACTGAGCCCTGTGGGACTCCATAGTTGACTGGAGTGCACTGAGAGGAATGTCCATTTACATTAACGAACTGATACCTATGGGACAGATAGGATTTAAACCACTGGAGAGCAGATCCTCTGATCCCTATGTCCTGCTCTAGTCTATGGAGTAAAATACTGTGGTCGATAGTGTCAAAGGCTGCACTGAGGTCCAACAGGACAAGAATAGAAAGTAGACCCTTTTCTGAGGCCAATAACAAGTCATTAGAGACTCTAACTAGTGCAGTTTCCGTACTGTGGTGGGGTCTAAACCCCGACTGAAAGTCTTCAAAGAGGCAGTTGTCCTGTAGGTGGCAGTAAAGCTGCTTAACTACAACTCTTTCTAGGATTTTAGAAATAAAGGGCAGGTTTGATATCGGTCTATAGTTGGCCAACACGCTAGGATCCAAACTGGGCTTTTTCAGAAGAGGTTTAACAACTGCATATTTAAAAGACTGTGGCACGTAACCCGTTTCCAGAGAGGCATTTATCATTGTTAATATGGGATCATTGATTAGGGGAAAAGTTTCTTTAAAAAGTCTAGTGGGAATTGGGTCTAACAGACACGTTGAGGATTTGGAGGACGTAATAATTGATGTTATTTCCACTTGATCCACAGCAGTGAAGCAGTCCAATGTTACAGAGGTTTCTATGGATGCCTCCATTTCTACCACTTCAGCCTGTTCTGGGCTGATAGTAGGAATAACTTGATTTAACTTATGTCTAATATTTGAGATTTTACTATCGAAAAATGTAAGAAAATCATCAGAGCTGAGAGAAACAGGAACATGTGGTTCTACTGAGCTCTGACTGCGAGTTAATTTAGCAATAGTGCTAAAAAGAAATCTTGGATTGTTTCCATTCTCTGATATTAAGGTTGAATAGTACTGGCTCCTAGCTCTACGCAGAGCTTTTTTATAATTTAATAGGCTATGTTTCCAGATATCCAGAGACTGCTCTGAACCGGAGCGGCGCCATTCTCTTTCCAACTTACGGGTTTCTTGTTTAAGAGAACGAGTTTCAGCGTTAAACCACGGTGCTGCTCGGTTTTGTCTGACGAACTTAGGTTTCAAGGGGGGGCAACAACATGGAGTGTACTCCTGAGGGCTTGTAAGGCATCATCAACGAAGTGGTCATTTATACTAGGACTAATACTATGGGAGCTGGACTCAGAGTATTTTCTCAGAATATCACTAAGTACTGGCTGAACTGTGTGTTTAAACTCAGACACAGAACGGTCAGTTAAGGTTCTTCTAAGCTGTTTCTTATTCACTGGGGCAGAAGGATGGTCCAGTGTAAACTGGAAGGTAATCATAAAGTGATCAGAAATGATGGGGTTAAGAGGAAGGACACTCAGCTGGCTGATCTCTATCCCATGGGTTAGAACAAGGTCCAGGGTGTGCTTATGACAGTGAGTGGGTTCATTCAGACTTTGGGTGAATCCAACATCATCTAATAAAGCTGCAAAAGCCTTTCCTAGGCAGTCACTGGGGTCATCAACATGAATATTAAAATCCCCTAATATTAAAATTTGATCAGAATCTAAGACAATAGTCGATAGGAAGTCGGAAAACTCAGTTAAAAATTCTGAATATGGGCCGGGGGGGCAATAAATAATTATGAGTAAAACAGGTTTTCCAGTTTTCCTGTTAGGGTGACTTAAAGACAATATGATGCTTTCAAAGGAGTTATAAGCATTTTTAACTTTAGGGCTGAGAAGTAAGCTAGACTGTGATATTA
>CM074494.1:32054512-32097012 GCA_037389245.1 Oryzias sinensis
TGTATATGTTCAGTTGTGTGCATCTGTGTGTGTCTGTGCAGTTGTGTATCTGTGCAGTTGTGTGTCTGTGTTTTTGTTTAAATGTTCAGTTGTGTGTATCTGTGCAGTTGTGTATATGTTCAGTTGTGTGCATCTGTGTGTGTCTGTGCAGTTGTGTATCTGTGCAGTTGTGTGTCTGTGTTTTTGTTTAAATGTTCAGTTGTGTGTATCTGTGCAGTTGTGTATATGTTCAGTTGTGTGCATCTGTGTGTATTTGTGCAGTTGTGTGTCTGTCCAGAATGCTCCTTGTTTGGCCCCCCTCCGTATTTTTCTTGCTTGTGTGTGCAGACCGGTGTGGATGCAGAGGTTTATCCAGGCGGTTACGATTATGGCATCGTTGGGGAAAGTCAACCTGAAACTCCCACAGAGACCAAAGAAACCAAACCGGTAACCATAGAAACCAGACTCTCTATTATTAGTGTGATGCTGAACGCTGCCCTTCAACATGAGCAACACAACACGTGCGTGATTGAACCGCAGTAAACACGCACGAACATCCGACAGTCCAGTCTGACTGACGAGAACCCAGAAGAACTTCATGATGGAGAAAGACAGGAACATAGCAAGAACCAGAACAGACAGGATGGCTGCATCCTGGAGATCAATAAAGTGCTTCTGATTGGGATCTGATCGGCTGTATTTGAGTCATCGTAGGAAATGCGACATGATCAGAAGCAGGGAAAAATGAGCAGCAGTGTCTTTACAGGAGATCAGGAGAACATTTGCAGAAACGGTAAATGGAGTATACTTCTATGGCGCCTTTCTACCTTCCTCACAGGCTCAGAGCGCTTTACAGTCACACACACAGTTACACACACAGTCACACACACACACAGTCACACACACACACACACACACAGTCACACACACATTCACACACACAGTCACACACACATTCACACACACAGTCACACACACAGTCACACACACAGTCACACACACATTCACACACACACACACATTCACACACATTGTCACTGTCAAGTGCTCCAGAATTGTTTGCGTCCCCTGCACTTGAAAGGGGTTCTACCTTGCTTTTCAGAAAGATGAAGCAGGATTCCACTCAGATTGTTTCTCTTTTCCTCTTTTTTATTTTTGAAGTCATGTGAACAACCAGGTGAAAAACCTTCAAACACAAGTGAAAATCTGGTGATTACCATAACAATTATCACAATTAATACAATTTTCAAAGCATAAATATAAAGAACAGATTATTCTAGTCAATCAAACAATTTATGCATCACTACAGCCAAAATAAATGTCTGTCTCTTACCAGCTGTATCTTCACAGGCAAGATGTTTTCTTACTGAACAATACAAAGCTTCTGCTTTTCTCTCTGGTCAAATGTTTCTGAGCACTCTTATATGCTCCCACTGACAACAATCAGCTGGTTTGCTTGTTCCCTCAATTGTTCCCACCTTGTGTGATTAGCGCCAGTGGAGCAGATCAACAAAACCAGACAGGTCCCTGAGTTTACCGCAACAGTCACACACACATTCACACACACAGTCACACACACAGTCACACACACAGTCACACACACATTCACACACACAGTCACACACACATTCACACACACATTCACACACACAGTCACACACACATTCACACACACATTCACACACACATTCACACACACAGTCACACACACAGTCACACACACAGTCACACACACAGTCACACACACATTCACACACACATTCACACACACACACACACAGTCACAGACACATTCACACGCTGGAATGAAGCTTTCAGACCAATGTCGGCCCTCAGACTGTGAAGCCTTTGGCTCAAACTCCCCGTCGTCTAGTCAAGAGGCATCTAGTAAAAACGCTGAAACGTCTTTAGGCTCTTTTAAATAATATACTCATTTGGCGATTCAGTAAAAGATCGAGCTAAATAAAAAACATTAGCTGAAATCATTGAAATGTTTAATCTGCATTCATCTCTGTGTCATCTCTACCTTGAAATAATTCCAGAATTATGAAGAGCAGATAGTGGATGATTACATCACTGGTGTGGAGGAGGTTGGCGTGGACACCACGCCTCCGGCGGACCCTGACCTTCCCAAGGTCGATGATTACGATCTAAAGGAATATGACGGCAACAAACATTACAGCGAGAAAGTTTATGAATATGGTAACTATGGAGACTATGGCGATTCTGTCTCCACTGACGCCAAACCCACGCCTGAAGCAGACGAGGAAGAGCTGGGTCCGGTGTCGCCCGCAGAGACAGACTTCACAGGGAGCAGTGTGAGTGATGACTCGGGACCTGCGTTTCATCAACCTTCTTACTCGTTTTTGCAACAACTTTCTGAGTCCTGGACAGATGCAGGGTTCAGAACCGTCTCAGACAGAAGACTGGGCTCCTGTCGGCCATGACGGTTCTGAGTCCTGGACACGCCGGTGTAGGTACCATAACCATTCGGCCTGGAACTTCTGTTCAGGGTCCTGGGACCAGTGCTGACGTCACATCATGCGATCGGCTGTCCGTTGGTCCGATGACGTATCAGACAGTGATTGGTCTGGACAAATGACAATAATACCATAGAAGAAGAAATAATGAAGTCTGTTGTAAACACACAGAGCTCTGACATGGAGTGAGATTGTTTTCTAAACGTGTCTTTATTAACGTTATGATTATTATTAAATGCATGTTTGCCTATAGTTTTTTTAATCCATGCGCCCAGTGCTTTATTATTGGCAGAAAGGAAGAACGACATTTAGCCGTGCGGACAACATTTTCAGCCACGGCTGAACTTAAACTGGAATAACAAGTGGATTTATAAAAATGACAAAGAATAATGTCAGACACAATTTATGAGGGAAAATAACTTTAGGTTACAAAAGGGAACGTGAAATGAACATTTGTAGAACCCGAGCAGATCTCCACTCTACGTAGTTTGTCCAAGTGGGGCCACCGTAGTGTGACGTTACCTTCAGTCGAAAGAACCCCGAACGGAAGATCCAGGCCGAACGGTTCTGGTACCAACACCAACAGATGCAGAACTGTCTCAGACGGGAAAAATCTGCTCATGTGAAAGCAGAACAGAACTTTGAGGATTTTCTTTATCTTCTCTTCCAACGTCTCAGCAGCAACTTCTACCCTTCAGAAATAGACATACTTATTAAAAAGCGTCACTCTGTCCCCAGGTGGGTGGAGGTCAGACTTACTATGGAGAAAAGGGAGAAAAGGGAGAACCTGCTGTCATTGAACCCGTAAGTATTTTTCTTTTTATATGAGACAAGTGTTGGAGGAGTTTAGAATTCCATCAATGTTCCAAATACACATCAGGTGTTGCTATGGCGACGGCCGGCATACCAAAGATGACCTCTGTGCCAAATCTGGCTGCCACACCTGAGTCAGGGTGGTTTACTGCACCTCAGAAGGTTTCCTTTGATCCAAACAGGGTCAGGGTTGGACCTGTACACCTAAACCGCAGGAAGACTTTAGAGCAAACGCCATCAGAATGGTTCTGAACTCTTCACAGTCCAGGTGTTAGACACCTGTGGCAGCAGCTCAGATGTCTTTCTAGGTGTGAAGGGTGCTTTCTGAAATCAGTTCTGCCAAAAGTCACTAAAGTAGAAGAACTTGAGTCTGCTATTTAATTTTTTTTCCCCAACATTTCTTCCAATTCATCCTCAGATCTGTGTTTGACTTACACCTTCTTCTTCTTCTTCTTCGTAGTCTTTGGGCTGCTCTCTTTAGGGGGGCCACAGCAACTCCTCCACCTCTTCTGGGGCCTCATTTCTAAAACTTTGCGTAGGATTTGCGTCTGAAGTGGCGTACGGATGAAACATAGGACGTGCGTACGCACAGAAATATTCAGATTTATAAAACCGTGCGCACGCACATCCTACGCATCTTTCCTTTAATAAATCACAACCGATTCTAAATGCAGCGCAGCTTTAGCGGCTTCATGACACGCCCATATTTGTCCATAAATAGTCCGTGAAACGCCCACAAATTAATATTCATTGATTGAAAACCATGGCAAACACCGAGAGGAAATGAAAAAAACGTAACTTCACTCAATGTGAAGTAGAAGTTATCGTTGGCGAGGTGGAAAAGAGGAGAAAAGTGTTGTTTGGAGGGCACAGTGTGGGCATTACTAATGCCAAAAAGGCACGTGAGCGGCAAACGGTGGCAGACGCCGTAATGCTGTAGCCTCACAACCTCGGACCGTGGCCGACACCGGAGCGCCAGATGCACCGGGTGACACGCGTGGTTCCTCCGAATGCTCCTCTGTAACGCCGGGCCCAAAAGCCTGCAGAGGTCCAACAGGACGGCTGGAGGAAGTCAGAACCGGCTCATCAGCCACTCGTCCTCGTTTGCCAGAATCGGTAATAATCCACGTGGAAATGGGAAATTGATCAGCAAATGTAATTTCTTGTTGCTTTCTGAATGGTTGAGACATACGCCATACATTGTTTTATCAAGAATAAAACAAACTAAAGGCATATGCATGAATACCAGAATTCCATAGTTTATGAAGAAATGTTTTACTATGAAAACAACTTTCCCCAGAGGACAATTAGTACATCTGTCTGTCCGCCCGCACCGATCCGATATCTGCTCCGCCAGACGGACACATTAATGAGAATATCAGTTTTGTACATTATTTCGTTCTGTTAACTATATTATTTATGAGGATGAATTGCACTACATGCCAATATTGCAGAACATATTTCACTTTTCTTTTTCCAAATATGTGTTCATTTGAATTTCTGTTGTAATTTTCGTTTGATCTTTTTTGTTTGTTTCACTGCTGATCGATCAAACGGTGTTGGTGTAGCTGTTAATTGTCAGACTTGCTTTGTGAAGTCTTCATGTTATTTCTGAGAGGCAGGATTGTCATTTTCACTTTCACGTGTTTCTTCCATCTGCAGACGGTGTCGCCGTTTCTCATTTCACCCGTTTTTGTGCGTACGCCTGGGTCAGAGCGTGAAGGACCGCACATTTTCCCCTCAAGTTTGCTTTTTATAAATCTCAACTATTGCGTAGAGAGTGGCGTACGCCTTCTTTTGTGCGTACGCAACATTTATAAATGAGGCCCCAGGTCCTCTCCTCTGAAACTTTGTCCTTCACACCATCCTCCCTCATGTCCTCCTCCTCTTCATCCACAAACCTCCTCTTCTTTCCTGGTAGCTCCACCCTCAGCATCCTTTCACCAACAAACGTCTCCATCTGCTTCCCTGCATCGATCCGATTTTCTGTCTTCATTACCTTCAGGAGGAGGTTCATAATAGACTAAATGGCTTTTTCAGAGCTGCTGTCATCTGTTATCTTTGCATTTTATGTCAACTTCAACATTTTGTCAAACAAGAGAATATTTTTTTGACTCTCTTTCTGAGACAAACCTGTTGTTTCTTCATCTTTTATTGATGTTTGCATCCTCTGTTCTCTAGTTCTTCCTCCTAACAGCCTAAGTACAGAAAGCATCTTCAACATATAGTTGATGGATTGGTGGAGTTCTCAGGCTTAACCTGATCCCTCCTCAGAACTCACTGTGTCTCATTTCACGTTTTCCATTGCCTGTGGATTTACAGCCCCCCCCCCCCCCCCCCCGAATGCTACTGTATCCACTTTTTTTCTTTTGCAGGGGATGATTGTACAGGGACCCCAAGGAGCCCCCGGTCCAGCAGTAAGTATCACGTTCTCCCACAGTCCCGTCTGCTGTCTGCAGATGGAGTACAGCTAAAGAAGGAAAAAATGTATTTGTGGAAAACTGTCAGAGCGATTTCCAGTGAACCTTAGGTTGGGAGAAGCAGCATTTGGGGCTACACAATCACTCTGTGGGGGAAATGATGGTTAGCAATGGTAGGGATAATGTGTTAAATGTGTGTCTGCTTTCAGGGGGTGTCTGGTGCCCCAGGATTACAGGGACCCCCGGGACCACCAGGAGATCGGGGTGAGATGGTGAGTGGAATCCGAGCTTTGTGTTCCTGGGGTGTCTGCAGCTCTTTCTGTGAATATTCCAACAAACCTTGATACGTTCTGACAATTAAAAACAGTAAAGATACGCTTCCACGTTGAAAGATGTTAATCTGTTAACAGTTTGTGGACAAACAAAGGGAAGTTCTGCCCTCAGTGATCAGAGTTTCTATTGCAGCTTCAACACGTGCAAAGCTCTGTGCTGCTCTTACCTATTCTAGACAGATATAAATCTCTTTTATAGCCCAGTCTGTGCCGCTACAGCAGGACAGAACCGAGCTGCTCTGCAGTTCTGAGCAGCAGCTGGGATGCTGAACTCTAGATTGTACAAAAGTTCAGGGAGTTTTCAGTAAAATAGGGAGGAGCTGAAATCTCCACCTCACCTCTCTCCTCCCAGCCCTGTGGGACTCCACTCATGAATTTGGATTGATTGGGTGAGATAAGGAGCCCTGCACCCCCTCACCCCTTCAACATTACACCTCTAGGCACGTTCACTCTTGGGCCCTGGGGGGCCTTAGCACCTGCCTCGTAAAAAAAGTGCTCCAAGCCCTCTGCTTTTTTTTCTTTTTTGTAATATAATCAATCCATTTCTGTTAAAGATACAAGAAAAACATGTGGTTCAACCCCCCCTGGTATCCTGTCAAACCCATTTTCTTGCGACCCAGGGGTCCTGATCTGTCGCTTCTGTCTGAGCGGCGCCGCTTAACCTCAGCCGGGGTCAGCGAGACAAACTGCTGTCCCACAGAGAACTAAAGAGACGTGAAGGGACTTGAACCTGTGAGTTCTGGTCTAGCTAGTCGCCATCCGCGCATCCAATTAGCTTAAATATGGTTCATATTTGAGAAAAACGCTCCATATTAGTCAAGGAGTCACTTTCTACTTTACCCATTTACGTCTGAGCGGCATCAATTCAACACATCATGCCGGGACAAGAAGCTGGGTACTAAGTACAAAAAAAACCCGGGGGATTTTCAAAATAAATCAACAGTACTTATGGCGTCCTCGTGACAATAAATGCATCTGTTTAATGGAATGTTTTCTGATTATCATTCAGTTTCACGATCTTTTACATTAAAATCTTTCCAGTCACAACAAGGTCCTGTGTTTAGAGGATCAGATGCAAAAGACACTTTAGCTGGGAATCCCAATCTAGAACCAGAGTCACACTGGATCCAGCTGTCAGGAAGTGGAGGAGCTAAAATGCTGAAAACCTGCTTGGTGGAAAACATTTAAGAAATAAGCTTAAACAGGACAAAATCCATGGAGAAACAAAAAAAAGATGTAGACCTGAAAAGCAGACAATTCTACTGACTGAAGACAACAGAAATGAAGACATGTGGATGATTGACATGAACCTGGAGAGACTGACAGACACCAGAATTTGACCAACAACAAATAAACTGAACTGAACTGTAGAATCCTCACAGCAACAGTCTGATAATCATCATTAAAAATGTTGCATTCTGGGAATGGAAGTTGCAGGATGTTTGTGTTTAGAATATTATCTGGATTAAACTGGATTCATGTTGGTTCTGCCTGCAGCACATTGTGTCAACACAAAGAGCCTTATTGTCTTCCAAGTCTGACATTTAATTCCAAACCAAAATGACTGTTGATTCACTTTCACCGACAGTAGCTGAGTATTTATCTGTTAGTATAGTTTAGTATCTGTTAGTATATTTATGTACTGTTGAAGGGACAAAAAAAAGGTCTTTATTGGTGCCCTTTTTTCCAGTTTGAGCCCCGCCCCTCTGAAATCCTGTGCACGTCCCTGCCCCACACCCACCTGAAAGCTACATTTTACAGCTGATCTCTGAAAGAGTTCAGAATAAAACCAACCAAAGAACGCCTCAGCGAGACAGTAACGTCATCATGATCAGATTGGTTTACAGTTCAGCTCCAAAACGTTCTGTGGGGTCCAGAGGTCTGCCCCCCCCCCACTAGTAACCGCCTCACTGTGGATTGACAGGGATAACAAAGTGACACATTTTGAATTTCTGCTGCAGTGCAGTTTCTGCCTGCTCTCAACCCCCCATCAGGCCGCTTCTCTTATGATCCAAACATCCCTCCCACCCCCTCAAACACCACTTTTCCAGGCAGAAAAAAATCCTCATTAGTCCTGGAGCCCCCACCCCAAAAATTACAACAGCAGATAAAGAAAAACTACCACAGATGGGGGGGGCACATGGCAACAATTTGAGCCACGGTTGGATTTCTTGAGTAGATCCAGTTTTGGAGAAGTCTGTTGGATTCTCTGGTTCTGGATTGGAAGTTGTGTCTCTATTTCATCAGTCATGTGATTTATGTGCAGGGAAGTGAAGTGCTTTTGCTCAATCTGTTTTAAACATGTCAACAGCTGTTACAAAGCAGCTGTCACACAGGAGTTAGTCGGCATCCAAACAGTGTTTGGATCACGCCAAGTGCAGTGACGCCCAGCGTTTCGTGGAGTCGTGGCTGAATGCTTGAGCTTTCAGGATCCAAACCATGAGCCAGAGTAGACATTGTTTCCACCTGAGGTAATCTGAGTACTTCATGGTGCCACTTTTTTACAGGCAGGTACTCAAATAAATGATGGCCTCTTCAGACTGTTAGCTTTATCGTGCATCTGAAATTCTGTAGTTTAGGTTTGCTGTTCCAATCAAACATAGCTGTGGTTTACCTCGAGATTAGAGTTACACATTACCAGCTTTGTGTAGGAAACACACAATAAGTCTTCAAAAAAATGTTTCTTGTGTCCTCTCCTTTATTCAGTCACATATTCCACTATTCCAAAAAAAGAAGAATTCAGTTTATTCGTTTCATGACCGGCAAAGTGAAGCTGTGGGCCAAATGTGACCTGTGTGGCAAATTTTTATTTGACCCTTCCACCCCTTTTTAAAAAATCTGAAAAATGACCATCATGGACGGATGAAGGATGGATGGATGGATGGATGGATGGATGGATGGATGGATGGATGAATGATGGATGAAGGATGGATGGATGGGTGGATGGATGGATGGATGATGGATGGATGAAGGATGGATGGATGGATGGATGGATGAAGGATGGATGAAGGATGGATGGATGGACGGATGAAGGATGGATGGATGGATGATGGATGGATGGATGGATGGATGGATGATGGATGAAGGACGGATGAAGGATGGATGGATGAAGGATGGATGGCTCAATAACTAGCATTGTTGACAGGAACATAGAATACATGCATCAAAAAACAGTTTCAGGTTTGGTCAGTAGGGGGCAGCGGTTCTGCCCCACTCAACATGTCTGGGCGAGTGCTGATGACTTAAGGCAGTGAACATTGTTAACAGCAAAGCCTTCATATTTTGTCAACTGCTTTTCACGTCTTTGGATGGACACTAAAGGACAACCTTCGTCCTAAAACAGCTAGTTTTCTAAACGAGTCCCAACTTTTGGGCTTCAGAGCTGCTTTTCTTTGAGGGTTTGAGATTTAGTTTGATACAAATGTAGAAACGAGGGATGTTCATTGAGACTCTTGACCACTTATACCTCCATAGGTTTTACTGTTGTTTATGCCACAGTCATACCCTTAGTCAGTATTTTTGCCATGTTTACGTTCCAAAATGTAGTTCAATAAAGTTTAAACTTCTTGGACATGACTGTTCTTCTTTGGCAGCTCCTTTTTGTCAATGAAAATGGATCATTTCTATGCATTATGGTGGTGTTCTTCTTCTTTGGTGTCTTTGAACTGAAGTCATCAGTCTTAAAGTGGCCTCTGCACAGGAGTGACTGGAGTTTAACCAGCCGTCTCCCCTCTGCAGGGTCCTCCTGGGCGTGCCGGTATTCCTGGTTCGGACGGGGTTCCTGGGCCTCCAGGTACCATTCTGATGCTCCCGGTAAGTCCTGCTGCTCTCCACATGCCCACGCTGCTGTTTCCTGTTGCTGCAGCACTAACCCATGAATTCCGTTGGCTCCTCCCTGCATCACTAGCAGGCCGAGGATCATAACCTTTTTCTCAGGCGTACAAATCACTAACCCTGTAAATGTCACTCTGTCCAATGGGAAGACAGATGTTCTGTGAAACGCTCAGGACTGTGTTTGTGTGAGTGTGGGAGGGGCTGGTCCACAGCTACACAGGTTCAGGTCAAACAGTGAAAATGTGAAAACACTCAGCGGGTGACCATCCGCGGTGTGGCTCTGTAACAGCAGGGACATCTTTTTCTTCTGAATCGGGTTTCTCCTCTCCTGTGTGTTTGCCAGTTTCGTGCTGGGGGGGAATCACACAAGGGGCCGGTGGTGACGGCCCAGGAAGCTCAAGCTCAAGCCATCCTGTCCCAAGCTAGGGTGAGTATTAGGTACAATTATGAGGCTTTGAGTTCAGCAAAAACAATGTTTTTATTCACTTCCATTCAATTTAATTTCTATAGCCCAATATTTACAACAATATTCATCTCAATAGGTTTTATACCAGCGACTGTGTAATAAACAGGAATTATATAAAAACATAAAGTCATAGAATTCAATAGGAAATTTCTAAACTAAACTGACTAAACTAAACTGGACATCTCTCCCCTTAGACCCCCCCTCGCGGTAAGGAAAAACTCCTAAAAAAAAAAAGATTCCGAAAAAAAAGTAGAAACCTCAGGGGTGTCCACATGAAGGAGGGATCCTCCCCCAGGACAGGCGATTTACCAGAACTCTTAGAGAAGAATTAACTTATCTAAATCTACAACTACATATATAAAGTCCAGCAGACAAGCTTCATCCAGCCGTGGTTGGGGGGACAGTCAGGGGGGCGAGTCGAGCCGGAGGCGGGGTCCACAGCCAGGTGTAGGAGCAGGAGCAGAGACGAGCCAACTGGAATCTGATCTGGAAGACCCCCCCCCCCCTGAAAGAGGGACAGTACATGAATTGTACTGCACCAAACAGAGAGAACTAAATGATAAATAATGATCAAGAATAGAGGAGAGGAAGGGTAGAAGTAGAAGAGAAAAGAGGACAGAACCCCAGAGCACCATAGTTACCCCAGCTTCAACTTCTAGCAGCCTTTTAAAAGAAATAGTTATTATTAAGTTTAATTTAAACATTTTAACATTAAGTTAAATAATCTCTGAATACTAACTAGTCTAACAATAATCCTGTCCACAGAGGAATGTTTTCAGTCTAACTTTGAATGTAGAAACTGAGTCGGCCTCTCTTCCATGAGCTGGGAGTTTATTCCATAAGACAGGGGCTTGGTGGCTAAACGCTCTACCTCCAACCGTACTTTTACTAATTCTAGGAACCACAAGCAGTCCTGCATTTAGTGAGTGAAGTGTTCTGATTGGATGGTAAGGGACTATGAGGTCCTTAATATAGGACGGGGCCATTCCATGGAAGGCCTTATAGGTTAACAGGAGGATCTTGAACTTGATTCTGGAATCAACTGGGAGCCAATGGAGTGAAACTAACACAGGAGTGATGTGATCTCTTCTGCTAGTTCCTGCTAACAATCTAGCTGCTGCGTTCTGAACAAGCTGGAGATTTCTTAAGGAACTCTTAGGACACGCTGCTAACAAGGAGTTACAGTAATCCAGCCTCCACGTAACAAATGCATGGATGAGTTTTTCAGCATCACTCTTAGAAAGTAGATTTCTGATCTTAGCAATATTCCGCAGATGAAAAAAGGCAGTTCTACACGCCTGAGATATGTGAGCCTTAAATGATAAATCCTGGTCAAATAAAACCCCAAGGTTTCTAACTGTGGAATTGGGGGCTATACTTATGCCATCCAGGGAGACTATCAGAGCAGACAGAGCATCTCTGAGGTTTTTAGGACCAAGTATAATGACCTCAGTTTTTTCTGGGTTCAAGAGGAGGTCATTAATTGTCATCCAGGTCTTGATGTCTCTGATGCAGGCGTTCAGTTTCTCTATCTGGTCATTCTGGTCAGGCTTCATGGATAAATACAACTGCGTATCGTCGGCATAGCACTGAAAATTAATGCTGTGTTTCCTGATTATGTTTCCTAGGGGTAGCATGTAGATCAGGGGTCACCAACCTTTTTGAGACTGAGGGCCATTTCATGGGCACTAAGTGGTATGAAGGGCGCCACAGGACCTGTTTACTAAAAACCTCGTAGCCCCCCCGCACACACAAACACAATTTGAGGGTGTCCTTTTGTGTGGCCTATTTTTATTTGCTCATTTTACACAAAGTTATGCTTTAATTTTCTAGACTTGTATTAAAGGGGGGTCAAACTCAGTTGCAGAGGGGGTCTAAATCCAAAAAACCCTTTAGGTTGCAGCCATACAAGATAAACATTTATTGAACACACTAAAACTAAACTTTTAAACCTTTAAAACTTAAACTTAACTTTTTAAACATAAATGTGAATAATAACAGATAGGAATATTAATCTGGAATAATAAATATAATCTGTCAAAAATATGCAAATATGAACACACCCACCATTAGCCAAATAACATTAAGCTCACTTCTGCTCACAGCTCCCTCACTTATGGTGAGCGGTTTAACACAACCAAGATTCCCCACCTACCATGAGTCTTAAAAGCTGAAGGCGTGGCTAACCCCCAGATCACCACAATATATTGATTTGCTATATGAGCAGTGCTATTTTTGGAGCATTCCCGTTAAATGATATTTACCCTTCCAATCATTTTTTACATTCTTGCTTTAACTGGGACAGTGATCTTTGTGTCTTTTGTGGAAATGATGTAGAAACTGTGGAACATTTTTTATTTGAATGTTTTCATGTAAAAGAGTTTTGGTCTTCTTTTCATAATTGGCTCAAATCCAAAAATATCATCATTAACCCTTTTAATTGGATTAAAATTAAAATACGATTACAATTAATTCACAAAAATCTGGACTTTCTGATTAATGCACTGATTGTAATTTCAAAGCATTTTATTAATACTTGTAAATTCTTAAAGGTGAAACCTCACATTAATGGATAACTCAACCATCTCAACCTATTCTCTAAATCTTTACATTACATGAATCATAAAATTGCCCAGACATTGTGTAATTTATTTGATTTATTTAAACCTTTGCAATAGACCCTTATTTTTATTGATTATTTTTTTAAAGTTATATTTGTTTTCATATTTGTTTTTTTTGTCTACCTTCATCTCAGAATTGATATTGTAGTCATTGACAGACATGCCGTGGTTGTTGAACATTTGCTTCAATTAAAAAAAGGAAAAAAAAGATTTTATTTTTGGGGTGCATTCCCTGCGGGCACCACAAGGGGCGCCCGCGGGCATAGGGTTGGTGACCCCTGAGCTAAACAACCGTAAAAATAAATGTCTATGGAAAATACAGACAAGTATTAAAAATGTCCGCAATAGTTAGTGAAGAATGACGTTATTAGAATGAGCTGAGTCATTTAAACCACCCGATGATCCAGGTGTTGCGCAATGGTCTCCGTGCGCCGTTTTACCTCGCAACCTGCGCCTACTACCCCTCCCCTTCTCCTCACACACACACACACGCCTCTTTCTCAAAGGCGGGAGCGCCGATTCGCAAGTTTCAGGCCGTTCCATACTCTGCCATATATTTCACGATAGCAGAACTAAAGTGCATCAATTACTAATAGCAAGCACTGAATCACCACCTTCTTCTTTCCAGGCCAGTACTGTTGTACCTGAGTCTTAATTCACTGTCCTCTTACTTAGTAGCAGCCCCACTGGACATGTCTGAATCTGCTGCCCACGTCCCATTCAAAGCACAGCACCGGTTTGTTGAGAACGACACTCACATAAGTTAGCAGACAATCAAATCACATAAACCATCCTGTTTATGATCTACATTGTACATCATAAACAGGATGGTTTATTCTCTTTCCAACTTACGGGTTTCTTGTTTAAGAGAACGAGTTTCAGCGTTAAACCACGGTGCTACTCGGTTTTGTCTGACGAACTTAGGTTTCAAGGGGGCAACAACATGGAGTGTACTCCTGAGGGCTTGTAAGGCATCATTAACAAAGTGGTCATTTATACTAGGACTGATACTATGGGAGCTGGACTCAGAGTAGTTTCTCAGAATATCACTAAGTACTGGCTGAACTGTGTGTTTAAACTCAGACACAGAACGGTCAGTTAAGGTTCTTCTAAGCTGTTTCTTATTCACTGGGGCAGAAGGATGTTCCAGTGTAAACTGGAAGGTAATCATAAAGTGATCAGAAATGATGGGGTTAAGAGGAAGGACACTCAGCAGGCTGATCTCTATCCCATGGGTTAGAGCAAGTTCCAGGGTGTGCTTATGACAGTGAGTGGGTTCATTCACACTTTGGGTGAAACCAACATCATCTAATAAAGCTGCAAAAGCCTTTCCTAGGCAGTCACTGGGGTCATCAACATGAATATTAAAATCCCCTAATATTAAAATTTGATCAGAATCTAAGACAATAGTCGATAGGAAGTCGGAAAACTCCGTTAAAAATTCTGAATATGGGCCGGGGGGGCGATAAATAATTATGAGTAAAACAGGTTTTCCAGTTTTCCTGTTAGGGTGACTTAAAGACAATATGATGCTTTCAAATGAATTATAAGCATTTTTAACTTTAGGGCTGAGAAGTAAGCTAGACTGTGATATTACTGCCAAACCACCTCCTTTCCCTGAAATCCTGGATTTCTGATAGTTAGCATAAGTGGGGGGGGTTGCTTCATTCAATCTAACATAGTCATCCTGTTGGAGCCAAGTTTCTGTTAAGGCTAGAAGACTAAGGTTGTTATCAGTAATTAACTCATTGACTAAGAGGGACTTGGAGGAAATGGATGGAATGTTTAATAAACCGCATTTAATTACATCATATTTCTGCTTGTGAGAACTGCCGTCTGTCACTTTAAGGTTTCTATGACGCGCTCCTTTCATTTGTCTTTCAGCACATAAGCTAACGCTTGAACCTGCTTGACTTTCCCTGCATGGGTTTTGCACCGGCACTAACCCTAAGGGAGGCTCAAAGGAGCGTTTTACACTGCTGCTCTGTCTCGTTTCTGGGTGTCAGTTTTATAATAGAAATGCAGCACAGTGTATACATGTTTGTGTGTGTGTAGCAGAGCTACATCCTAGAAGTTATTAAACCACTCAGACCTGATTTTTATTCACTTTGAGCAACAAATAAAGTCAGAAATGGTTCAGCAGCAGTTAAAGCAACAACAGATGTTCACACCTAATCTCTGACATCCGCAGCGCTGCAGGAAACGTTCCTGTTTGGAGCCTTCAGCAAAGTGGAAGCCATTGTTAAACAGATGGAGATCATTAGGTTTTACACAAACACCAACCTTCAAAAACCAACAAGACTTTTCTCCACTGAAAGGCTGCTGGAGCCTCATGACGGCCTCCCGGCCCAATGAGGATGTGTACATGTACAGCACGCACACACATCTGCGGCGGAAACAACGGGAACGTCGCCCCATCTCTACTCACGTCTGATGGAGGCAAAACTGTTTTCCATTGTGGGGAGACGTGATTTACAGAGAACATCAAAGTACGGCTGTAAATCACTGCGGATAAACAAGAACTTCACATGTGCACTTATTTTAACATTTGTCTTCTTATGACAAACATCTGTGGATGTGTGTACGTGTGTGTGTGAAACTTTATTTATATAGCACCTTTTAAGATCAAAATCACAAAGTGCTTCACAATAAAACACAAAGTTAAACACAGTATAAAAACAGAATTATGAAAAATCAGTTTTAAAAAGACATTTTTTAGCTGCTTTTTATAGAAAACGCTGAGTCTGCAGATCTGAGTCTGAGAGGAAGGGAGTTCCAGAGGGATGGGGCCCCTGCTGCAGTTTCAGAGGGATGGGGCCACTGCTGCAGTTTCAGAGGGA
This sequence comes from Oryzias sinensis, assembly GCA_037389245.1. Taxonomy (NCBI): domain Eukaryota; kingdom Metazoa; phylum Chordata; class Actinopteri; order Beloniformes; family Adrianichthyidae; genus Oryzias; species Oryzias sinensis. The sequence continues at coordinate 32,070,298 of CM074494.1, forward strand.
TGGGGCCCCTGCTGCAGTTCCGGAGGGATGGGGCCACTGCTGCAGTTCCAGAGGGATGGGGCCACTGCTGCAGTTCCAGAGGAATGGGGCCCCTGCTGCAGTTTCAGAGGGATGGGGCCCCTGCTGGACAACCAGAACGCTTAATCATGTTTAAGCAACCTTTACTCAAACGTGAAGATGGAGTTGCAGCAATCAAGACGAGAAGATAGAAAAGCATCTCCATCTCAGAACGAGACCCGATTGGACTCAGATTGGCGATGTTTTAAAAAGATTAAAAAGAACAACGGACCTTCAGCGGTATTTGAGAACTTCTAGGAGACCATGTTAGTTTAGATTCCTTGATGTTTTCTGCAGAACGTTGTGCTCAGTTCTGCAGTAGAACGCCTGCAGAACTGAAGTGTTGTGGTCTTTCAGCTCAGTCTGTGATGTTTTGTATTTTCTCTTTGCTCTCCAGCTAACAATGAGAGGATCTCCAGGCCCGGCAGGAATGACAGGAAGACCCGGTCCAGTGGTCAGTCAGCCACTTACCAGATCTCCATCTCTTAGTTTTTTAGCATTTATTTTCTACATCAGCAAATATTCATACTAATGATGTGAGAAACATCAACACTGTGAGTCCAGCAGAGCTGAAACTGTTTTACATCAGAAATGGTCTTCAGGACATTCCAGGTTTTAGATTCCTATTTGGATCTTCTTTGAGTTTCTGTGATGTTCTGCATTTGAGCTGCTGTGGCTAAAGGAGCAGCAGGGAGACACTGCTCAGCTTTTCCATTTTCAAACAGGGAAACCCCGGAGCTCCAGGTCTGAAAGGAGACAGCGGTGATTCTGGACCGCAGGTTAGAGGAAGACTCCTGTGTTTCTTTCAGGACGTTTCCTTTCAGAAGCTTTTCTGCCCGTGTTCATGTTCTATGTTGTATCATCTGTCCTCAAGGGCCCCAGAGGTCTTCAGGGACCGACTGGTCCTCCAGGGAAGCCAGGAAAACGGGTAAAAACTTTGTTCTGATTGGCAAAGGTCAAAGAAACTTCTTTGGTGGTTGTAGAATCAAACTGGCGGCAAAAGTGTTGTTTTTCCCATATTGTCAAAAAACACGAAAACCGCTTTTTCTCAGAGTTTTGCTACAGAATTTTAGCTGACAGAAAAAATGAATATTTTCAGCATGATTGTGTTTCAGTTTGTTTCCACCTATAGATGAGATTTTTTTCAAGCATTGGCGTGTTCCAAGCAGCTCGTCTGCTCCCCTTAATGAACACCATCATTTAAATGTTTACTCCCCTAATGATGAGGTAGAAAGAGGCCTTCTGCTATCTGAGCGCTCACCTGGCGTGTCTTCTCCAGGGCCGGAACGGCGCTGATGGAGCCCGAGGCATGCCCGGAGAGGCAGGAGGCAAAGTACGGTCCTCATGAGGTTCTGTGTGAACGGAGCCACGGCCTGCAGTCATGTTTGCCTTTCTTTGCTCAGGGCGACCGAGGGTTTGACGGACTCCCAGGTCTTCCTGGACAGAAAGGTCACAGGGTGAGTGTGTTGGTTCTGGGACGGGTAACCATCAATCACTGACGGACGTCCATCTAACATCTGCATCAGAATCCAGCTGTCAGAACAAACGAGCAGCTCTGAGTTTGCCTCTTTGGGGATCGGGCCTTCACGGAGCCCAAAATGAGATGCAGAGAGGAGTGTTTGCAGACTTTCCAGTCTTGAACCATACTGAGTAATTATATGGAGCAGAGGAGGGCAGCAGCAGCAGCACAAAGCATATATTTGTGGTGACCGTGCCGTCTGTAGATCAAAGTCTCTTCTGTCTGTTTTTGCTCTTGTGGTCCACAGCGTTTGGAAAGTGAGAGTTCAATCTTTTTACTCAAACACCTTAGAAATGGAGAATGGGGAGGCCACGCCCCCTAATCTTTGCTGCTTTCTGTCTGATCTCTTCCAGGGAGAGCAGGGCCCCACAGGGTCTCCAGGCCCTCCAGGACAGGACGGTCCCAGAGTAAGCGGCTCGTCAGAGGCCTTCATTCCTGCTGCTTCCTGATAATAATCCTCTGTTTGTCTATGTGAACCCAGGGAGAAGATGGCCAGGTTGGGCAAAGAGGAGTGGCAGGAGAGAGTGTAAGTACAGTTCCTCTGATGAAATTCCCATCAGCCCTTGTGGTAAAGCGAGGCTTGGCCGTGTGCCCCTCCCCGTCCTCTGCCAGTCTGATGGTGCTGCACAGAGGCCTTCGCATGATCTGTGAGAAAATTCCACGGCCTTCAAATGCTGGTGAAATGAGGCAGAGCGCTCCTTCAGAAATGCTTTGTTCTTCGTCAGAGCCAGAACAACTTCATCGTTTCTCTCAGACGATGAAGTCTGCGTTTGCAGCAGGAATGTTACTGCGTCTCTGAGCAGATTCTGTAGCACTTCTCTGATCAAATCCACTCTATTCCTGCACACCTAGACCCTTTAAGAACAACCCCACCAAGGATGGATGTTTCCTTTGGAGGTTGCTACAGTAAATCGTCTGCCTCCATAGAACCCTCTCCTCCTCATCCTCCCGCCCTTCGTCCTGTGGTGTGAAGGTGGGCCACCCTCTGGCAGTCACACTCATCAACAGAAGGACGATCAGAGTCGTATAATGAATGCTTGGAGAACCACGTGCACATGGAGAACGTTCACACACCTAGGTGTGTGAAATTGGTTCTCCGCATTTGACCCCTCCCCTGGGGGAGCGGTGAGCTGCAGACACAGCCACGCTCTGAACCATTTGGTGGCTTAACCCCCCAATCCAACCCCGTATTGCTGAGTGTCAAGCAGGGGGGCACTGGGTCCCATTTTTAGAGTTTTTGGTACTCGGCCTGGATTTGAACACCCGACCTTCCAGTCACATGGCAGACACTCTTCCACAGGGCCACTGAGCTGGTCATGTTCCGTCATGCTCTGATTGATAGACGTTCTGAGGGGATCAGCCATTGTCATTGAGAATAAATGAATGTTTTTCATGTCAGGGGCCCAGAGGTTTGCTCGGCCCCAGGGGCCTTCCTGGTCCTGGAGGACAGACTGTAAGTATGTCTCCTCCAAAACACACATCTTCATCTTTGCACAACAAACGGCTTCACTGCAGAGCTTTGATCTTTTAGGGGCTTCCTGGACTTGATGGACAAGCTGGACCCAAAGGAAACATGGTGAGAACCCGTCTGAGCTCCTGAGGAACGGCGGTCTTCCTCATCAGTCACCGCCTGCAGCATCAAACCTTTATGTTCCTGTGGGGTTAAAGGGATGGCGGGAGGAGTATAGGATGTTATGGTTAAAGACTGAACATTATGGGATGCATGTAAGGAGGTGGAGCTTGAAGTCCAGCCCATGCTGCATCATATCAGTGTGTTGAGAACATTGGAGCAGAAGTTCATTTGGGTTTAGGTTCATGTGACAAAACTGGGTCCCGCTGATCAAACGATGAAGAAAAGTTTGGTCACTGAGGAGAGTTTCCCTCCTTTCTCCTCACTGATGTGTCAGTAAATACATCCCATAATGTTCAGAGTTGAAGCTGTTTTTGGATCATCTGGTGGAGCCGATGAACTTCTGTTTCCACAGGGTCCACAGGGGGAGCCGGGGCCTCCGGGGCAGCAGGGCATGCCGGGCCCCCATGTGAGTGTCCCTTCACCCCTCCCTCACGCTACGGGGGTTTTCTCTGTGCTACCAATCTTCCTCCTTCATCATCTTCATCTTGGCGCTGTCTTCTGCTCCAAGCCTGGATTCTGTTGCTCTAAAGTTTCTACTTTTCTGTCATTAAAGACTAAAAATGCAGTTTTGACCGCAGCAGCTGTAAAAAAACGGCGCTCTCCTCCAGCTGCTGGGAAACCATTTGATTTCAGTTTTAACAGAGCGTTTGGAATGGGGAGGGCTGTGCAAGGTGAGAATTTGAGGCCCCCAGGTGCCCCCATTTTCCTCTGGAAACGATTAGCTGCATTGATGGCATGCAGGTGGAGTAAATAGCTCCGTCATTAGCTGTACCTGGCGCGTTCGGCCGTCCCGTTTTCCTTCTGGGGGCTTTAAAATCTCTGCAGGAAACAACAAACCGTTTTCTAACAGCTGGAAAAGCAGATCTGAAGAAAGAAAACCAAAGTTTTGTCTGGGGGGGTTCATGCCTCCCGAAACAAACCTGACTGTACTTTAATCACCTTCTTGGGTTTTCTTTCAGGGTCTGGTTGGTCCTCAGGGTCCGATTGGGCCTCCAGGTGAAAAAGTAAGTAAAGATGGATCCCCCCCCCTCCCAGAGTGCAGTAGAGTTTGTGGTTCAGGACTCCCTAAGTGATTCTCCAGACTGGTGGCTGAGCTTCAGGCCTCTTTAAAGCAGAAAGACTCAGAATAGTCCTAAATGTGAAGAATCTGCTCCGTTCTTCACCGTGACTCGGTCCGCTCTGCCGTCACAGGGACCTCAGGGGAAGCAGGGTCTGGCTGGACTCGCTGGTGCTGACGGTCCTCCTGTAAGTGCATTCCTGTCACTCACAGCCAGTCTTGATGAGAACAGAATCAGCGGTTTGCTCTGCGTTTGCAGGGTCACCCGGGGAAAGAGGGTCCTCCGGGCGAGAAAGGCTCAGTGGTACGTTGACCTCTACGCCTCTAATTACAGGTTTTCTGAAACGGCAGAAACATGAGATCAGACTAAAGGTTCAAAGTGACAAAATTCATTTACAGTCATGAAAAATTCATGGAAATAATTGAACCCGATGACAAATAACTGTGGCGCCTTCATGCAGACTAAAGTAAAGTATTCACTTCATGTCTTTGTATTTTTAAAAGGAAAGACCAAAAGTATCTCAGATGAGGTTTGAGCAGAACTTAAGTCCTGTGTGTTTCCTCTTTACCTCTCAGGGTTTTCCTGGTCCCATCGGATCCATCGGTTATCCGGGGCCCCGGGGTGTCAAAGTAAGCTTAACACTTTCTGATGTCATATTCCATTTTCTCTGCATCTTATGTTGGTTTTTTTCCTCTGTCCAGGGTGCTGAGGGCATCCGAGGTCTCAAAGGGGACAGAGGAGAAAAGGTACAAAAAACCTTCTTTATGCCCCTTATTCTGTCTTCTTTCATGCTGAATGTCAAAGTTTCCTTTGAATTCTTATCCTTTTCTAAATCTTCACATGGAAAAGCGTGAAAAGTCCGTCAGTCTTTGTGTCTGTAATGGAGTATAGAGGCTGAAGTGGAGCGCCTCTGTTTCTGTCAAGGTTGACCTGCTGCCTTCCTTCTTTGTTTCCTCATGTCCTTCACTGATTGGCTGAAAATCTGTTTTTGGCTCTTCTCTGTTATCAGCAAATCACAGCTTTTCAAACATCAATGTGAGGTTTTCTTTAAATTCTGTATTTTGGCTTCTAGCGTCTTAGATTTAACTTTTCTCTGATTGTTGTTGAGATTTAATTCATGATTCAGAAACATGTCTGTCCCTGGATGGACAGACATGTTTCTGAACCTGGATGGACTTGGATGGATCTGGATGGACTTGGATGGATCTGGATGGACTTGGTCATCCAGCCTTGAAGCTTCAGACTCCACACATACAGACACATTTTGATCTTTTTCTCTAAAATTGTGACTTTTTTCCCTGAAGTCAGAGAAAACGGCTGCAGATAAACATGTACTAAGTGCATTCTCTATGATCACCACTAGATGGCATAAGAATCTGGCCATTTTAATGACCACTAGATGGCAGTATTGATATTTCCACAAAAGTAATTTCTCTTACTTTGAATGTAGTGAAACTGTTGAAGTACCATCTAAATACTGTCGTTTTTTATGTATTTGTTTGTTTCCTTTTCCTGTAAACAAAATGCCTGTCTTTTTTTAATGGAGTCAGAAATGAATGCTTTCCCTTTCTCAGGGAGAAGACGGGTTTCCTGGCTTCAAAGGTGACATGGGCATCAAGGGGGACAAGGTGGGCTGTGACCCTTGATGATGATGATGATGATGATGATGATGATGATGATGATGGTTTCAGCTCCACAGAGCTGTCCCACGCTTGACTTTCTCTTTTTCTTTTTGTATTCAGGGTGAAGGAGGAGTTCAAGGGCCCAGAGGAGAGGATGGTCCTGAAGGTCCCAAAGGCACATCAGGACCCACTGGAGAGTCTGGACCAATAGGTTCAGCTGGAGAAAAGGTAGACAAACAAACATCAGAGGTTGTGTTGCTGTGATGTTGCAGCTAACCTCCGGTCTAAATTCCAAAATGCTGATTTGATTTTTGTTCTTCATTTTTTATCTTTAAGCCAGAACCTTTACTGCTTTTTTTAAATATAGGATTAGTTAGTTTATCTGGGTTTAGGAAAACTGAAATCCCATCAGGCTTTCCGTTTGCAGCAGGTGTTCTGACAGTAGAAGTTCAGCTTTAGTTGCTCGTTGCTCCATGTTGGTTGTGTTCGGTGGCTTCCTTTTCGTGGGGCTGCTCTTTCCTGGTCCTGGAGATCTACCACCATGACTGTTCCAGATCTCCAAGCCCTGCTAGCCGCTCACTAGCTCAATCAGATGTCTCCACATTCCGACTGAATGAACACACCTGGTCCAGGTAAGGCGGGGTGTTAGATCTCCAGGACCAGGAATGAGGGGGCCTGCTGTAACGGTTTTCCAGACTCCTTCTAACAACACTACACGGTGAGAAATTCACGTCTGTTTTTTTTCTTTTCAGGGAAAACTTGGAGTTCCTGGATTACCCGGATACCCTGGAAGACAAGGTCCAAAGGTGTGAAGTTATGATAAAATCTCTGCCGGAACTGAATGGAACAGACTAGATAAACTGTTGCTGTTGCTGTCTCTGCTGTTCCTCTGCTGTTCCTCTGCTGTTCCTCTGCTGTTCCACTGCTATTGCACTGCTAGTCAACTGCTGTTCCTCTGCTGTTTCACTGCTATTCCACTGCTATTCAACTGCTGTTCCACTGCTATTCAACTCCTGTTCCTCTGCTGTTCCACTGCTATTTCACTGCTATTCAACTGCTGTTCCTCTGCTGTTCCACTGTTGTTCCTCTGCTGTTCCACTGCTATTCCACTGCTATTCAACTGCTGTTCCTCTGCTGTTCCACTGCTGTTCTACTGCTGTTCCACTGCTATTCCACTGCTATTCAACCGCTATTCCATTGCTATTCAACTGCTGTTCCTCTGCTGTTCCTCTGCTGTTCCACTGCTATTCCACTGCTATTCAACTGCTGTTCCTCTGCTGTTCTACTGCTGTTCCACTGCTATTCCACTGCTATTCAACTGCTGTTCCACTGCTGTTCCTCTGCTGTTTCACTGCTATTCCACTGCTATTCAACTGCTGTTCCACTGCTATTCCTCTGCTGTTCCTCTGCTGTTCCACTGCTATTCCACTGCTATTAAACTGCTGTTCCTCTGCTGTTCTACTGCTGTTCCACTGCTATTCCACTGCTATTCAACTGCTGTTCCACTGTTGTTCCTCTGCTGTTCCTCTGCTGTTCCACTGCTATTCCACTGCTATTCCACTGCTATTCAACTGCTGTTCCTCTGCTGTTCCACTGCTATTTCACTGCTATTCAACTGCTGTTCCTCTGCTGTTCCTCTGCTGTTCTACTGCTGTTCCACTGCTATTCAACTGCTGTTCCACTGTTGTTCCTCTGCTGTTCCACTGCTTTTCCACTGCTATTCCATTGCTATTCAACTGCTGTTCCTCTGCTGTTCCACTGTTGTTCCTCTGCTGTTCCACTGCTATTCCCCTGCTATTCAACTGCTGTTCCTCTGCTGTTCTACTGCTGTTCCACTGCTATTCCACTGCTATTCAACTGCTGTTCCACTGCTGTTCCACTGCTTTTCCACTGCTGTTCCACTGCTGTTCCACTGCTATTCAACTGCTGTTGCTCTGCTGTTCAACTGCTTTTCCTCTGCTGTTCAACTGCTGTTACTCTGTGAGAAGCAGACTCTGCTGCTGGGGCTCTAAAAGTCTCCATATATTCTGGCTTAGGGTTCCACTCCCTCATAGTTATCAGAGCTCCTCCTGCTTCTTTTTTCCTCTCAGAGACGTCTTCACTGTGATTCTGAAGTCAATCTTCTTTCATTTTCTCCTTTGCCGGCAGGGCTCCAACGGATTTCCCGGCTTTCCCGGAGCAAACGGTGAAAAAGGAGCAAGGGTGAGAAAATTCTAGCAGCAGATTTTTGTCTTTAGAGTATTTCCCGTGAATGAATCCTGAAGATTTGTGTCCTGATTATATGAGGATATGAGTGGATGGATGGATGGATGGATGGATGGATGGATGGATGGATGGATGGATGGATGGATGGATGGATGGATGGATGATGGATGGTGGGATGGATGGATGGATGTAGGGATGGATGGATGGATGGATGTAGGGATGGATGGATGGATGGATGTAGGGATGGATGGATGATGGATGATGGATTGATGGATGCATGGATGGATGGATGGGTGGGTGTGTGGATGGATGGTTGGATAAATAGATGGATGGATGGATAAATAGATGGATGGATGGATGATTAGTGTTTCTGAATGATTGGGGTTGTTTCTGACCAGAAAGGCTGATGGTTCCTCTCAGAAAGGCACAGCACTTCCACTGACCATCGGGGCTGCTGAGGAATCTGAGCGATCTGATCATTTATCTCGTTCCACTTATGTGCTGATGTTTTTACTCAAAGCTCTTTTTTTTTTTTTCTCAGGGAATTGCTGGAAAATCGGGCCCCAGAGGCCAACGCGGCCCCACGGTAAGCAGCCTGAAGGCTTTTCCCACTCAAAAAAACATTTTCCACTTCAGTGACTCCACGTGTTTTAATGGAAAAACATCGTGGCTGCCACACTGGTGTGATCTGTACATCATGACGGAACATGCAGGAGTTCAGTGACAGAAGCGATCGACTGCATTTTTAATGCTTTGTGTGAAAAATCAAGGGTCCACGAGGAGGACGAGGACCACGAGGGCCGACCGGGAAACCAGGAGCGAAGGTAAACACCAGGTGTAGGTTTGCAAAGTTCAGGTTAAAGCTGCTCTGTGTTTCTGTCCATTTTTATCTTCATCATTTGTAATATTTTCCTCTCAGGGTACCTCAGGGACTGACGGACCTCCAGGCCCACCAGGAGAACAGGTTAGTGCCTCTTTCCGTTTTTGCTGTTTCGTCATTTTTACAGGTTTCACTGAAGCCCTTGTCTTTGATAAAGTTTCTGTTTCTGTCTGAAGAACTATTGGTTTTCATCAAGATCATTAATATTATAAAATATTATTTAAGGTTTTGATCATTTTTGCTTTCTACTGCTAAAAATACAAAAGCACCAAACTGAACATGAATCATTCTGGAGTTAGAATCACCGTTGCTTTGAGAATATTCTTTTATCGTTGTATGTTACTCTAGTTCATTGTGTCGTTACAGTCATTATACTGTTTGCTGTTATTATGTCAGTAGTTGTAATAATTCATTTATTTAATCATCTTCTTACTCATTTATTTTCTTCTTCTTTACCTGTAATTCCAGGGGCCTCAGGGGCCGCAGGGACCCGTGGGTATGCCCGGACCCAAAGGACCAAATGTAAGCGTTTTCTGTGAACCTGAAGCCCGCCCCGCTTTCAGAACCTTTACACATCTTCATCACCACAAACTTTCTGCTTCTCTTTAAGGGCCCCCCAGGAAAAGACGGGCTGCCCGGCCATCCGGGGCAGAGAGGGGAAACGGTGAGTTGGGGGGTCATGTGACCATGAACACAGCACACAGACTCAGTCAAGGTCATTAGAACCAAACAGAGCCTTACCTTAGACTAAACAGGAGAACAAACAGAAACCCAGATCGGATACAAAGCTGATGAAAAAGTCAGCCTGAAGTGAATCCATATGAATGTGATGCTAAAGAAAAACCATCAATAATAATAATTCCAGCCGTCAGTCAGATGTGGCTCCCACCTCAGCCTTTGATGGACAGACTCTGCAAATATCACTGAGAAAAGAGCTGATGATGCTCTTTTATGAAGAGTATAGACCATTTGTTTTTTTTACATCATTGACACCCCCCAAAGTATAAAACCAAAAGGGAAATGGTGTGTACTTAAACAGTACTCTACTACCTTTACTGCCTCCCAAAGCTCTTTACTGTCCTGTTCAGCACTGATACTATAGTACAATCAGTACAATGAAATCTATAATACCAATCACCACATTTGCTACGATGAGGCTGTTCCATCTGGACTCACAGCTGTCACTGTTCTCCTCTTCAGGGCTTTCAAGGAAAGACAGGGCCCCCAGGACCCGGAGGTGTGGTTGGACCCCAGGTACGGACACTCAGACATCTGTTTCTCATCTGAAACAGAGGCAGAGCTACAGGAAGCTGAGACCACACTTACCTGAGGGAGGGCAGAAGACACTGCATAAAGCCCCCTTTCAGGCCGTCATACACCACGGGGGTCCAGCTCAGATTAGCTGCCTATCGGTTGGTTGGTGGGGGTTTACATCCATGTTGTTGCACCAGAAGGTCCAGCTGAAATCCAGCTCTGCTCCATCTTGGCTGAATGGTAGTGATCTCCCACTGGGTGCCTCTTATTGTGCACTAGCCTATGCTGCAACAGGACCATGACCCCCCCAGCTCATCCAAAGATGGGTCAATCGCTTTCCCTAACTCCACCAATCACAAGGGGATTTGATGAACCATCTCTCATGATCCCTCAAGCACTGGGTGTAAGGTGTAGCGCTGACCCCCCCTCCCCGGACAGACCAGCAACATCCAGAGACCTGAGGAACTCCCAGTTGACCTCGTCCACACTAGGAGCTTTTAAATATTTCCACATAAATGTAGTCTGGCTGGTCACCTGAGCCTGAGACGTCTACTGGAAACATGAGGATGAACAACACAGCAGGCAGATAACAATCTTTGAGGCTCTGCAGACCCCCGCAGACCCCCGTCTTCCTGGTTGACCCTGCTGGATCCTGCAGACTCTGCTTCTCAATAAGAATGATGCTATGGTGGCATCCTCGGGATAGGGGCCCATCTTCTGCCATCAGCAGAGAACTTCAGGGAGAGAATAGAGCAGATGGAGGTTTCAGCTATGCACACCTGAGAATGGAGACACCAATGCCAGAAAAGAGGAAGACGGATCCTGAAAGTGGATCCGACTGAAGTTCTGAAAAAGCAAAGACTTAGATTCCTTAAAAAAGGTTTCCATCAAAGTTCAGTCGGTCTGCTGAGTCAAAATCATCGATCTTAATGAGTATGTTGTTCATGAAAGGGACCAACTGGAGAGACAGGACCAAGTGGAGAACGGGGACATCCAGGCTCCCCAGGTCCACCTGGTGAGCAAGGTCTACCGGGAGCTGCAGGAAAAGAGGGTGGAAAGGTCTGTCAAAGTTTTTGTCAGAAGTCAACAGTATTTAATGGCTCCGTCTGATTATTCTGCTGCACCTTTAAAGGCATGGAAAGTTCCCTCATCAATCTCATCCACAGGGAGATCCGGGTCCCCACGGTCATTCGGGCAAGGTTGGGCCCCCGGGCTTGAGGGGCTTCCAAGGGGCAAGAGGTCTTCCAGGGGCCACGGTAAGAATCCTCACTAACCTAAACATGAAAAAACTCAGGTCTCAAATGCTCCTGCTTTTTATCACAATCCCAGTCCAAACCAACTTTTAGGTTTGTTCTCGTTGGCTCTGGTGAAGTTAGGTTAGGCGGGTTGGTTTATCTTAAGTGGAGTACTGTCGAGGTAGTGTGTATGTATACATATGTAGGAAAATAAATCCCCGCCCCCTCCTCTGGTTTCAGGGTCCAGCTGGCTTAAAGGGAGGAGAAGGGCCTCAGGGTCCCCCTGGCCCCATTGTAAGTAGCCTGTTGCTATGGTTACCTGTTTTCTTTCTTTTACATCAGTCAATTATATATATAGGTCCAGAATGGATCACTGTGAACAAAATGCTTTCATTTCATATGAAAATATGTCTGTAGATAACTGTCACATTGATTATGCTATTTGTAAAACTGATTTACTTTTTATTGTTTTTATTTATTGATAACATCAAACTTATTTCTCTTAGTCATTTTAAAGGAGTTTCGAAAATATTATTGTTTTTTTTAGGATGATGTTTTTCTAATAAGCAAAGAAACTTTGTAATTTTCCCAGAATCTTTAAAAAAAAAACATTAAAGTAACAGGGAATAAACGTTTTGCCCTTTAAAAAACGACCTGTCTCAACATGCGACACGTGTAAACATATGACCGGTGTGAACATGTGACACATTTGAACATTAGACACGTGTGAAATGTGTGACCTGTGTGAACATGTGACACGTGTAAACATGTAACACGTGTGAGCATGTGACATGTGTGAATATGTGACACGTGTAAACATGTGACCGATGTGACCATGTGACACGTTTGAACATTAGACACGTGTGAAATGTGTGACCTGTGTGAACATGTGACACGTGTAAACATGTGACAAGTGTAAACATGTGACCGGTGTGAACATGTGACATGTTTGAACATTAGACACGTGTGAACATGTGACACGTGTAAACATGTGACCTGTGTGAACATCTGAAATGTGTGAACATGTGACCTGTGTGAATATGTGACCTGTGTGAACATGTGAAATGTGTGAACATGTGACACGTTTGAACATGTGAGCTGTGTGAACATGTGACATGTGTGAACATGTGACACGTGTGAACATGTGACCTGTGTGAACATGTGACACGTGTGAACATGTGACTTGTATGAACATGTGACCTGTGTGAACATGTGACCTGTGTGAACATGTGACACATGTGAACATGTGACAACTGTGAACATGTGACACGTGTGAACATGTGACCTGTGTGAACATGTGACCTGTGTGAACATGTGACACGTGTGAACATGTGACACGTGTGAATATATGACCTGTGGGAACATGTGACCTGTGTGAACATGTGACACGTGCGAACATGTGACACTTGTTAACATGTGACCTGTGTGAACCTGTGACACGTGTGAACATGTGAAACGTGTAAACATGTGACACGTGTAAACATGTGACATGTGTGAACATGTGACCTGTGTGAACATGTGACACGTGTGAACATGTGACCTGTTTGAACACGTGACCTGTGTGAACATATGACCTGTGTGAACATGTGACCTCTGTGAACATGTGATACATGTAAGTATGTGACACATGTAAACATGTGACCGGTGTGAACATGTAACGCATGTGAACATGTGAAACATGTAAATGTGACACGTGTAAATATGTGACACATGTGAACATGTGACAGGTGTAAACATGTGACCTGTGTGAACATTTGACACGTGTGAACATGTGACATGTTTGAACACATGACCTGTGTGAACATGTGACACGTGTAAACATGTGAGCTGTGTGACCATGTGACACGTTTGAACATTAGACACGTGTGAACATGTGACCAGCTATCCCGTTTCTACGTTAATTACCTCATGGAAGAACAATTGTTGTGTGATTGGTCACGTACCGTTTTCCTCCCACACTTACCCGTTGCTATAGCAACAGATGAGGCACAGATGGGGTAGTTTGTGTCTTCTGTGTTTGGAAGATCTTGACTTCAGAGAGACTCTTTTAGAAAACCCGTTGAGTGATTGAGCACACATGAATGGGGCTGACATCTGCAGCTGCCCCCCCCCCCTGCATGATGATAAGCAGAAGACAGGCGGTTTGTTGGATGAAGATCTCCTCACCTCGCCTTCATGTCCAAACAGTCCAACCTTTGGACCCTTACATGTAGGGAGGGGGCCAAAGCTCAGATGCGACTCGTCAGAGTCTTCCTCACTGCTGCTCCCAACATCTGTTCAGGAAAGAACAGCATTTCTATCTGGTCTACCATGAAGCTGATACTAAATAACTTTTACCAACAGGGTTCTCCTGGAGAAAGAGGACCAGCGGGTCCTGGGGGTCCAATTGGTCAGACGGGTCGAAACGGTCCACAGGGACCACCCGGTCCTGCAGGGGAAAAGGGTGGCCCCGTGAGTGTTACATGTTGTCTCCGGTTGAGGATCAACTCTCCTGGTTTCTGAGGTGCATGTCTGTGATGATGATCCACAGGGAGAGAAAGGCGACTTGGGTCCGGCTGGCCGTGATGGGATTCAAGGGCCTGTAGGTCTTCCTGGACCAGCTGGTCCTCAGGGTCCACCTGGAGAAGACGGTGACAAGGTAAAGGATCTGGTACTCGCTGTTCCCCCCTTCAGGGATGTGCTTCACAATATTTCACGATGAAGATTTGGTTAGATTTGTTTTTAAAGACTATTCATCTACACATAAGAAGAAATTGTGTCTGTGTGTGGGTGCGTGTGTGCGTCTGTGTGCGTATGTGTGCATGTGTGCATGTGTGCGTCTGTGTGCGTGTGTGTCTGTGCGTCTGTGTGTGTGTGTGTGTGTGTGTGTGTGTGTGTGCGTCTGTGTGTGTCTGTGTGCATGTGTGCGTCTGTATGCATGTGTGCGTCTGTGTGTGTGTGTGCATGTGTGCGTCTGTGTGCATGTGTGGGTCTGTGTGTGTGTGCATGTGTGGGTCTGTGTGTGTGTGTGTGTGTGTCTGTGTGTGTGTGTGTGTGTGTGTGTGCGTCTGTGTGTGTGTGTGTGTGTGTGTGTGTGTGCGTCTGTGTGTGTGTGTGTGTGTGTGTGTGTGCATGTGTGGGTCTGTGTGTGTGTGTGTGTGTTCCACAGGGGGAGGTTGGAGGACCCGGACAGAAGGGAGGCAAAGGAGACAAAGGCGAGCGTGTGAGTGCTCCTCCTCCACCACCAACTGCATGTTCATGTCAAAGTGATGGACAGAGCTCAGAATACAAAGTAGAACAAAAACATGTAGAAGTTTTTCTTCACAGAAATGAAAAGTAATTCTAGTTTTTCTTGAGTTCCAGGTTTTTGATTTGGTTAACTTATGGAATAGATGAAGCTCTGAGGACTTCATGAATAGATCTTCACCATTTTCAAGCATACCTGCAATATTTTTAATGAAAAATTAACCCCCCCTTCTTTCATTTCTCTCAGGGTCCACCAGGCCCCATGGGTTCCCAGGGCGTGGTTGGGGCTCCCGGTCCTGCAGTGAGTTCCACTTCTTTGGCTCTGTTGAAGCTGAGCCCACTCCCACAGTGACTCTGTGGAAATCAAGACTTTTGTTCAAAGAAATCTTTATTGTGGTTTTCAAAACATTAATAAGCTCCCTTTAAAACATCATTCCACTCTGTCATAAAACAAAAAGGTAGCTCAGGTAAGTACATGTCACCAGTTTACATGAACGGATAACTAAAGTGCATCAAAATCAATTCAAGAATGAATTCAAGAAAGAATTTAAATGTATCTCACTTCAAAGACCAGCTGATCAAATCCATCGACAGAGTGAGGAATTCTGGGAGGTTCAGGCTCAGAAAAGAAGACAAAGGAGGAGAATTTCTGTCCCCATTTGTTTTTGTCCTTTCTGGATTCTGATGTGAGGATCATCATGTAGTTTATGGCTCCTAATGAAAGCGAATGTGTGTTCACAGTCAGTGATCGGCTACTACCCTGACTAAACTCTAGAAAGCCATAATCCAGACTTTGGGTGGGACTGTCGTCTGTCTCAGTGGGCCTGAGAACAGGATTTTAGAGCTTGGGTTCATAAAGTTCTGATGATGAGATGTTCCACCCGTTCCTCTTGCAGGGGAGCGACGGTGAGCCCGGGCCCAGGGGGCAGCAGGGTATGTTCGGCCAGAAAGGAGACGAAGGACCTCGAGGGTTTCCGGGTCTCCCGGGACCCGTTGGATTGCAGGCAAGTTATCTTTAAAACGAGGATGTTGAAGCGCTCAGATGGATTGGCTAACTGCCCCGTCAGCAGGTCACCTCCAGAGCCTCAGACCAGCACACGTCCGTCCCTGCAGACCAGCTGGAGTCTGAGCTGCAGAGAAAATCCTCATTTTACCCAGAAAGCTGAAGACCCGCCTCCATGACACAGCTGGAGGAGAAAAAAACGCCGTCTGGTTGTCTGGTCAGATTCAGAGACAGACTTGATTTAATTATTTAACTTCATCACTGTGATATTATTCAATTTCCACGTAGAAATCAATAGGAATAAATGTGATGCTCATTATTTCTGGTTTAGAAAATCCAAACCTGTTTGTCATGGAGGACAGAAATATGAGGAGCTTTTATCAGAAGCTGTTCTGCGTCTGATTTTCATGGCAGTCATTGATTTGAAGACGCTTTTCCAGAAATAACCTTCTTGCTGGAGCTGCAGAATGACCTGTTCCTCACGTTTCAGAAGGAGCTTCATTTCTTTGGAGGCTTTTCTCTGCACTTTTATGGAAATCTTCTAAACTGCTGCTTTGCTTTGAATCTCTTCTGGGAAATGAGAGCAGATACTAGAGTGGGTTCATGCTGCTCGGATGAGAGGACTAGAGTGTTTCGTTCACACGGACACGTGACATACGGTGTTCACGCTAGACTGTCGCCACCCCCCAGCGCTCAGCAGCCGCCTACAGCTGGAAGGCTGTGAGATGTAGCGGTGTCAGTCTGCTGAATCCAGACGTTTTCTCTCTCAGCTCGATTCTGATGCGTGAAAGACGCCAACCACAATCAAGACTTTCTCCTTCATTTTCTTGAAATGGTTGGTGCTTCCCAAACTAAACGGGACGCCATCCATGTGCGCATTTACATGGACTTTCACGGGAAGTGGAGGCTTAAGCACAAGTTCCTGGGGGGGGCAGCTTTAGTCTGAAGGCATTTCTCACTGAGTGGTTTGATGTCTTCTGCTCTCACGTCCCAAGTCCTCCGCCCAAACCTGAGCCAAGCTCACCTGTGATGAATTAGCTGTCTCCATGGAAACAAAGGCTTTCAGTCAACAAAATGGCTGAAAGCAGAGATTGGTTTCCATGTCAGCTTCTTACAGTAATTCAGCGCCCTTCAAACTACCTCCATACCAACAAAGCCGCCATCATCCACTCGGCAAGAAGCAAAGCCAGCAGCTGCTGCAGTTCCTCTACGGACACAAATGTTCCAGGTTTCCATGATGGAACCCCTTCGTAGAACCCCCCATGTCTGCTGTGTGACCCCTGTTTCTCTTCTTCTCAGGGTTTGCCCGGACCTCCTGGTGAGAAGGGAGAGAACGGAGATGTCGGTGCGATGGTGGGTGGCGACCATCAGAGACAGATGTGGAAAGTTCTGAGAGCTTCAGACTCTCTGGGACCTTTCCCACCTTTATCTGAACGTGCAGAAACTCTCTGTGGTCTCTTGAACCCCCCTGAACCGTTTTTCTGAAACCATGACAGGGTCCCCCTGGTCCTCCTGGTCCCAGAGGTCCTCAGGGTTCCAGCGGAGCAGATGTACGTCAGCATCAGCTTCCCTTCTTCTCTGCTGAACTTCCCTCAGACAGCAGAAGAAATGAACCTGCTTCTGTTTTACCTGCAGGGTGCACCCGGTCCTCCTGGAGGTGTAGGTTCCATGGGAGCTGTCGGTGAAAAGGTAAGAACCAGAAACGCGCTGAATTTCTCTCATATCACCTTAAAAATGTGGACATCTTCCTGTGGTTAATTGACCCCCCCCACACACACACACACCTTCATAACGATCTCAGTGAAGTAACGCTTTAATGTGACTTCACAGGGAGAAACTGGTGAGGCTGGAAACCCAGGACCACCCGGAGAGCCTGGCATTGGCGTAAGTGTAACTGTTGATGAACTGCTGTTTGTTTTGTGCATGAACAGTTTGTTTAGGCCTGGGGGGTGGGAGTGGGGGTGGATCCCCTCATTTCCGACCGTCTGACTGGTTTCAAAACAGGGATCTGTTGCCAAGGTAACAGCACTGTCATGCATGTGACGCAGGGGCTTCGAGGAGAGATCGGTGAGAAGGGAGAAACTGGCCCCCCGGGAGCAGCTGGACCCCCCGGTGGTCGAGGACCCCCTGGAGATGATGGTCCTAAGGGTAACCCTGTATGTGGACTGAGAAGGAGCATTGACTGATGGGTGTCATACTGCTGGGCAGCCCCCCTTTGAGGGTCAAACCTGTGAGTCAAGCTCCGCCCTCTCCTTTGTGTCTACAGGGTCCTGTTGGCTTCCCAGGAGACCCTGGTCCCCCTGGTGAGCCAGGTGTTGCTGTAAGTTCTGCATGATCTTCCAGTTAATGGATGCTTGTTTCACTGATGCGGGTGTGTGTCACAAAAACTACAGAAGAACCTCAAAACTATCAAATGTTTGTTACTTTTGGAAACGTTTGTGCCTGGTTCTTATTTAAATAGAATCAATAATTCTGTTTACCTGTTTCCAGGGTCTGGACGGTTTACCTGGAGACAAAGGAGACGATGGAGAGGCAGGACAACCGGTGAGTGCGATGGAACCCAAAAACTAAAGGGATTAAAGAGATTTACGACCATCTTGTCCTCCCCATCCTTTCTTAGCACCTCCTGAAAAAATCCCAAGTGAGAACTTGGAAACTGCATCTGAGATCTTTAATAGGAAATCTGAAAGTCGTCCATATGTCATATTTTCATGGATCATTAGAAGAAGACCTTTTCTTGTTTCTAGCAGGGAATTTCACTGTGAACTCCACCTCAGTTTATGAGGAGTTTTTTTATCTGCTGCCATTTAGGGCCCTCCAGGTCCATCTGGGGAAGCTGGAGTACCAGGACCTCCTGGCAAAAGGGTAAGTGCTTGTTGAAACTCAGTTGAGATGATCCTTCTGCCTTTATTGGGATCTGAGGATCTGAACTCCACATGTTTTATTTATGAAAAAGTATAGAATCATGTATTTATGGCACACACACATATATATGAATAATGCTAAAAATCTGATTTTGTTCAAAGTTTTGCTGTATTCTTCTTTGTAGCATCTTTCATTTCCAATAATAAACCATAAACTACTGTTTATGGGAAGAATGTTTATGTATGATGCATTAATGTGTTACAACTTTTGTTTAAAACCTGAACTATAACATGACTAAACCGTCTCTCATACAAAGTCAAATGTCATCTTTGTGCGTTTGGGTTCTCCTACTATAAACAGGAAGAGCAGCCAGAACTTTTCAAAAGAGAAGCAATACTTTCAAATAAAGTTACTTTAGTACAAGTAGTCATGAAATACTTCCCTTAGTTAAAGTCCAAATGAAACATTTGAATGCTTGGAACCAGAAAGAGACACAGATCCTAACGAACACACAGAAAAACACACACATCTTTTTTTCATTTCCTAAAACTGCTTTTTGTGTTGGTTTTTGGTTTGTGCGTCTCTAAGGGTCCCGTAGGAAGAGCTGGTGCTGACGGCAAACAGGGAGAAAAAGGATCCAAGGTACGTTCCTGAAGAGCAAACACAATCATTTCCTTAGGATGATGTGGGTCATTTACGGTCCATCAAATGACAAGCAGACATGCTGCGACCAGAAGATCAGTTAGAAAACCTCTGTTGGTCGCTCTCCAGTCCTCTGACTCTGATGGGAAGGAAGATACAAACCCGTCCGTCCCGACACGGCTCAGCTTCCTCTCCACTTGTTTTCATCCCTAAATTTAGTAGAATTGAATTTCTCTATCAGCTGTCATGAGCATCTCGCCATGTTCTACCTTTGGTTTGTAGGGAGATCCCGGAGCAGAAGGACCTGCTGGAAAAACTGGGCCTGTGGGACCTCAAGGCCCCCCTGGAAAGCCTGGTGCTGAGGGTTTGCGTGGGATCCCTGGCCCTGTTGTGAGTTTTTTAGTGGCGTGTATTTCAGAGACGTCTGCATTGGCTTGTTGGTTGGAGTGTAAATAATGGGTCGGACACATTTGACCCGCCTGCAGGATTTATGGCAGGTTATAGAGAGGATGCAAACCTCAGTCATGCTCCTCAGTCCAGCTTAGACCCAGACCAAGTCATCGTCCATCATGGTCCTCGGATTAACGAAGAAACTGTTGATTCCATTTCCCCCCAGGGTGAACAAGGACTCCCTGGTGCTTCTGGTCAAGATGGCCCCCCTGGACCAATTGTGAGACATACTTTTGTTCATTCCTGGTCTGGGAGTATGGTTTGATTCCTGTTTTAAAGCTGTTCAGGAAAAAGAATGAAA
Source organism: Oryzias sinensis (assembly GCA_037389245.1). Lineage (NCBI taxonomy): Eukaryota > Metazoa > Chordata > Actinopteri > Beloniformes > Adrianichthyidae > Oryzias > Oryzias sinensis. The sequence continues at coordinate 32,090,247 of CM074494.1, forward strand.
ACCTTCCCTCTCTGCTAGAGTTAAGTTCCTTCAAAAACAGAGTTTTCTTCCCCAGGGACCCCCGGGACTTCCTGGAATGAAAGGTGACTCGGGATCAAAAGGAGAAAAGGCAAGACATCCTTTTCCTCTGCTCCTCATAGCTCCTCATTACTCCTCATTGCTCCTGTGTATTGAACTGGACCTACTGCAGACTTACCTCATGAGGAAACCCGGTTGACCATGAGGACTGTGTGGATGTTTTTGGCTCGACTGAGCAGACATCGGTCCAAAAACATCGTCTTTCTGACAGCTCATGAAACTGCTGAGACAGATCCCAATGACAAGAACTGGGCTCCTCTGCTGAATGGACGGTTTGGTTGTCTGTTGCTGCAGGGACATCCTGGACTGATTGGTCTGATTGGACCTCCTGGAGAACCTGGGGAGAAAGGAGACAGAGGTCTGCCAGGACCCGCGGGAGCTGCTGGTGGTAAGGGTGAGGCTGTAAGTACTCCAAATAAGAAAGATGGAGAAACCTTTTTTTTCTAAGTTTGTTGCACACCGAATGTTCCACAGATGTTCCTGTGGTTCTGCGTCGTCTTGTGTTCCTGTGGTTCTGCATCGTCTTGTGTTTCTGTGGTTCTGCATCGTCTTGTGTTTCTGTGGTTCTGCGTCGTCTTGTGTTCCTGTGGTTCTGCATCGTCTTGTGTTTCCGTGGTTCTGCTGTGTCTTTTTGTTCCTGTGGTTCTGCATCGTCTTGTGTTTCTGTGTTTCTGCGTCGTCTTGTGTTCCTGTGTTCCATGCCATGTAATTGACCTTGTTGTGTGTCTCCAGGGCCTTGGGGGTTCCTCCGGTCCTCTCGGCCCCCCTGGTCCTCCTGGGATCCCTGTGAGTTCCTGTTTTTCAGTTCTCGCTTCTCCTTTCTGCCTCACAGAAGCTTCTTAAACTGGAAATGTTCTCATTTCTCTCCAGGGAGCTCAAGGACAGAAGGGCAGCAAAGGTTCGACTGTGAGTGTTTGAGTCGGAGGCAGTTTGTCCCGAGAATATTGAGAGGGTCGTTACAGTAACTTCATGCTGGTTTTCAGGGCTCAGCAGGTCAGAAGGGAGACCCCGGAGTGATCGGACCGCCAGGACCACCTGTAAGCTTCAATTTACACTGACTGGATTCTGTGTGTGTTTTCTGTTTGTTTGTTTGTTCACTGTCCTCAGTGGTTTCCATGGAGGTGGTTGTTGTTCTGCAGATCAGCCATGACTCGTCTCTCAGAGCCGCTAAACATGACCTCCTCTGTGCTGCAGGGTCCTCCTGGAGACATGATCCAGCCTCTGCCTATCCAGCAGCCCGGTAAGAAGAACCGGCGGCAGGCTGAGGCGCAGGCGGATGAGGCGATGGCTGACTACGCCGGCATGGAAGGGATGGAGGACGTCTTTGGATCTCTCAACAACCTCAAACAGGACATCGAGCGTATGAAATTCCCCCTGGGCACCCAGGACAACCCAGCCAGGACGTGCAATGACCTGCACCTCAGCCAACCCGACTTCCCTGATGGTAAAACGGCCACAGCATTCCTCAGAAACCAGTGGTCCGACATAATACATTAACGGTTGTTTCACCAGTTTCTGAGGGTTTGCTCAGGATGTCAGACTGAAGACTTTTCCAAAGTTGTTGCTTTCCATCTATCTATCTGTCTGTCTGTCTGTCTGTCTGTCTGTCTGTCTGTCTGTCTGTCTGTCTGTCTGTCTGTCTATCTATCTATCTATCTATCCATCTATCCATCTATCCATCTATCTATCTATCTTTTGCTGCCTCAGCAGTGTTCATAGATCGCTTTGTCTCTCAGGTGAATACTGGATCGATCCCAACCAGGGCTGCATTGGAGACTCCATTAAAGTCTACTGTAACTTCACAGCAGGAGGAGAAACCTGCATCTACCCAGACAAGAAATCCACGGGGGTGAGGAATGGCCCCCATGGTCTCTGCAGCCCTCAGTACAACTTTGGACCTAAAACGTCTCTCTGTTTTTGTTTCAGGTTCGAATATCCAACTGGCCCAAGGAGACACCAGGAGCCTGGTTCAGTGAGTTTAAACGTGGCAAAATAGTAAGTGTGCATGTGTTGTGTGTTTCTTCTTTTGCAGAGCTTTGTTTCACAAATAAGTAGATAAGACATTAAATAAGACATTCAGTGTACACAAGATCTTAAGTTAGTAGCAGCAACGCAAAGTCCAGTTTTCACAGTGTGCTCAGATAAGGATGGGGGGGCAGTTGCTGGGAGGGACTGTTCAACAGCCGCACAGCCTGTGGATAAAGGCTGTTGCTCAGTCTGGTTGTTCTGGCCTTAATAGACCTGCACCTCCTTCCTGAGGGCAGCAGGTGGAGGAGGTGGTGGGCTGGATGGTGCTGGTCATGCAGGATGTTCTGGACTCTCTTTAGACAGCGGGTGGTGTAGAGGCTGCTCATCTCTGGGAGAGTGGTCCCAATGATTTTCCCAGCTGTTTTCACCCCCCGTTGGAGTCTCTGCTGATCTGCCTTTGTGCAGCTGTGAAACCACACTAGGAACCCAAATGTCAGAACTCTGCTGATGGCACAGTTGTAGAAGATCACCATCAGCTGCCTGGAGATTTTTGCTGTCTTTAGTTTCCTCAGGTGTTACATGCGTTGTTGGGCCTTGTCCACCACTGAGGCAGTGTGTGGACCCCATGATAGGTCCTCCGTCATTGTGACCCCCAGAAATTTGAAACTGGTCACCCTCTCCACCATCTCCGTGCCAATGGAAAGTGGCTGATGGTTCTTACTGCGTCTCCAGAAGTCAACAATAATTTCCTTGGTCTTTGTGATGTTTAGTATCAGGTCGTTATTCTTGCTCCGTGACGCCAAGTGTGGCCCTTCATTATTGTTGATGATGAGTCCAAGCACTGTGGTGTCGTCAGCAAATTTAACGATGAGGTTGGATGAAGATGATGAGCAGCAGTCATGAGTAAACAGAGAGTAGAGTAGAGGGCTCAGCCCACACCCTTGGGGGGCCCCTGTGTTGATTAAAACCGTGGATGAAGTGTATTTTCCCGCTCTAACACTCTGTTTGCGGTTGGTTAGGAAATCGGTAGTCCAGTTGCACAGTGCGGTGTTGAGTCCAAGGTGGTGTCGCTTGGCTCGAAGCTTGAATCATTTTCATTTTTTGCTCATTCTTTACGTCTATTCTCACTTTACTGCTGCTCCTTCCATCTCCCTTTTTAACCGCTTTACCGCCTCCATCTAGCTGAACTATGTGGACGCAGCAGACAACGCCATCGACTTGGTGCAGATGACCTTCCTGAAGCTTCTGAGTTCGTCGGCGCGGCAGAACTTCACCTATATTTGCCATCAGTCTGTGGCTTGGTACAACGCCCTGACTGACAGCTATGACAAGGCTCTGCGCTTCCTGGGCTCCAACGACGAGGAGATGTCTTATGACAATAATCCTTTCATCAAGCCTGTGATGGACGGCTGCTCGGTGGGTACACAGACCAAAACATGCCGCCAATCCTCACGAAAATGCAGATGGGTGGGGGAGCATGTCTGCAGGTGGTGAACTTAAAAAAAATAGCAGCTGGAGTGAAACCAGAAAACTGTCATCAGTTTAATTTGATCCTTTTAGTTTATTCACAGCCAACAAAATGTTGTGATTTTGACTTTGAACCAAGAAAACAAAAAGTTTAATGAGAGGTGGTTAGCATTTGGCAAACATAAACCACCATTAAACTATGAAGATCAATGAAATGAAGGAAAAATCTGCACATCTCCCAATACTGGAGCGCTTCTTAGAGCCTCAAACATAAGCAGATGTCCGTGTTGTTAGACACAGAATGATCCCACCAAGCCCCCACTTCCATCCATGAGATGAATCTGCAGGAAAGAACGTTTTCATTTGAATCTGAAACCCAAAAAACTGAGATGGTTTACATCAAACCATGTTTTTAATATTTTCTTGTGATTCAACAAGAGCTGCAATATGATTGATGGTCATATTTACTGCTGCCGATCTTTTTTTCAACCGCAGATTTTCAATTCAATTCAATTTTATTTGTATAGCCCAAAATCACAACAACAGTCGTCTCGATGGGCTTCAAAGTAAAACATGAACTCTAAAGGATCACGAATACAAAGAGTTCAATAGGAAAATACAAAAATGAACTAACAAGCTGACTAAACTATACTGGCATCCCTGCCCTTAGACCCCCCCCTTCTCTGTAAGGAAAAACTCCGGAAAAAACGAAGAAACCTCAGGGGTGCCCACATGAAGGAGCGATCCTCCCCCAGGACGGACAGGAGATTTACCAGAACTCTTAGAGAAGAATTAACTTATCTAAATCTACAACTACATATATAAAGTCCAGCAGACGAGCTTCATCCAGCCGTGGTTGATGTCCCCTCAAGGGTTTTTGGACCGACTCTTGTCAGAAGCTAATGAAACATTTCTGCCTGAAGTCAGATTGTTCTCATGGACTTCAGTGATGGACACATGTTCCTCCCTCCCTGTGTGACCATCACGTTAGCATCTTCAGCTGATGAGGCGTAAAGCAGCATCAGGACCAGGGAGGAAAAGTTTCAAAGACGTTCCCATTTAAGGACAGTCGTGACATTCAAGGACACTCATTGATCAGGATGCCTTTGATAGTTTAGGTTGATCAATGATTTCAGATGTTTACATCATGACTCATGAATTGGGAAAGAAGCCTCTATGTTCATCCCTGCTAATGTTTGATTCCCTCTTGTATTGACAGAAAATCAGTTGGTAGTTTAAAGTACTTCCGTTAAAAAGACTTTTCAACTGTGTTTTGTGTGCAGCTGAGGCAGGGTTACTCCAGGACCATGTTGGAGATCAACACCCCCCGCATTGACCAGCTGCCCATCATTGATGTCATACTCAATGACTTTGGTGAATCCAACCAGAGGTTTGGCTTCGAGGTTGGTCCCGTGTGTTTCCTTGGTTAGACACGCCCCTTCTCCCGCTGAAGGACAGGGTCAGACGGTTTGTACGGACGCCCATTTAGACCCAACAGCTGCTCCTCCACAAAGCAACTTCTGTTTCCTGTGACTCTAAGAAGTCTTCGAAAGCCCAGAACAGTCCTGGAAGCGCCGGCATGCGGACCCAACTTGGGTCAGAACCGCCTGACTTTGACCTTGTGACATCAGCAAAAGGACTTTTGATGCTGCAGTGGACAGCAGTGCACCTTGTCTTCATAGAGGATCTGCTGGTCTCAGCTTCATCCTCCTCTTCCTCCCTCCTCCTTTGACCCAGCAGGTTCTGCTCTGAATTCAACCACAGAGGAGCTTTTGTGCACAAACCACTCAAGGTGCTACGATCGGTGCGTTTTGTTAAACTGTAATTAATTTTATTAATATTTGTACAAATTGGTGCACTCTCTCGCCTGCATGAGGCCTGTCTTCAACTTTGAACACACTTGGGAGGTCATGCTCAAATAAAGAATATATTATTGTCTCTTAAGGAAGCAGTGGATTCCAATCAACCATGACACGCATTACCAAACCCTATAAATCTATTTTTGGATGTACATGTTATAAAACCGGCCTGGCAAACTCCGCCTCATTCTGATTTCCTTCCTACTGCGTTTAAACAGGAGGCTATAAAAACCCATTTTCAATTTTTATTAAGGGTATTTTCATCCAGCCAACTGCAGTACCTCAAAAGTGGACCTAGTTTTTCTCTGGAAGCATGTTCTAGGTTTTAAAGAACCTACAGAAAGAGTTTTATCAGTTCAAAGTTGTCTTGTGGTTTCATTAAAGCGGCTGCAGAAGAGCCCTGTGGAAATGATCTGTGTATGTTTTCACATGCTTTCATTGGAAAGGATTAAAACTTGATTCTAAAAATGCTGAGCTGAATGTTTTATTGGCTGCCTGAGTGCAGAACTGACTCTGCCTAAACCTGATCCTCCATGTTGGTCACAAGAACTAAAGAGGTGGTTTAGACGGTGGATTTGCTCAGTTTTTGGTTCTCTCTGAATCCAGATCTACTAGAACCCCGACTGCCTGATCTTTGAGCTTTTAGCAGACTTGTTAGTCTCTTTTAAACATGTGTAATTACCCCACCTTGTCAACCTGAGTGCAATTCAAATAAATGGTTGGTGCTTTAGCGAATGCACATCACGGCCGCCCGCATTCCCGTGTGGATTGATGATGATGCGGCTGAAGAAAACCTACCGAGAACGTCCATTACGGAGATGCGCGTGGACGTGTAACACAGGTCAATAGATAGATTCTGTCTGTACGTGAGAGCAAGCAGATATTTTCCCGCCAGTCAAGGATGGACGCGTCCACAAGTCTGGTCTGCAATCCACAGGTGTCTGTGTTCCATGATGGCCTCAGCACAGACCCCAGCACTTCTTATCTGTTGATGCAAGCAGGTCTCACTTTGCAGCAAGCACAGTTCTCAATAATGTTCATGCATAATAGAAACATACAAAAGCATATTCGTTCCCACAGCAGGTTTGTGTGGAGAAAGCAGCCAAAGTGTCATTTTCAGTGGTTTGTAGAAGGATCTAGAATGGATTTGTCTCCTTTGTTGTTCCACAGCTGCCTGTTCTCTCAGTTAATAGTGTTTTTTTCCAACACTTTTCAAGCACATCATTTTATCTGAAAGTTTATTCAGCAGCTTTAGATGAGAAATCGGAATCTGCTGAGAGCTGCTGCCCTCAGGAGACACATGCATGTCCAGCCTCCATTCATCTTCTAAACCTGCTCTGGCCTTTTGGAGTTGCTGGAGCCTATCCTATCTGGTAGGGGGGGGGGGGGTCACC
>CM074494.1:32103905-32136872 GCA_037389245.1 Oryzias sinensis
TTGTCACATAAATATTGCATGAATTGATTACACTACATTGAGTATACCTCTTAATTTATATTTTATCTCTCTTAACTTTTTCTTGTAATCTATTCTGAGTTATTTCTAATTACAGCTTATTTATTTTCCCAGCATGTCAGCCGAGAAGCAGTGAAGAAGATCCAGTCCCAGTGTGACAACCAGGACCCTGTGTGTGTCCGTCATTATGAGGGGACGGGGGTTCTGGAGGACAGACGCTGTCTTCTACTCATGGGTGTCATCTATAGGATGATGTCAACTTAACTAACCCCATGAAATTCAAATATACATTTGAACTATTTTTAACTTGTACTTTTGAGGCTGATCTCTGAGCTCCTTCTTGCTTGTACTTGACGTGTGTGTGTGTGTGTGTGTGTGTGTGTGTGTGTGTGTGTGTGTGTGTGTGTGTGTGNTGTGTGTGTGTGTGTGTGTGTGTGTGTGTGTGTGTGTGTGTGTGTGTTATGTTAGATGTTTTAAATGGATCTATGCAATTTCTACTATTAAATAAAAGTGTCTTTCAAATATTCCTCAAGCTGCAAGTATGTGTTTGGGAAAATAAAGAATTATTTCTTTAATAGAATAGTAAAAAGATGTACTTAATTCAATTATAATGAACATATCATTTATAAAAATGACCTAATAATTACATAGAATGTAATAAAGGAAAAATGCCTGAGATCCACAGAGAAACATCGACAACATTTACTTGGGTTTGTAATAATCTGAGTGAAATTTACTTTTTCATGAACAATAAGTGGTTCTAGTAAATACATTTTTGTTTAAAAAAAAGCCGCATTAAAATTTATAAGCATTTACTGGGTGGAAAAACCTTCCTGGATTTTTTTAAAGTAAATGACTCCATTTTTTTTCAGTGAAGGATGGAGGCGCTTGTCCAAGCAGAACATGTCTCCATGAGCGAAGAACTAAAGCAAACAGACGAGTGACGCAGGAAGTCCACCAGAACCTCAGGGAGCCGAGGCTCCTTTCAGCTTTTTGCTTCTGAACCTGTTGCAGCAACGATCAATGCAGACATGATCATCATTTCAAGCTTTTTTCATAAACCAGATTCCACCCAAACAGTTGTATTAGTGAGAATCCATCATGAGCAAATAAGATGAAGATCATCATCCTCTGGACAGAATGAACATTTTTACTGGTGGGGGATGGAAGTCCAAATCAGGAATAAATGATCCAACCAGCATCACGTTGAGATGCAGATGCTCCCTCATGGCTCCATTTCTTCACCTCTGCCTGTTTTCTTCCAGGAGCTGAAGGGGAAGATGGCGTCCCTGCAGCCGCTGATCCCGGTTCTGGAGCAGTACAGGATGGACTCCAGACTGGTCTCCCAGTTCAAGGAGGAGGTCCGGATCCTGTCTGCTGGGCTGATGGGCATCCAGGAGGAGGTGGGAGCTGACGACTATGAGGAGCTGCGTCCGCGGGTCCTGAAGCTGGAGACCCGCCTCCACAGCTGCATGAGCAAACTCAGTGAGTCTCTCTGGTCAGCAGTGAAGGGATGAGCGGCAGGATTACTGCAGATTATAATCCAGGAAAAACAGATTAAAAGAAGTCTGACACGTTTATGAAGACTTTTCGTTGGAACAGGAGTTTCTGAGGCCAGAGTCAACGTGGCTTTGAGGTTACAGTAGTGTGTCCATTTGTTTTTGTTTTTCATTCACTCCTTATTGCTGAGTGTCAAACAGGGAGGCACCTCTGGATGTGAACCCACAACCTTCTGGCCTTAGGGTGGACACTGTACCACCAGGCCGCTAAGGGATCTACTCAGGGAAGTGGATTGTACCACATGACCTTCAGCTCTGGTCTGAGCATTAACATGTCAAAGCCAGGAGAAGCTGCTGATGAACACAAAGAGGAGGCTCAGCTTTTGCTGGGACACGAGGAAAGTGTGGGACGATCTGAAGCGTCCTGTTCCTCACCGTCCTGACACACTGTGTGGTTCTTTACAGCATGTGGGCAGCTGATGAAGATCTCCGGACCGCTGACAGTGAAGACTTCAGGGACCAGATTTGGAGCCTGGATGTCAGACCCTCAGGAACCTCTCCAAAACAACCGAGTGAGATGATGGTGGTCTGTCAGGAGGGGCTGTGTTTGCCCAATTCACACTAAGAAACAGGAAGTAGATGTCCAGTTTTGGCTTTTCAGAGTAAAAGCAGAATCTGTACTTTCATGTGAATAGAAAGAAGTTGAGGACTGGACCGTAGATGAGATCCAAAACTCATTCAACCACAGGATGCAGATCATGCCAGAAGAAGAGCTTCACTGTGGGACACGTTTCCACACAATCAGCAGCTGAGCTCCAACTTTTGCTGTCGGTTTTTAAAACGTTCATTTCGTTTCCTCTGAAACGCCAGTTTCTCTCAGGATCAGTCTGAGAAGGAGTGACATCAGACGTTTTCCACCAATCAGTTGTTCTTCTGAGTCCTGTAGCGTGCTGGAAGTCAGACGGACAATGAATCTGTCTGAAATGTCTTGAACCAACAGTGAGAACAGACTTGACTCCCGTTCCTCCTTGGGGGGCCAAAGTGACCAGAGTGTTCCTCTTTCTTTACAGGTGTGGTACATGGACAGCTACACCAACAACAAAATAGTCAAGGAGTTCAAGTCTCTGTCTGACTTTGTGGCTGGAGTGGAGTCCAGGACCTACAACCTGCCCTTCAAGTGGGCGGGGACTAACCACGTGGTCTTCAACGGCTCGCTGTACTACAACAAGATGCAGAGCAACATCATAGTGAGGTACAGCTTTGAGACGGGCCGCGTGGTCACGCAGAGGGCGCTGCCATCTGCGGGCTTCCATAACGTGTACCCGTACACGTGGGGGGGCTTCTCAGACATCGACCTGATGACGGACGAACTGGGCCTGTGGGCCGTGTACGCGACCAACCAGAATGCTGGAAACATCGTCGTCAGCAAGCTGCACCCGGAAACGCTCCAGATCCTTAACACGTGGAACACGGAATACTCGAAGCGGAATGCTGGTGAGTCCTTCATGATCTGTGGAACTCTGTACGTCACCAACTCCCACCTGACGGGGGCCAAGGTGTACTACGCTTACTCCACCAAAGCCTCTACCTACCAGTACATAGACATCCCCTTCCATAACCAGTACTTCCACTTGTCCATGCTGGACTACAACGCCAGGGACCGGGCCCTGTACGGCTGGAACAACGGGCACCAGGTTCTGTTCAACGTCACGCTTTTTCACCTTATAAAAACAGAGGACGAGTCCTGAGACGAAGCTGGGGGAGAGGAAGGAAGCACGGAAGCTTTTGGTAAACGTCTATGCTGACGACTCTCTGCTGAATCTGACATGAGTTTGTTTTCTTCAACTGCTTTACGTTTTTTAGTGGTCAGTCTGAACAGAAGTGTGTAGAAACGTCTGCAATCGTACTTTTAGAAATGTACCAAGCTGCGTTGAGTGTTGTTACCGTTCGGCGTCTGTGGAGCGTCTCGCCGTCTTCTCGTGCACGTCAGCAGGTCATTGGTCATTCTGCAGCTGCTGTGTGTGACTCTCAGCTGACTCCATTGTTCCTCCTGTTCTTTTTTTTCTTTAACTTGTCCTGTCCAACAGCTGGGCAGACAGATGAGAGCTGAGGGCCTCTTGTGTTGGACATATTTTACTTTAACAAGAGGGGTTATTAATCTTCAGACAAACCAGAGGTATGTCTGAATAAACCCCTTTTGGAATTGAGGCCAAACTTTATTAATTTCAATCATGTTTGAAAATCTTTGGTGTTGGACCGGACGGAAAAGGAAAGAGGGGAAGAAGAGAGAGGGACAATAGAGAGAGGGGGGGTAGGGGGTGATAATAGGAGGGGAAGGGGGATAAGACCATGAAGCAGCATAAAGCAACAAGTTTACTGGTTGTTAATCATTATGGTAAGGTTCAAATGTAGTAAAAAAAGGGCGGAGCCTGTCCACACACACACTGAAATGTTATAAACACACCTGCTAGCTGTTCCTCCTGTTCTGATGGTGAACCTGCGGGTCTTCGTTCCTTTGATTTTAGTTTTGCGTGAACAAGATGCTGTGTATAAATAAAGTATTGTTTCTTCAGGGTTGTGTTTGAGTTTTTGTCAGAGGGTTAGGGTCTTTTGTTTTTCTCTGCTGTATGAAGCTCGTGTGGCTCTGCATTGACTCCTCCCACTTTTGATAAATGCCCATTTTGCTGATTAAAGGACTCGGACTAAAACTGATTTATGAAGTACGGCGTCAGCTGGCCTCGGATCCTCTGGCAGAGTTTATCAGTCAAAGAAACGGCGTTGAGCGTGTAACTCGCCGCTCTGTCAGAGGTGAAGGTCGCGTTCCTCTGCTCAAGAGCACTTTTGGTAAATCGGCTGTCCAGTAAAGAGCGCCAGTGCGTGACCTCAGATCCTGAGGAGGTTAAGTTGCTAATGGCTAGTGGATAATGAACGCTTACAGCTGCGTTCACACCGGACGGGATTCGCGTCTGCAGCGTCTCTTTTGACGCCCGTCAAATTTACTGATCGACGCCGCCGTTGAGCAACTGCCAATGTTTTTCTGGACTCCATTGGTCGCAACATCATGGAAAACATGGATGGTGTTGAGCGTGCAGCCCTAGTTGAGATGTTTTGGGGAACTCTACCGAGGTGCCGGCGAGCACGATGCTGTGTCCGCGCTCCGCCAGCAAGGCCAAGTGGGTCCTAGATGGTTTAAAAGTGGGCCCCGAATGGGTTTGTCTGCAGTTTCCGTGGTGGCCCCACCTGTTTGCATCATGTAACCCTTGTGCTATCTCAGATGACCCCCCCCCCCCTTCCATTGAGGGGTTCTCCCTACCATGACAAAGGTGGATAAAGGTGGAAAGATTTCATGGAATCCATGGACACCAGTGAAGATCACAAATCATTGAAGAAAAAAGGTTCAGAGCTCTGTCTAGTGGGTCTAGATGACCCAACTCCCAACGTTAAAGTGCCTAGGATAGAACAAGGTTACGTTGGCAGTCAGTGGCCTGGCTCGCCACACTAGCCAGCCTAGCTAGCTAGCTTTGCTGGCCTCTGGGCAGCAGAGGTTCTGCAGACTCTCCACTTCCCTCTGGCCGTTTTAAACGTTACTTCCTTCTGTCTGTGGCCCAGTTTGAAAAACAAACCTGGGGGGTCTTTTTTTTATTATCGCCTTGATGAAACCAAGATAAACATCATGAGTCCATGGAGCTGAAGCGATCACGGTCACTATAACGGCAGCTGCTCTGCTGGGCGATTTGGGCATCGATCCGATACCAAATGATTCCAGGGCTAGCATGGATGCTTCTGCATTACTGACAGAATCGACTGACCTCCATCCGTATCAAATCAATGTTCTTCTCATAATGGAGGAGTGCATTAATGTCACGTTATCACATGAATGAGACAATAACTTTATTGATAGCCAATCAGCTCACAGGACAGGTTTCCAGGAGGAACACGCGATGATGAGGTGGGTGCTGATGTTTCTGCTGGAGTTCTCAATCGTCTCTGTTGTAGAACATCTGCATTTTGTTGTTTTGCTTTGTCACATGAGAGTTGGACACATCAAGGTGTCATCAGGTCAGAATGAGACTCCGTCAGTCTTTTTCTATTTCTGCTGCTAAAAGCTGTAAACTGACTTCAGAGACGTCCCGCTGCAGCTCCTGGTCACATGTCTGCATCACAGGAACATGTGACCAGGAGCTGGAAATGTTCCATGAGTGATTATGAAGAATTTAGTTTAATAGTTCATTTCAAAGGGGACGATGCAATTAAAGACAAAGATTAATGACTGATGCCATTTTTTCAGCAGCTAAACAATTCGTTATAATGGAAAGGTGCCGTTTTTATATGTTTGCCTGTTTGCCCGTCTGTCTACATTCATCCCTTGGACTTGAACCTTTTTCATCGCTCTGTCCAACATGCCTGACCACCTTTGCTCTGCAGAGACACGGTTGCAACACCTGGAACATGGAAATGACCTCACCATCTATTTTTGGACTGTTGATGTCTGAGGGACTTTTTTCTCTTCTTTGGTCTTTTTCTCAGGGGCTGGGGGAACCGTTTTTGTCTGTTTCATTATGGGCTATATTTGGCCAAACAGCGTTCACGTTTAGGATAAGTTGGCGGTTGGATGAAGAGGAAAAATCGGATACGGAGAGTCGGGTCCAACATTGTTTTTTAAGAGAGTTTTTTGGGAGAGTTGAGGTTTCAGAAGCTCATACGGGCTGGATGTTTTTGTTCATACGTGGGCTGTGACGAATGTTCTGTTAACAACAACACTGTAGAGTTTTTGAATGTGTTTCCTTGACTGTTTAGATGTGTCTTTGTGTAATGATGACTGGTCATTAAAGGTGTTTCTAAAACTCTCATCTCTTTTCTCTGTCTGGGTTTCCTTTCTGTCCTGGTTTTCTGCTAAGGGCTGAATCTTTGAGTCCAGGATGTCTTATGTGAACAGGCAGCAGCTGCTGAACTGCACAGCACCTGCAGTGACGCCAGCGGGCCACTAGATGGCACTAGAGTCAGGAAGGATTTCTGGAGTCAGTTCCCTCCTGCCGCTGAGGCAAACATGGAAGCTTTGTCAGGTAAGAACTCCTCACCAGGAGCTCTGCAGACACAAGGAGGAGCTGGAATATTTGAAATAAAGTTTTCGTTGAAACATTTGAACGTCTACACATCAGACTGACCTAATCCATCTATTTTCTTACTCCACTTTATCCTTTCAGGGTCACGGGACTACCAGAGCCTAGCCCGGCATGGCTGAAGGCAGGTACACTCTGGACAGGACCAGCGTGTCACACAATCGCACACTCCTACACACATGCACGGTTGGGACAATCTAGAAGCCAATCCACCTATGAGGCCTGTTCGTGGACTGCAGGAGGAAGCCAGAGCGGCCGGAGAAAACCCTCAGTCACATGCATGTGGAGAACATAGAAACTGCACACAGACGGAGCCCAGCTGGGATTTGAACCCGGGTCTGACCACTGCCCCACCAGAAACTATAGTCACTTTTCCTCTGTGAGGGAAAACTTCACCCTAAGATGAGACAAAACGTATGAAACGCAGCAAAAAACCTTTATTATGCATCAAGTAAATAACAGGAGCAAAAGCAGGAGTAAACATCTGACAGTCTGTCAGAACGGATCAAACTTATCAATAATCATGTAGATCAGTCAAACTGAGTTTCACTTTGACAGAGAATGTGCCTAAGAGTTTTTTCATTCATTCTGCATACATGATGTGGAAATGTAAGCATTGGTGTGAGCAGAAACATGGAGTAAGGACAGATTCAGCTGCTGTAAAGACCGTAGCTGCTCCAACCTTCATCTTCTCCTCTTTGCTGGGGAGATCTTGGTGTCTTTCCTGGCGTTCCCCGTTCGTCTGAGGGCATCTTCATCCTCTGCCGTCTGCTGCTTGGCAAAGTTCACAAACACCTGGAGAGCAGACCACAATGTGAGAGACGGTCCCCAGCCCCCCCCCGGGCTGTGTTCTGCGGGGGCTACCTGGTCCAGGGTTGTCTGGGACACGGAGTAGTCCTCGATGCTGAGCCTGTCCTTGTTGACCACCACCAGCTGGAAGATGCGGGCCAGCGAGGACGAGGCGATCTGGTACTGCAGCGTGTTGTAGTGCTTCTCCCTCTGGACGCAGCCGGGGAAGGAGGTCTCCATGAAGGTCTCCACGGGCTCCAGCTCGGGGGGCCACCCTGCTTTAGCTGCCTTGATCTTCATGGTGACTACGTAGCCGTCCCCATACCTGCCCCCCACAGATGGACAAAGGGGCGTCAGACGCTTGTGGGGTTTGGGGGAAGCTCACTGCTGGACCAACACTCACTTGTACTTCAGATGCTGGATGGTCCCCAGACACTTGAAGGTCCCGTTGACCATGATGGCGAGCCGGGTGCACAGAGCTTCACACTCTTCCATGCTGGGGGGGGCAACACAGGTTACTTTGAGAGAAAAGAGGGAATGTGTTTGTCTGAAGCGTGTGCAGACCTGTGTGACGTCAGCACCACGGCCCGTCCGTCCTGAATGACGCTCATGATGGCGTTCCACAGAAAGCGGCGGGAGTGGGGGTCCATCCCAGTGGTGGGTTCATCCTGAACACACAAAAGACACCCGTCTCCATCAAAATCCCGTCTGCAGCTGCGGACCCGTCACTGGTCCGGTTCTGGAGCTCCTCCCCCTCTGCGGACTCACCAGCAGCACCAGGGCGGGACAGCCGATCATGGCGATGGCGGTGGAGAGCTTGCGCCTGTTGCCTCCGCTGTACGTTCCTGCACAGCAGCTGGCGTACTCGGTCAGGCCCAGCTTTCTGATGCCCCACTCTGCCACCTGCCGGGGGTAGGAGAACCCCAACACAGGACGGAGAACATTGAGGTTTGGTCAAAAGGCAGAGGGAAGCTCCAGAGCTGCACTCACCCTGGGGATCTCCGACTCTGGGACCCCCCGGAGCCGAGCGTAAAGGTAGAGATGCTCCATCCCCGTCAGCAGCTCATCAATGGCGTCAAACTGAGGGCAGTAGCCCATGTTCTGGTGAACGTCCAGCATCTGTGTGAGGATGCTGCAGAAGCAAAGAGTTTCCAGCCGTCATCTTCAAAATGAAACAAATCTTTAAGTAAATGTCTTAAAAACCTCCTTTGAAGCTTTTCTGGTCAGAATTGGAGCATTCGCTTCAATTCTGACCAGAAAGTTCTTTTATTGGTTTATTACAATAATAATGGATTGGATTTATTGGTCAGCCCTCTGACCGTCACCGGGACATTCGTACCCTAGTGGGGCCTCACTGGAGGCAGGGAGGGGGAAGCGTCTCGCTCACGGACAACGGTTGGCTGGGCGGAGCGGGGATCGAACCGACCCTTGGATCATTGGACAGTACGGGCCCTGGAGGCCCCTGAGCTCCTCTGATCAGGCCTCTTCCTAAAGTCTGAACCAAAATGCACGGCGAGGCCTGTCACCTGACCTGTGGCATGACCTCCCAGAATGCCTCAGGGCCGCAGACTGCTCCTTTTTTTAAAGGAAGACCTGAAAAGATCTTTTTTATTTTGGCTTTTAGAGGAAGTGTAGGATTTGTTTTTTTAACCAATTTTACCTGTTTGTACTATTTTATGATTATCTATCTTTGTCTTCCCATGAAAGCGATTATTGTTTGAATTTATTATTTCTATCTTCTTCTACTTTATCTGTATTTTACTCATTTTTGAAGTTTTCCCTCCACTGTCCTCCACGCACTGACCAGCTGTTCTGGAGGGACGGGGTCGTCGCTGTGGGACACTCCGGGTCTGGCCGCTCGCTTTGATCAGGCGGTATCCCACGGCAACGACCTCTGTGATGAAGACGAGGTCGGTTTCCCAAAATGTCCCCTCCTCACGTCAGCATCAAGCTAGATTTTTTATTTCTGTTTTGAGTTTTCTTCATGTCAGTTCATGGGGGGGGTTAATAATCTGATTTGTGGTCAAAGCCCTTTTTGTTGCTGCAGCATGAAACGTGCTCTCACGCTGGAACGGACTTGGTCATGTGATCAGAGTGGGCGTGTCTACCTGTAGCCGGCCACAGAGGCTTCTCCAGAGGAAACGTCCGTGTCTCCCGTCAGCATCTTGAAGGTCGTCGTCTTTCCGGCTCCGTTGACTCCCAGAAGACCGAAGCACTGACGGGACAAATGCAGGGATGACACTCATGACTGAAGACCCCCCCCCACCGAACCCGACTGAACACTCCACAGAAACGGAGCGTCCATCCTGACATGGGGGTGTCCTACCTCCCCTGCAGGAACCCCCACACAGATGCGGTCCACCGCTGGCCTCCTCCTGCCCACATACGTCTGTGCATGCAAACAGGACGAGGAGAAGATGGAGAGATGTTACAGGAGCCGTGGAAGTGTGTGAACAGATGAAGATTATTTCGTGGTTTTCTGGTCCATCTGCTGGATTCTGGAAAAGCACCCGTCCTCCAGCCTCAAACTGGACCTACGATGGAGACATGGTGGGGAGGGAGGAGTTACGCAGCAGTCGTCACCTTGGAGAGGTCTCTGATCTGGAGGATGTCCATCTTGGCGCCTCCATCATAAATCCTCTTCCTCTCGGCCGCCACATCCTCATCCTCCTGAATGGGACACTGCTGGTAATCTGACAACCTGAACAGACAAACATTTGCTTCTTAAAAAGAGCCTTCTTTCCAAAGGCTAGACATAAATGTGTTTTCCTGGTCTCCAGCCCGCACCAGTGGTCAAAGAAGAACCTATACTGGATCAGAAGATTCAGAAGGAAGTACACAAAGCCCTCAACTGCCATGAAAGTTAGGTTCTTCCCCAAAAAGTCCCACCGGAAAGGGTCCAACGAGAACTCCTCTCCTGAAACGACACGAGGAGCCATTTGAAGGGTTTGCCTTCAATCTGGTCCAGAAGCACACGTTGAAGGAGTGAACTGAAGCATGCAGGACTCACCAAAGCGGGCATAAACGTCGGTAACAGCCTGATTCATGGCCATATCTATCAAGCCTCGGCCCAGACAGAAGTGAGGAAACACCAGGAGGCATTTCTTCAGCCACTCATTGAACATCAGCAAAGACTGCAGGCAGAAAACCGGATGTTTGATGAATCCTCACATCTATGCAGTCTCATTCTGGATTCTAAAGCCTGAGAAGATTCTGCAGGACAACATTGTCCTGATATTTGTTTGTCGTACAGTCAAGCTGTGGAAGCTCTGAGGTTCTGAAGCGTAACGGTCCAGTGAAGCATCTGGGACCATGTGGAAGAATGTTGTACAAAGACTGTGATGGCATCTGTGTATGTGAGCCATATGGATAAGAAAAAGAATGACCTCAGTCTCCAGGCCGCTGTGCTTTACCATCTGTGAGTGACCTTTATGCTGACCTTCCACAGGTTCAGCATCCCTGTGTGGCAACAGAACTTTTGCAGAAACATCTGATCTCCAGAAAAGGATTGAAACGTTTTTATTTCCTTTCATTGGGTTTTTTTGATCATTGACATGAATTTACCCGATTGTTCTCAAACAGTTCCAGGATGAAGGTGATGGCGCTGCTGTTGATGCCGACAAAGAGGTTGATGCAGGACAGAGACACGTATGCTGTGCTTGGGATGCTGAAAATGTAGGACATGGGGTACATCATGGGGGTCACTGACCACCTGAAGACGGGACAAAGACAGATTCAGATCCGTCATCACTACACCAGAGGGAATAAACCGTCAACGGCCTTTCTCTGATCTATAAATGCTGTGCTATTCATCTCTGAGCTCGGTGCAGCTGAAGTATCCGCAGACTTTGAAGGCCGTACCCGTACAGAAGAAGCAGAGCCGCCAGAGCAGGCAGGTTCTTCTGGGACGTGTAACACTTTTTGTCAAACGCCATGAAGATGCCGACCACCATGGCGGTGCTCACAGTGTAATTCATCTGCCAGAAGCAGAGTTCAGACTTAACCATCAGCAAGAACCGCATGTTTCTAAGAATCCTCAATCTCTTCTGAGCTTTCATACTCACCATGTCCCAGAAGAAGTTGGCCACCCAGTAAACCAGAGGGCTGACGCCACTGACAAACTGCAGGTGCTTGGCTTTGGTCACTCGCTCCTGGATGAGGTAGAGGACAAAGCTGGCAGGGATGAAGGACATGGCGAAAATAACACAGATGGCCACCACAGCATCCACAGATGTGGTCAACCTGGACAGGGGATGAACGGAGAAGTCCTCAAAAAGGATTTTCCTCCTGAAGGGTCAGAACAAGATCAGACGGATGAAAGACGTACACCGTGACCTCGGAGAGCTGCTCCTTGGTGAGGTTCAGAGGATGGTTGATGGCGGTGATGCCAAACTCCTCGGATCTGTGGACGGGAGGAAGGAAAGCCCGCAGGATGGCGTTGTTGGCCACGTTCATGTAGGCCACCATGGCGTGCCAGCCTTTGTTGTTGTACCAGACCTGAGGAGCCAAACGTCCAGGAATCTGACGCTTCTCACCAGCAGCTTTCAGCAGAACAACCTGTGGAACTCACCTTGATATTGAACTCACTCTCCATGAATCGTAAGAAAGTCCCAACATCCCTCAGGGTAAGGACGCAGAAGTGACCCTGAGGAAGAAAGGCTGGTTAGAAGCTTCCAGTCCAGCGTGGGCTCTGCAGAGGACATGCCAGATACCCCGGTGATGTTGAGGATTTTCCCCAGCTGGTAGAAAACACTCCGGATGTCTTTGGGGTCCACGTCCAGGACGGGGAGCTGTCCTCCTACTGAGAGACCTCCGTATCTGATGAGAGGGGACATGAGAGGTGAGAATGCGCCTCCAGAGAAAAATCGGTGAACATGCAGCAGCATCTTACCGTTGCTCGTTCACCCAGTATTTGCTCTTCAGGCTGGGAAGGAAAACTTTGGTTTTTACCACAGACAGACAGACGTTTAGCTGTGAGCTCGGAGCGACTCCTTTACCTGGTTCTGATCAGGCTGGGGTAGGTCTTGAGCAGGTAGTCGGAGATGTTCCTGTCTGTCAGGTCCAGAAGGGTGTCTCCTGTGGCCTCCAGTCGTTGGCGGGGTGGGGGCCCCCCAGCACCAGCAGGACAGATGGGCATCATGGTCAGCTTCTTGCTGGAGCTGCACTGGCAGGAGGGTGAGGGGTTCCTGGGGGACCACTCCTGACTGTGGAAGATCTTCATGACCTCAGGTGGGACAATAGGCTCCTCCCACTCCGATATGCTGTTATTGCAGGTCATCCTGGAGGAAGACGAGTAAATAAAGGGCCGTTGAAATGATTCCCTTCTGGATGAGAATCTGTTCGTTGAGGAACTTTGCTGCTGGTTCTGGTACTTGCCCCAGAGGCTCCCCCTGCATGCACCGTGTCCCAAAGCCGGGCCAGGCCAACAGCCGTTCTATGAAATGCTTCATTTTGGGGTCAAATGGTCGCTCATTGCTGAAAATAGTGGGGAAAAGTAAAAGTCTGAGGATTTGTCCCTACTTCCAGCAAATATCCCCACTAAACTTCAAAGTGAGGATGTGTCAGCTGGGCGTGGTTCAAAGAGCCCCCCTAACCTGAAGAAGGTCATCTGCTGTCCGTACATCCACGGGCTCAGAGTCAGACTGGGATACTCTCCAAACGGAGGAACAATCAAGGTGAAGATCAGAGAGACGAGGACAAAGGTGGCAGGAAGAACGATCTGGAATCACATCAACACATTGATCGGTTTGATTGATCTCCTGAGCAAACGGAAGACGATTGATCTGAAGCCAGCTTCCACCGTCCCTCAGTGCCACGGGATGACGTTAGTAACGATTGTTCCCATGTTTTTGGACGGCCCATCAGACCCAGTACCTGTGCCAGGAAGTCCTTCTGGCTTCTGGCGGCGTGGTGGAACCTCTTGACCAGCAGAGCGTAGAACTGCGTCAGAACCAGGGAGGCTCCCTTCACCTGCCTGGAGCCTCTTCCCTCGCTGCTGTCAGACGCAGGCGGGCTGCCGTTCACGCCGTTTTGATCTTCACAGGGAAAAATCAGTCAGTGGACCGAACTCTGAGGTTTAGCAGCGAGCGGAGAGAACTGGATCTGCAGCTCAGATTCCACACAGCACCACCAAGGCCTGTCTGGGTCAGTGTCAGTGTATGCGAACCGCTCCAACTCCACCGTTTGTACCTAAGTTAGAGCTCAGAAATGTTTCTGTAGAACCCAACAGGCGTCACATGACTGACACTTGGAGCAGAACTGAGACGGAAATGACCAGTGACTCTGACCTTCTTCTGCTCCTGCAGCCACTCTGCTGCCGGCGTTCCTCCCCTGTAACATCCACTGTTCTACAGAGGAAACAAACTGCAGGATCAGAACCACCAGAACCACAGGCTGCAGCTGCTCTAATGGCCTAGGGGGAGGGAGGGGGCACAGAAAAACAATCTACAGCACAAAGGAATAAAAAGCTGAATATCAGGGACGGTCTATACCTGCAGTGGTGGCTTTGCTGGCTGCTTCTCCATCTGCTGTGACCTTCAGGAATATCTGGAAGACAAGAGGATTTCCCCTCACACCATCCTTTTCTTTGTCTTTCAGCTGCTTCCTTTATTTAGTCCCCTCCATCAAACCCTCTCCTCTGTATCATCATCTGTGAACTTTGCTCCTCCTCTAGACCTCCTTCCTGGTAGCTGATTTATAAACACATTCTGATTTTTACAGAACTCTATTAACCATGTGACAAAGTTCCGTCGTGTCCTTCATCCTGACGGTCTAAAGTCGTCCAGGCCTCATCTTCACATCTTTAAGCCTTTCTACAGAAAATAATGGTCTCAGAAAACCTAATTCTGTGAAGCGTAAGCTATCCAAACCTCCTCTAGTGACGTGTCGGAGACTCCGAAGCTGCTCAGGCCCATGTCAGCGAGTGTATCCTCCAGCTCCCTGAAGAGGCTGGCGTAGGCCCGATGCTTGAAGCCTTTGTTGGGAAGCAGATAGGTCAGCTCCTGTCCAATGCTCTCAATTAGCTTGGCTTCTGGGACATGGTGGTGGATCAGGCTGCTGATGCTCTCCACATCGCCTAGGAGGACGACAGCAGGCGCTCTAACCTCATTCACTTTGACTCAAACACAACACAATGGTTTCAGCAATTAAAAAAGGCAGAACATCTGCTTCCAACTGCCAGAAACATTCACTTGAAATACATCCTGAAAAGCTCATAAAACTTTAGGATGGACAAAGCTGGCAGGGATGGTAAAATGGGATTTTTCTTTCCTTTAACAATTTCTCAGTGATGTCAAATCCTAGAGGATTGTGGGATTTCCCGTAGTTTCCCCTGATAAACAGAAAGAACTGACGGCTGTAATCATTTAAAAATGAAACGGAAACAGGAGGGAGATGGAGAAAGCATCCTGGAGGAGACCCCCACCCACTCACCCTCCAGGACCCTGTCCAGCATGTGGGGCTGATGCTGAGACTGGTCTTTGTATCTGGTGCAGATGGAGCATGCGCAGGAGCAGTCAGAGGCGCAGTCGCATTCCTTCTGAAAACCACACAGATACCAGCTGTAACACACTCAACATCAGCCTCATCCATCCTCTGGGTGTCAGGGGGGGCTTTGGGTTCAGATCAAGCATCATCATTCCTTCCAAAAGCAGAGCCTCACCTCCAGCTTCCTCATGTCTTTTATGCGGCGAACCAGAGTGAGATAGAAACCCACGCCAAAGCAGTTTTTGAGGAAAAGTGGGGAGCCGCAGCAGTACAGCTGCCCCTTGGAGATGATGGCGATGCGGTCGCTCAGCAGGTCGGCCTCGTCCATGTGATGGGTGGACAGAAGGACGGTGCGGCCTGGACAAACGCCACGGTTATGAAGTCATCACAGCTTCATTCAAATGTCTGAGTTTTTCAGTGAGGCTGCAGCACCGTACCAGCTCTGTATTTCAGCAGGAGGTCCCAAATGGATCTTCTGGAGTACGGGTCCACTCCTGATGTTGGCTCATCCAGGATGACCACCTTTGACCCTCCAACAAAGGCCATGGCCACCGACAGCTTCCTCTGCATTCCGCCTGCAGAGGGAAATGAAACTTCCATTTCACAGGATGGAAACCACACTGAGCTCCTCCGTCAGACCCCCACCAACCTGAGAGGTTCTGAGCCTCCTCGTCTCTCTTGTTAGGCAGCCCGAGATCCACCAGCATGCCCTCCACCTCCAGCTTGGCTTCCTCCTCCGTCCGTCCTTTCAGCAGCGAATAAAAGAGGATGTGCTCCTCAACTGTGAGGCTGAAGCACAAAGGAGCAGCAGGAGTGAAAAGCTTTGTTCTCCACAGGCCGACCCTGTGCTGCTGGACATCAGTGACTACAAACCCCACCCACCTCCCCAGTCATTCATGTCTCCGCCCTGAACCAGCTTAAAGACTTCTGTGCTCAAAGCCACTCCTTCAACCAACCGCTCCCCCATCAGACTCACCTCCACCTTCACACTGCGCTGATCCAGAACGTAGGCAGCTGCTGGACCCCAGAGCACTCAGGACGGGTTCTTCCAGTACCTACTGAGCGGACTGGAGTCTTCACAGACACTTTAAGCTTGTGTCTTGTCCAGGCAGCCGTGCCAACAGGCTTTGAATCCAAGCTCACTGAGCCTGAGCTCCACATGCCTGAATGACTATCATCCTGTAGGGTTCCCTACCCACATCATGAAGAGCTTTGAGCGGTTGGTATGAAGGACTCCAAAAAGAACGCACTTGTAGATTTGATGTGAGAACTTGCACACCAAAATCTGCATCTGTGTGTGAAAATCTGCTGTGAACTGACAAATTCCCATTTGCATGAGTTCATTTAGAGTTCCAACTTCAAATCTGTGATTCCAACTGCTCACATGTGCTTCTGCGTGAATCTGCTGCTGCACATCACAGGTGCGCTACAACTGCACTGTGAATTTTGACACATTCCTTGCCAGAAACTTGTGTCTAAACTGATCTGTGTCCGAAAATGGAACTAGGGGGGGAGGGAGGGTTAGAGGAGGCGGAGTCAACCAATCAGAGTGCAGGACTCGGAGACCTCGGTAAAGTTAGAAAGGTCTTCACAGATTCGGACTTCCTGCTTCAATAACTCTTCTGGTAAACGTTCAAATGTGACAGCAGGTCTCTCAATCATTTTGTATTAACACAGAGAGTGAACTAAAATGCATTTCTTAAGAAAAACTCTGTTTTTTCCTACATTTTAATGAGAAATGATCTCTTCGTGCTTTGAATCCAGACATGCAGCTGGCTGCCAACGGACGGCGTCAGCAGGAAGATCATCTTTGTTGTAGCAGGACAACAGGGCCAGGGCTATTGAGCAGCTTTATTATAAATCATATGGATTAACTTCTTTTGAAATACGACCTCCGTCTGACCGGCCAGGCCACATGAATCCGACCGGTACGTCATCGACACGCTACAAACGTCATCATTCTGAAGTAGGCGGGAACGAGAACATAAACATCAACCATGGCGGACGATGCTGCTGAGACCAGTCAGTGGAAGGGAAGCAGGTCACCGATTGGATTCATATTTTGGGTGACCGCTCTTTTCAGGCCAAACTCCAGGGCTCTTATTGCAACCGGGCAATTTTTCAAAACATTTCCAGCTAAATGTCCGAGCGTGGTGTTGAAGCTTCCCAGCGATTACTTTTTTTTTCTCCCATTCCAACTGTGGTCAGAAGCGCGGGGGACCCAAGGCGGATCCTCCTCCAGGGTTCACTTCCCCGTTCGGACCCTCAGATTCTTTAGAGCAGGTTAATAAAGTGTCAATAGCATTTATTCTGGGGGAAACCTTTTTTTATTACCGTTCTCCTTCCTCCTTAACACACAACATGAATGCTGCCCCCCCCCCCCCCATTCTCTACCTCGCTGCTCGCACTCTCTCCCCTCTCTTACACAAACACGCGCACACGGCTCCAGCACATACACATCCCCATTCCACAACAGTGGGTCCAGACGACCCCGGCTCAAATGCCTTCTTAAAATGAAAAGATTGTAGCTTTGCTGCTCCTTTGTGAAAATAAATGTGATAATACAAAAAGAGCTCCGCTGTTGACGACACTGTTGATGACATCCAATGTTAACTTTAGCTACTTCCACAAACAAGTGACGTCGCTCACCGTTGAGGACTCTTCTGCGCATGCGGGTCACTACTGGGTCATTTCACGGTCACACAGGAGATCACAAAAGTTCGGATTTAATTAGAAATGTGAACGGCCTTGGAAGAAAATTGAGGAATTGAGCATTAAGCCCTGCAGTGTGAACGTAGCCAAATTGACCAATAACAATCATCTGTTAATAGGCTGCTAGAAGTTAGAAGGTGGGGAAAGTATGATCCACTGGGGTTCTGTCCTCTATTCTTGATCACTTATTTATCATTCTGTTCTCCATGCCTCTGGCTGGTGCAGTGGGATTCATGTGTTGTCCCTTGTTCCCACTCAGGATTATGTGTCATGGTGGAGCTGTGGTGCCATGGTAGATGTAGAGCCCCCTCCTCTACCATATCTGCATGCCTGGATCCAACTCCATCATTAGGTTTGCAGATGATACCACAGTGACCAGTCTCATCAGCAACAACAATGACACCTCCAAGGAGGAGGTCCAGCATCTGGCCACTTGGTGCACAGACAATAACCTGCTCTTCAACGCCAACAGGTCAAATGAGCTCACTTTGGATTTTAGGAATGAGACAAGAGGCCCACATGACCTCATCCACGTTAGCGGGGTGGCCGTTGAGCCTGTGTCATCATCCAAGTTCCTGGGAAGAGCCTGTCCCGTCTTAGAGGGCTCACCAGCCCCTTTTCTTCTTAAGAAGACTGAAAACACGTTACAGGGACTTCCACCCACTGAGGACATTCAAGGTAACGCTGTCTGTATTCTTTAGGACTCCTCTGACCCCGCCCACAGACTGCTGTCTACCTTCTAACAGATGCTTCCGGTTTCTCAGAACAAGAACCAAGTGAGGAACCTTTTCTTGTCTTGTGCATAGATGGGTCATGACAGCAAAGTCGACTCTAATCTCATTTCATTTGAATTTGATGTTTGGATGAACATCTGTAACTAGACTGAGGAGGTTTCTCGTTCAGTGTGAGGTGACTTACTGACTGAAGAGGATGTTGTACTGAGGACACATTCCCAGAGAGGTCCGGATGACGTCCATGTCTGTTCTGATGTCTCTGCCGTTGATGAAGGCGGTTCCAGAGGTGGGGGGATACAGCCCGGTCAGGATGGACCTTTCACACAAAAGTAAACACGGTGGTTGGTTCCGTTTCATTGAAGAACCTTTAAAAGGTCCTCAGGAACTATTACTGCCCCCACCCCACCCCACAGTTACATTGTTGTGGTCTTTCCTGCTCCATTGTGCCCTAAGAAAGATGTGATCTGCCCCTCATAGAAGTTGATGCTCAGGCAGTTGACGGCTGGACGTGCACTTCCAGCAAACACCTTCACCAGGTCTTCAATCTGCACACCCAAAACCAGGCCGGGGGGGTCAGGCTCAAAAAACAGTTGACCTGCAGTTAAAGAAAAAAACAAGAAAATTACATCTAAAGTTTGGTGTTAGCACACAGCAGACAACCAATGACAAAGCAACGTCCAGTTTGACCAGCACCCCCCAACCCCCATCATTGGTTTCTTCTAAACATCCCATTTGTAGTCCTGCTGCCTTCAGGTGTCGTCAGTGTCTGACCCCCTGACAGTGTCTGTGGTTTACAGTCAGACCTGATGTCTCTCTGTCATACCCGTTTGTTCAGCCTGAAATCACCAAAACCAAGAAAAAAAAGTTCTCTTCATTAACAAATTCAGTTAGTGGCAGAGAATTCTGAAGCTCTTCAGTGCTTCATGACTCAGAAACCAGAGCCTAAACCTGCAGTGGAGTCGTCTTCCTAAAGTTTGATTTCATTGGATCCGATCCTCTGACCTAAAGTGGATCCAGATCCTCTTCATCCAAACTTCCAGCAGTGAGACTCAGACAGAATTTCCTGCTACTGAACAGTTTTCCAGATTCTCGGATTTCTTCCAGATCTTCAGGTGGAAATGAAATCTGTGTCCAGACAAACTAGTCTTCTTCTTCTTTAGCAGTCCGTCGATGACGACGATGACGAGGAGCTTGTGCCTATGGCGTATGTGGGAGGACATCCCAGTTTTCTGTCTTGAATGTCCTGTCGCAGGTGTCACACCTGTAGGTGGCTTCAGCGGGTGGAGGTGCTGGTTCTAGTCTACGCTGCCTTCTTTTTGACGATAGCTGAACATTTCGTTCCCTGACAGCAGCAGCAGCCCCGGTCACCTCCCTCCTCCATGTCACACGGTCTTCAGCTCTTCCCTTCCAGTTGTCATATTCATTTATGTTTTTCAGGTGTTTCTTGAACACGTCTTTAAAGCGTAGTCACGGCGCTCTAACGTTCCTTGATCCTTCTTTCAATTCTCCAAAATAACAGCTTTTGGTAGTCTGGTGTCTTCCATGCGTGTAACATGCCCCGCCCACCTTAGTTGACATGTAGTGAGCATTTCTTCAACACTCGGCATTTCTGCCCTATCCAGTACCTCTAAGTTTGACACATGAGATGTTCATTAGTTGTCGGAGATTTCTCTGCTGTACTTTATCAAGACTCTTAATGTGGCGTTTGTAGAGTTTGTAGATTGTCCGAGTTTCAGAGCTGTACAGAAGTGTTGGCATCATGATTCCTCTGTTTCATCTTGATTTTCAGGTGGATTCCTCTCTGGTCCCACAGACAACTTCGCAATTTTCCGAAGGCTGATGCTACAGATTGAATTCTTTTTGATATTTCTGTGTCTATGCTTCCACTATTGGAGATAGTACTTCCCAAGTAAGAGAACTTGTCTACTTCAGCCAGTGGAATACCATTCAGGAGCACTGTTCGTGGGTTCAGCTTTGCATTATGGGTGTCTTGGATTAGGACTTCTTTTTTCTTGATGTTGATTATTAGTCCAAATCTTGTGGAAGCTTCAGCAAAGGCTGTCAGTAGCTCTTGCATGGCCTGCAAGCATTGAATCATCCGCAAAGAGCAACTCCTGTATCAGTAGTTCCCGTGTCTTGTTCTTTGCTTTCAGGCGCCTGAGATTGAAAAGATCTCCATCACTTCTGGTTCTAATAAAGAGGTCACCAAGTTCTTCTGGCATGCTTTGTAGGACTGCAGTAAGGAAAATAGTGAATAGAGTTGGTGCAAGAACACATACTTGCTTCACGCCATGTCCCACACTGAATGCGTCTGAACAACTATCACT
This sequence comes from Oryzias sinensis, assembly GCA_037389245.1. NCBI lineage: Eukaryota > Metazoa > Chordata > Actinopteri > Beloniformes > Adrianichthyidae > Oryzias > Oryzias sinensis. The sequence continues at coordinate 32,124,590 of CM074494.1, forward strand.
ACAGCGAGTGCTAGCAGTCATACCATCATGAAAACTGCGTAACACTCTAATAAAGGTTTGTGGATGTTTTGTCAAAGCTGTCCACCATACCGTATTTCCAGACCTCTGGTGGTCTACCATCTGGTCCTGCAGCTTTCCCACATTTTGTTCTCTTAATGGCCTTGTCAAGCTCTTCTGTGGTTGGTGGTGTATCCATGCGATACCTGACCGGTAGTTGTGGAATGTTACTGACAGCAGCATCATCAGCGGTGGTCTCTGGATTCAGCAGAAGATTGAAGTGCTCTCTCCATGATCTCGCTTTTGTCTATGTGGGGAAAGCTGCCGTCAATACTCTTCAGTGGATCCAAGCTGGCCCCCTTTGGACCATATACTTCCTTCAGTGATGCAAAGAACGCGTTGGAGTCATTTTGGTCTGCAAGGCTCTGGATTCCATCTGCTTTCTTGGTCCACCATTCATTTTTCATTTGCTGCAGTTTCTTTTGGAGCTCAGATTTTACGCTCTTGTATTCATTTTTCGTTGTTCTAGTATATCTAGGAGCTAGTGTCTTGTGGAACTGCATATTCTTCTTGTTGATAAGTTCCATAATTTCTTTGTTTGATTCGTCAAACCAGTCTGCATGTTTTCTAGTAGGTCTGCCAAGCACGCCTGATGCCGCACTTTACACGGTTTTCTTCAAGGTTTGCTACTGTTGGTGGTGTTAAGAGATTTTCATAGATCACAGTTACAAGCTTGTCCTTCTCACTTTGTTTCTTCAACTTTACTACGTTCAGTTTGTTGGGGGTTTTGATCCTTGCTTCTTCAAAGGTGGAGGTCTTAGTTTGATGTTACATTTGGAGCGGATCATGAAATGATCTGTAGAGCACTCGGCTCCCCTCATAGCTCTGGTGCTACGAAAATCCTTCACATCACACGTCCTTGTAATGATGTAATCCAGTAGATTTGGGTGCTTGGATCTTGGATGATTCCAGGAGTGGTACCACTTGTCTGGGAAGTTAAAGAATGTATTTGTGATAGCCAGTTCGTGTTCAGAACCCTTTGTTAGGAGCATTGAATTCATTTTCCCTCTTCCAAATTTCCCCAACGTTTGAGGCCATGCTTCATGTCCCTTTCCTACTCTTGCATTAAAGTCTCCTAATAGTATGAGCTTGTCTGCAGCAGGAGTCTCAGAGAGCAAGCTGTCTAATGAGCGATAAAAGAGCTCTTTAGCTTCATTGTTGTTGGTCATTGTTGGTGCATAGGCTGAGATCTTTGACCAATATGAATTCTTAATGATATCAAACGGTCGTTCTTTCCAGTTGGTAGTGACTAAAGATCTTCTACAAGTCAATTTGAAATTGCAAAGCCAACCCTTGCTTCTCTTTTTTACCTGATGGTTTGCCAGACCAGTAGAACGTATAAAACTTTTCTCTGATTTGGCCCTGATTAGAGAAGCGAGTTTCTTGTAATGCTGCTATATCAGTCTTGTGGCGTTCCAGTTCACGTGAAATGAGAGCTGTTCTTCTTTCAGGTCGATCATGGTTGTCTAGTAGGGTTCTGACATTCCATGATGCCAGCACAAGATTAGTGGTTTTTGTACCGCTGTTGTGGATTCCCGCTGACGGCGGTTTGCCAGCCAGGATTATATGAACAAGCACTTTTTAGTCCACCTTTTCTAGGACCTTCCCTGGACTAGGGCAGGCAGTGCATCCCCAAACAGGGCTGCCTTGTCATTGGAGCAGCTACCTTGCAACGCTGTTGTTCGTCAGCAAGAGCACGGCCATCACACTCCAACCGCCTGTGTGCAGAGATCATGCTGCGGCTTCCAGTTCATCAGACCTGCCGGCGTGCCTTCACTCCATGGCCACAGAGCTTTTCCACTCCTCTCCTAGCTTGGGCACAGCTTGCCCAGTACGGCTAGTACCCTCTCTATTGTTAGCAAAAGTACAGAGGCAAGGACGAACCAAGACAGTCTGCACACATGCAGCCAACTGCATCCGATGGCTGGAGCAGGTTCTACAACACCCTTGGTAGCCGCGTCGGCACTGCGGTGCTGGCTCATCCTCTGTCTAGCCGTCGGGATTTGCATCCTCTTCCACCATTGTACACCGTTTGCCAGACTTTTGTTTCAGCTGTAACCCTAGGTGGGGGGCAAGAGGGTGCTATCACTTGCCCAAAGTTAACCCTCAAACTAGTGGAGGGAAGGAGGTGTCTAACTTCTCCATTCCAGACTGGCTCCAAGCAAGATCCAGCCACTGCCCAGAACAAACAAGTCACCAAGAATGAATGTCAAATCCATTCACATGTTAATTTCTAAAGTTCACCACGGTTGTTTTTCCATCCCAAGAATCCAAAGGGAACATTCTTAGAACATTCTAGATCAGGGGTGGCAAACACGCGGCTCTCGAGCCGCATGCGGCTCTTGGCCAATGAGCGTGCGGCTCTTTGCGTCTCGTCATATTTTCCATATCCTGTGCCTCATTTCATAATTTTTTCACTCTTAAACCACACTCAAACCATCAGAGGGTATTAAAAATAAATAATTAATAATAAAAGTAATTTGGCAGTGTGTGTGTGTTTGATGCTGCTCCAGACACATACGTGACCGCCAATCATTTGCGCGGGTTACGCCCACTGCCGGAACACAAAGATAAAGATTGATGTGCGTGCAGACCGTTACCCTCATGGTCAAAATGGTGACATTCAGAGAATTGGACGTTTCTGGAAGAACGGGAAGATTCTTACTTTTTACTGAACAGAATGGCGTCACGATGTTTATCATTATGAGCTTTAGGAAGCAGTAAAATAGTTCATGGCAGAAAGGAACAAAACGTGCCCCGGAAAAAATGAAAAACTTCCTGATCAACACAAATTGTCTCCTTTATTAACAAGTTGAAGCTTTTCAAAGTGCTCATTCAAAACGGCAATCATCCCACTTTCCCTCTTTTGAGGAGCTCACAGCAGAAAGCTGCAATCAGAATGAATGAAGCGCAGAACGTGACGCTGCTTGCGCAACTGGACAGAAACGACCGCAGATCACTTTTCTCATGGATCCTTTAATGCAGAGACTGACTGATGAGATCCCCGCTGGTCACTGATGAGGCAGCGAGAGAACCAGAGATAAATGAGCAGAAATCTCTCTGAAAGAAGGCCCTGTTATAATTTGGAGAACAGACATCGGTCCGTTCTGACCGACACTCAGGTAAAGGAGCTGATCAGAGAGGCTACAACTGGCCTGGGGCTTAGCCCCGCCTTCAGCCCCTAAGACTCATGGGAAGGGGGGGGGATTTTCAGTGTAAAACCATGAGCCAGGGAGCTGTTAGCAGAGTTGAGATGCATGCCGTTTGGCTGAATGAGTGTGTCTCGAAGTTACCGGGTTCCTAATGTGAGTAGAAAGGAGAGGACGTGAATGACGCCGTCGGTTAAATTATAACTCAGCACTTGTTGGAATATTACTCCTTAGTATGAACTGATTCATTGCAATGTATTAATATTTAAGAAATTATTTGCTTTTGATGCAAATGTCAGTCATACAATTTTGAATAGAAAACATAAAAGAAAGATATTCTAATGAAGGTCAAAATTAATTTAAGTTGCACACAACCGAAATGTAATGTATTTAATGTGTTTATTGTGAATATGAATGACTCAGACACCAGAAGGATGTTCTGTCCAGATGTTTGTGTATTTGTTGGTGTAAGTATCATTGAAAGAGGAATGTTGAGACACAAAGAATTACCAGTTAAATGCTGTTGGATAAACAATGAAATATTCAGTTTTATCATCATAAATCTGACTTCAGAGGAGTCACATCCTCACCAGCATCAACCTTTCTGCCCGTCACTGAGTAGTTGTGTGTCAGAGAGAGGCAGAGAAAAGAGTGAGATGAAGAGAGAGAGAGTGTGTGTATGAAATGAGAGAGGGGTGCCTGTGTGTGTGGAGGGGGTATCTGACCTCTAGGGTAGTCTCTGTGTTAACTCTAAGCTGCATTGATGTGTGTATTGAGGGTGGACACTTTCCTTGAAATAAACACAAGTACAATACTGCTGTTCTGTTGTAGGGAGAGGAGTGTGTTATGGACAATAATACAACTTTAATTGTGTGTGTGTGTGTGCGTCTTGGCAGGTCAGTGTGTGGTGTGGCTCTTTGACTCTCACAGTGAAAAAATTCGGCTCTTGGTGTCAAACTTGTTCGCCACCCCTGTTCTAGACACTGGATGGTCACATGACACTTCTATTCATAAAAGTTTAGAAAACATTCTGCTATAAAAATCCTACTTTTTTTTACTGTTTTTGTTTGTCTGGTTTATTGTTTTATGTCAGAGTGAAACAAGATACACTGAAACACCATAATGTTTGAATCATAAAGTTCATTTTTTAGGAAGATTATACCAAAGTGATTTGGAGTTTCATTTATTTTTCTTTCAGAAAGAAAACTCCAGTTCCTGAAGTTAGACTCGTGTTTTCCTTATTTGTCCAGCAGGTGTCCCTGCAGCGTTTCCTGTTTTGGCGTCCTGACCTTCCTGCCCGCCGTCCTGAGCCGCCCCCTCCTCCTCCTGCTGCTGCTTGAGGACCTCCTTCTCCCTCTGCAGGCGCTCTCTCCTGCTTTGGTGTTTGCAGGTCTTCCTGCTGGCTGAGCCGTTGCAGGTCTCCGGAGTGTCTCTGCTCTCCGCCTCCTTCTTCTGGTCCTCCAGCTCAGGCTCCTCTGGACCTTCATGACAGCAGAGGATCAACAGGAGACGGTTGGTGATGTTTGGGACATCATTCAGCATTCACTCTCAAAAACTGGATCATGTAGCTTACATTGGTATGACTAGCGTCCAGGAAAAGCAAATCTCTGAGTAATTTAAGGTTGGTCCCCCGATTTTGTCATCTGGATGGTGACCTGGTGGTATAGAGTCAACCCTGTGACTCTATACCACCAGGTCACCAATGTGGCGTAAAAGCCAAGTGATGCTCCGCTGTTAACAGGGTTAATTGAACCCCCGCCGTCCTGTTCTACACTCACCTGCACGGGATGCTTGCATGGTTGTCGGTGCGGGACTCGTCCAGTAGGACGGCAGCAGAGGGAAGTAGAAAGGCCGGCTGATGCCATACTGTCCTGTAGAAGACAAAAACACGCGTCCCAGCTCATTGAAGTCATTGAAATCACCATTTCTGCACGAGGACAAACCTGGGAAGACATTGTCCAGGTACCAGGCTAAGACAGCATAGAGGATGGCATCCAACGTCATCATGAAGATGGATGTGAAGAAGGAGTAGGTGTCTTTTTCCAAAGGGCTCGTCTGGATGTTGTTCCACTGGAGACCCAGTCCCTGCTCCTCGTACCGGGACAGATACTCAGTACCAAAGCCAAAGGCCACCGGAGACAGCAAGCTCTGGATTATATACGATAGTACAGGGGTTTGGTTAAAACCACAGTCCACGCTTTAGCTTTACTGTTTGAGCTTCATGTTTGGCCTGCAAATTCAGGCATTCAGAAGAGTGTGACGACAACGCACCGCGGCCAGTTTCATGTTTTTGGTGATCCGGTCCTGCCAGGCGAAGCAGAGGACGTGAGGCAGATAGAGGGTGAAGTAGATGATTCCACTGCAGGCGGCTGCCAGGTTGGCTTTGTTGAAGAAAACGCTCATTAAGAAGCATTGCATGATGGTTGCCACAGTGAACGTCAGCAAGAAGAAAAAGACCAGGACCGGGTCGCTGTAGTTCAGAACCTTCCCACCCTGTTGAAACAGAAAAGAGGGAAGACTTGGTTCCTTGCAGCATTTCCAAAAAGACCTAGTTCCCAGTTTCCCATGAAGGTTTGTAGAACATCCACAGGTCAACTACCAGACCGCTCCATGGGACCAAAGTGGGTCATGGGATTTGTGGAAGAGCACCACAGTGATGTAACAAGGATGAAGTAAAACACTGACGGGTATCTGACCCACCTGATGCTACTAGGACTTGAACCAGCAACTCATTTCACCAACTATCCTGTTACACCCCTGTCTAGGGGTTTGTAAATGGGTGTAACATAAAGGTAAAAAGGAAAATTAAATTCACCAATGACTCATAAACTCTCACGGGACCCAGACTGAAAATAAGATGGGAATTTATTTACAATGAAAAACTCAAAGCTATACAAAAAAAAACAACCAAACCCAGATTATAAGGACCAAAGCCTCTAACAATGTTTGTCAAAATTGCTCTGCTGGTTTCTAAAGCTGCGGCTGGAAGGCCTCAGCCAATCAGGAGCTCCGGACACTGGCCTCCAATCTGCACTCAACTATAGGAGTGAAAGAAAAAGGAAAGACAGAACCTCCCACTGCAGCAGAAAACCAAAAAAACAGGTACAGAAAAACTCCAAATATACAAATAAAACAACATTACGGCCACAGCCGTAACAATCTCCCCACCACAGCCCACCATATTTAACCAGAAACACCGATGGGTGCCAGGAGACGAATCTTCTCAGTCTCATCCACAGGGGGGCGCCATTTGACCCTCACCATGATGATGGTGGTGAGCAGTGCGGTGCTGACGGTCATCATGATAAAGCTGTCGATGAACCAGGTGTACCACATGACTCCGCTGTCCACCCCCATGGCCTTCAGGGTCTCCCGGAGGCGCAGCTCCTTCTCCAGAACGATGCTCTTCACGGTCATGGACACGGAGTAGATCCAGGCCAGAACCATGAACATGGGGAAGCAGCGGTTCAGCGTGATCATGAAGCTGCAGAGCAGGTCCCACACAGGAGGCGGAGGGTTAGGTTGATGTCACACAGAACCAACTCTAACACAGACAGGGTCTGGGTCTGCTTCAGAATGAAGCACCAATCTCTACGTAGGACAGAGACTGGAGGGTCACAAGGTCATTGCTTTCTCTCTACTTCCTCCTCTTTTAGGTGACAAATCGGTTTATTGTTAGAGAACATTTTTAAATTGATTCATCCTGAATTTTGGCACAAAGAGGCTGATGAGACCTAAACTTAGAAGACTCAAAGACCTCTTTCAATCCCTTTAACATCAGAAAACCCCAAAAATGTATTTTATGATGTGAGATCCTTCAGAAGAAAATCTCTCTTTAGCTGAATTGAACTTTAACCCTTTGAACCCTTTTGTTCTGGATTTAGAAAAGAAACTGGATTTTTCAGAAACTCACAGGTCGTCCACGTAACACGGGTACGGCATCTGCTGGATGTAGACGCCGAGCGGCCAGTCGTTGCCCGTGTGGAGCTTGATGATCCCGTGTTCAATCATGTCCTGCAGGTAAGCGAACCCCCCCCATATGTATCGCTGGTCCTCCACAGGGTCCGCTCTGGGCCCGGGATCCCAGTACCTGTGAGGAGACCATGGCAGGTGAAGCACAAAGGCGGCTGGCTCCCCTAGTGGAGGTAATGTTTTTGATAGGAATTTCAGCGAGTACAGCTTAGAGCCTTGGTCATTTGGACCGTATGGGTTCTGTGGGTTTTTGGGTGGTGCGGTCCGTGGGGAGTCCTAGAGAGGAGCGGCTGCACCTTAAGGGATGCCATGAAAGTGGAACGGACCATTGTGCTGGGGGTGATAAGTGCATGAAGCATTGGTAAGGATAATAGAAGTTCCACGCACTCATGACGTACAGGTGATGCTGTCATACGGCGTCTGAACGCCACGCTTTAGTCGTTAGGGTGTGAGGACTGACTCCTTACTGACCACACAAATGCTGCACGCACGTGGTGTGCACGTGGTGTGCACGTGGTGTGCACGTGATCCGTAGGTCTCCATGGGACGTCCACACAAACTACACTCTGATTGGCTAATTTCCTCGTTTGTTACAGTCAGGCAGCAGCGAGGAGCGTGCACGTTTCACGTGAACAGCTTCTACAGTCTGCAGGATTTGGGGGGTTAAAAGAAATAAAAAAATCAGCACGACTCGCCCGCGTCTCTCCTGCTGCCCTCTTACGTGTTGTATGCGTGTTCACTAGGACGTGTCGCTGCAGCAGAAATGTAGAACAACAGCTTGACTGAGCGTCCGCCGCCATTTTGCCCCCACAGACTGCCTGTATCGCCAGGAAGGACAGCTGGGACCCAGACAGGTTTTGCTTTGCTTTGTACAAAATGATTCCAATTCCAAAAGCTTTGTTCAATTTTGTAAAACATCCTGCAGACTAAATCTTTTAAGCCTCCTGGACTGCGTGAGCGGTAGTTCTCCTTAAGCGGATGAGCCTGAGTCAGAGCTCTCTTTATCATCTGATTATTCACTTGCTCAGAGGCAGGAGGCTCCCTTAAAGCCCGCTGGGGCAGAGCTGCTATGCAAGGCACTACCCTGTAACCCCCAGGAACAGTGGGGGGGTGCATGGCTTGCCCAAGGGCAGGGAGAGTGGGAACCAAACCTGCCATCTTGCGGTCAGAGGCCTGACCGTTCCACCTCTGCACCACAGCTGGCCCATGTCTACATGTCAGCTTTGACAGGGAGGCGGAGCTCTGATCAAAGAGTAGCGGGTTCAGTTCCTGTCACCCAACAGAAGGTTTGAGTGAAGACTGTCCTTCATCCAGGATGGTTCCAGAAGACGTGAAATGTCTTCAGCTTATCCAGAAAACGCATTCTAACGCTGAGGAATGAGATAAATCTGGATGAAAGACTTCAGAGCAGAACCAACATGGGAAAGGTCCACCAGGACTGGAAGAGCTCTGAGGCGTGGTTTGGTCTTTGGAATGTGTACTTTGAAATCTGAGGATGTGGTTTCAAACGTGTAGCTGCTGAAAACTGTCCAAAAAAAGACTGAGGGAGCGTCCGCACCTGTCCTTGATCTTGTTGGTCCGCTCCACGGCGTCCACATCCATGCGGATCTTGTATCGGACGTGTGGGGGAACGCTGGAGGTCCAGGGTGACATGTCCATGAAGACCACTCCAGCCCAAAACTTGTTCTCCTCCAGGAGGTGCAGAGCCTGATGGGTCATTTGGGACTCATCTGTGTAGGCCACAAACTTATCCAGACTGACACACTGAAAAAGAGAGGGGGGGGGGGGGTGAAATGGAGAGCTAGTTTGTCCTGAAGATGGGACAGATACACTTCAGCTTCCTCCTCTTCATCAGAAAAACATTTCAGCTCTGATCCTAAGGTGGTGATCGCTGCATCTTTCTTAGACATTATTTTTCTGTAACCCTTGTTCTATCCTAGGCACTTTAACGTTGGGAGGTGGGTCATCTAGACCCACTAGACAGTGGGTCATCTAGACCCACTAGACAGAGCTCTGAACCTTTTTTCTTCAATGATTTGTGATCTTCACTGGTGTCCATGGATTACATGAAATCTTTCCACCTTTATCCACCTTTGTCATGGTAGGGAGAACACCTCAATGGAAGGGGCGGGTCATCTGGACCCCAAAGGATAGCACAAGGGTTAAAGTACTTTAAAACTCAGCGTGATCAGATTTGTATTTGCCTGTTTTGTCTGTTTTGGTGAGATAAAGTCATCTAAATAGCTCCAGGAAAGAGCAAATGTCTGGCGTTCATGGAAGTTCTGTGGTTTCCTTTACCTTCTGCTGTCTGCCAGTGGAGGTTTTTCTGATGGACAATGTGAACACAAACTCTCACTGACAGACAGCAGCAGTGTGACAGACAGCAGTGTGACAGACAGCAGTGTGACAGACAGCAGTGACAGACAGCATTGCCCATGGGTAAGAAAAAAAACTAGCCATTTCCCCCCTGCAGGTTTTCTACACTCAAACCGCTCATTTCCTCACAATCTTAATGAATTTCACGCTTTGGCTGCCCGACATACAAACTAGATCTTAATTATGGATTCAACAATAGAAGTTTTTTATATTTCTGTGATTACTAAAATGAAATAAATGAGAGGTTTTGTTCTTGTCTGCATGTGGGCGGGGCTGGACAGGGGGCGTCAAACTGTCCAGGACCTCTGCTGTCTGCAGTGGACACACAACGGATTTGGGCCTGAACACAATGATCTCCTGTAGAACAAACCTCTGGGTCACTTCAGGCAGGAAAATGTTGAAAACGTGGAAAAGTCACAGAAAAGCGTCTGCTGAGTCATTTCTGCCATCAGAAAAATCAGCTGAAAAAGTTTCTTTTGTCTGAGGAAAAACAGGAGTTTGTCTCCGTCAGGAGTTCAAATCCTGGTGACCATGTGCAGCTCCTCCCTCCCCCTTCAGGCTGACCCTAATTAGTTCCTTCATGTTACCGCCGAGGGGGGGGGATGTGGGTGGTGTTTGCTCTCAGGCCTGCAGATCAGAGCAGAACTCACCTCTCCGTATTGGTTGAAGGTGTTAATGACCTGATCGACCAGGTGGAAGAGGCTTCTCCAGGTGAAGGTGGCCGCTCCAGACTCTCCGTCTTCCTCCACTCTGTGGTTCAGAAAGCCAAGAATGTCCTTGGTGCTGAAGTCAGTTTGTGCCAGACGCGTGTCCAAGAAGTGCCTCACTGTGGGGTTAGCCAGAGTGTCCTGCAGGAACCCAAGCAACAGGCCAGTGAGGATCCTGGTTCTGGACGGTCTGGACCCAAAAGTGCAGCTCTACATTTGGTCTGGATTCTTGTCTTTTCATCGTCATGCTTCATAAGAAAGTTTGGGATTTTTCAGGAAAGTCCTTTCAGTCAGACCACTCGTGCAGGAGAGAAGGATTTCTTTTAGTTTGGCATGAAGCTCCGTTCAGATCTCCATAGAAACCCTCCCTAGCCGAGCTGACGGGTGGAAGCCGGGGAGGAGGGGGGGGGGGACAAACGCAGCGCTCGTGGAAATGGATGAAGAGGCGTAGAGCGCACACCTGATTCCTAAGCAGGACCTGGAACAGGTGAGTTAATTGGCCTGAACCGCCCAAGGGGAGGAGTCAACAGGTAGACGCACTGCTGAGCTGCCTGCCTGAAATTCCTTCTGGGGTTTTGTTATGAAGTCAGACTTCTTTTCTTTTTCTTCTTTAAAGGTAGATTTTAAAATGACTTTGCATGTTTTGAATCTGTTATGTTTTGTGATTTTAATGCATTCTCCTGTTTTGTGAAGCACTTTGAACTACTTCCTGTGCGACACAAAGACACCTGCCTTCCCTAAAACGTGCTCAGGAAGTGGCTCCAACAGCATCACAGTCTTTGTTTTGCAGTAAGGCCAAAAGTTCCAGCCTCTTCTGTGCACGAGCATGCACGAGCATGCACGAGCATGCTCGTGCATGCTCGTGCATGCTCGTGCCCCCAGGGGCCTAAAGTCGGTTCTGGTATTGATTAGAACTGATGCTGTTCTTTCCCATGCAAACATGACGGATTATGGATTTTCTGGGTCTTTTTCAGACGTCTTTTTCACTCGTGTTATCTAAATCTGAACACATCACAAGCATTTTTCTAATATCTGAATCCTTCTTTGTGTGCAGAGACTGGAGCAGGACTGTTCTGGAGAACCGGTTCTTTGGTGTTTGGATGGAACCTCTCCCGTCTATGCTGACAGAACCCAGCCACTTCCACTGGAGACACTGGTGGGTTCTGCAGGAGAACCCCTCCTGACTGCTTTTAGAAGAACCACTGAGTGGGGGAGGGGGGCGTGTCCATGACTCATACCCTGATCATGTTCATCTGGACGCTGTGGTTGAAGAAATCCTGGAGCTGAGGAGCGAGCTCCTGCCAGGCTTTGGCCATGTTCTGGAGCCTCTCCAGCTGCTCAAAGGTTGTGTTGGCCTGAAAACACAAACACACACCGTCTTAGAGGGACCGCACAACACGTGCAGGACCCCCCCAGACCCCTCTGAGCAGCAGCACTTACACTCTTTATGATCTTGCGGGTGGCTGGAGCGTCTGGAGTGAAGAGGATCTTCCCCATCAGGAGGGGCTTGACGGCGCTCCACATGATTTTGGTGACGGGGTTGGACTCCAGCGTCTGCATGAGAGCGTTGCAGAACGGAGCTTTGGGAAGCAGACAGAGGAAAGAGAAGGTCAGACATCATATTAGGATCATGTGCTCCAGCCAGAAATCATCGTCCTTCTCTGCTGGCTGTCATTCAAATTTAAACTTTATTTATAAAGCACTTTTCATGGAAAATAAGAAGTTCACTTTGTGGAGAAGCCTCCGTGGGAATAACAGGAGCTTCAGCACTCTGTCTCAGTCTGACGAGACAAAGATTCACCAACAAGCCCCGATCGATTTCAGCATTTTACACTTGGCCCATTCTGGAATAGGGCAGCATCATCGGGTCGGGTCTGGGGCCGCTGGTCGAACTCAAGGCACAGAAACCGTTTTGACTGTAGCTTTGTCTTCAGATAACCAAACATGTTAACATTGTTCAATGTCCCAACACTAGAAACACCTTATATGAGGAACATGATGACCGGGGAGACCGACTGCTCA